>CAJOBZ010000002.1:11585000-12050000 GCA_905332375.1 Pieris macdunnoughi
TACTCGTTCAGATCTCTAGTATATTACTATTACATTTATCGTTTATATGCAATCTTATTAGTCGTTAAATATGCCTTATAAAATAGTTTAGATACATATTTCTATGTAGAACTTGTAATTAGTGACTGACTTATTTGTCTTTTGTTTCAGATTCAGAATACTAAAATGGCAACGCGACTTCACAAACTATTAGTTGTGAGCCTGGTGCTAACAACTACAGCTGCAGATTTCACCGCAAACTGCCCAGAGGAATGCAAATGCGTTTGGGCAAGCGGCAATAAGCAAGCTGACTGCTCACAATCAAACTTTCACGACATACCTAAAACGCTGAGCACGGAAATTCAAATCCTCGACCTAACTGGAAACGAACTATACGAAATCACGAGACACGCTTTCGAAGACGTACGATTAATTAACCTTAAAAAACTTATCTTAAAAGAATGTCAACTTCTAACGATACATAAAAACGGACTAAGTGGGCTCGCCATTATGATCGAGCTAGATATGTCTAAAAATAACCTGAAAACCCTACACGCCGAGACTTTTAGGGAAACCACAAAAATAAGGTGGATTTTACTCAATGACAATCAAATCGAAAAATTGGAAGATGGACTCTTCAATAATCTACAATTTTTGCAGAAAATTGACCTCAGCAACAATCACATAACCCAGATCGGAATGAAGACATTTATGTCTGTGCCGAAACTTAATATCCTAAGACTCAACAGCAATAAACTTGAACATTTGAAACTGGACACGCTCAGCGCCTTAACCTTATCAAATCTCGATGTTCACGACAATCCGTGGCGTTGCGATTGTTATCTACAGCCATTCAGAAACTGGGTGATAAGCAACAATTTTTATACCTCCCCCATCACCTGCAGCGAACCGCCCAAAGTCCACGGTAAGCTGTGGAAAGAATTGGACTCCAGAGATTTTGCTTGCCGGCCGAGCATTGTATACCCCTCAGTCACGACTACTATACAATCAGGTGACAATAACATAACTTTATCATGTCAAGTTAACGGTAACCCTATTCCCGAGGTGAACTGGGTTTTGAATGCCCAAATCATAGATGGAACTTATCGGTACCAAGGAGAAGTAAAGTACATCTTAACACAGAGTAATACAGAAAACAGCAGGTGGTTAAATTTAACAATAATCGATGCTGGAAGTACAGACAACGGAATGTATCTTTGTGTTGCAAAGAATCCTGGTGGGGTGGAAGAAAGAAATGTCACCCTATTTGTGACTCATACTGCCCCAGGTATAGTCCCACCTACTGGTATGAACAGTAATATGTTACCGGTTCTTATTGGAGTGTCATGTGCAGCTGCTATTTTACTGATCATCCTGGTCATTATATGCTATTGTTGCTGTCGGCGCCGATCTTCAGATAAAAAGAAAGCTAATAATTCTAATGGTGAAGCGCTAATCGAAGGCTCTGTAATACCTGAGATGGAGAAAAGTCTTATATCAGCTGTCAATCCTGTCACTAAACCTCCACGAAGATATGAAGTTCCACCTTCCATTACCAGTGGGGGCACGGAAATGTCTGAGCTGAATAAGACTCTACTTGATAACGACTCTGTATTTGGTAAGCATTTTTAAGTATGTCCATTTCAATTAGTTGTTTGCAGTAATATATTTATAGCTTCCTTTTAAAAAAATCTTAAAAACAAATCAACCTATCATTGTTACAAGCATGCCCAGTCTGGCAATTGTTTATAAATTTAAAAATATGCAGCAGTTACAACATGAATAATTAATTTTTAAATTCGAAACTTTATGATTTATTATGTTAACTGACTGCACTAACCAAAAATACACAGACAGACAAAATACACACAGACTAATTAACAAACTAAATAATTATTGTTGAGTGCGTTTATTCAATTAGAAAAAAAACGTATACCTTTTAACTAGGTCTATGTTGTTCTTACTAGTTTTCTTTGATTTCAGCTCACAACGATGACGAAAAACGGTCATTAGATTTTGACCACCAACGCAAGCGTTCTGAAGATGCACTGAGCGACTACGGGCGTACAGATGGACGAGCATATCCACCAGATTTGCTCTCCTTTCCTCCAAGAGCAGCACAAATATCTCCAGCTGCTAGCAATGCCTCAACTGTACCAGATACAAGTAGGCTTCAAGTGAATCCTGTCAGTCCAATACATTCTCCCATCTACGGCATGACGACTAACCAGAACATATTCAGAACGTTACCATATTCCCGGTCACAGTCACCTTTCACGGCACCCATTACTCCGCCTGTGGTTACACCTCGACAGGGCTACGTTACCATTCCTAGACGGCCTCGTGTACCCTCATGGTCCAGTACTGCAAGTACTCAAATTCTTCCAAGCGCCGAAGCGCAGGAACCTCTCTATGATAATCTCGGCTTGAGGACAACCGCAAACGGCAGTTCTGTTTTATCCCTTAACAAAACTGGATTAGAGCCACAATTTTCTCCAATGAGAAATAGACCACTGCCGGCGACCCCTACCTCCTATGCGAACACACATCCGGTTTTCTACGCACCAATAGAAGAACAAGAACCTGCTCCGTCACCAGTACCGCCGCCATTTACTCCCACGAGAAATAGTATAAGTTCACAATTATCGACCCAGCTCTCCACTCCAGGCCCTCAAGAGCCTTCCAATCCCAGGATGAGTTGGACGGCGAAAAACACATCAACTCCCCAGCCAGAACCAAGAAAACTCAGTGTGGATTCAGATACTTTGATTCGTAAGGGTAAACCAGAAACTGGCTCGTTACGAAGAAATCCAAGACCAGATAAAGAAGAGACCAGTTCGCCAACAAAAGAAGATCCAAGAAAGAATGAAAGCAGCGCGTCCTTGAATCAATCTGGAACAATGGGAAGAAGTGGAAAGATCCCACCGAGGCCTCCACCCAAACCGAAGAAGAAGCCAAGTCCAGAAGTTAATCCCAGCGAACCGTTATTTGAAGATGAGGGTGAAGACGGCACGGAGGTGTAGTGTCGGGATGCCACTCGTTGTGCCAATGAGCTTGTAGTGATAGCAACGCAGTGAAGTGTTAACAGTGAAAAGACATGACAGTTAATTTTTGAGGTGCTCGTGTATATACCTGTAGTGCTAGATTTTTTACTATTGCGTATATTACGGACCATTTTGCGAGTTTTAAATTAAGTATTGTAACTATCCACGAGTTAAGACAATTTCGAATTGTAAACCGTATCATTAAGTATTTATTTTTGTTTTGACATCGAAACGGTAGCTATTTCATCGCTTGCCACATAAGGCATATCTTGATCCATTTTAAGACTGATTATTCTAAATTGGTTGTCACATTCCGTAGTGGTTTTGTCCTTATTCCAGAGTTTTGAGCCTAACAATGCATTTAGAAATTTTAAATTAGATGTATTTTGAAGACTGAAGAGATTTTAGACGCTTTTTGGCTATTGATGCAGTCAATAGATCATTAAGCGTATTAGAGTTATATCCACATCATTTTAAATATTGTGCAGCTTTTTAGATAATATTAAAAATCATTGTACATTTCATGATAATATAAACTGGTCAATTACAAGTTCCGTTTAAGACTTGTAAATTTAAGTATTTAGATATCATTTTAGTTTACACCGAACACGTCTTCGACACATTGTTATTTTATATAGTACAACATTATTTATGAACGATTAAATAAGGAATAGTTCCTAAAGTTTTAAATATTAGGCGAGTATCATCTATAATTTTATGTACATAATTTTATATACTTTTTAATGTTAAAAATTGGTGCATTTTAGTTATTGACGTAACTTATTATTTTAGTACAATCATGAAATATTTAATAGATTATTTGACATTCATTTTGAGGGTTAAATTTAAAATTGTGATATACTTTAAGTTGATCGGGAAGCGTATTTTAATGTATTAAAAATTCCGAAAGCTAAATCTCTCCCGAAAGTTTTCTGATCAGCTTGAAAATATTTATTCATTCCTTGCAACTGTTAAACGTTATAAAAACCCTCTTCAAATGTTCAATATAATCGTCATAATCACGTATCTTGTAAAGAATATCTGCACTTCTATTCTTTTAAACCTAAACCGTCTTATTCCATCGCAGCTAAAGCAGAATTTAACAGAGACGAGTATGTATTAAAGTTGTTTTTATGAATAATAATTTCATAAAACATGTACCACAATCCCAATTTGATTCCTTAAGAATTGGTACAAAAGCGGTAAATAATTTTTTTATAACAGTTGACGCTGTCTTTTGTACAATAATTATACTTTACCTATCGTTGAGGAAACCATAACTAGGTCAGAAACAGTTCTATGTACTCAAAAATTCTGAGCAGCTTTATATGTCAATATTATATATATTTTCAGTGAATACAAGGTGATACAACCATGAAATACTTAGAAATTCCCTGTATAATTACCGCTATACAAGCCAGCATTCGAAAAAATTCATTCCAAAAATATTTTTCATGTGTTTATATATATATTATTGTGTCATATTTTTGATGAATTCATAAATAAAGTACCTAATTTAAACCTTTGCAATTGTTTTTAAAAATAAATTTTTAATGCAATTTTATATAAAATGTCAGTCGTTACACGGATATAATTAGTACTCATTTGTCTCTTTTTCTCAATTTGTGTTTATGTTTTGATGGAAAGAGACAAAACAGTTAATTTCGACTGATTTATTTTTGTTTGGGTAATTTTTCTCCAAGAAATGTTGTAAAAGTGTTGGACTTGTCAGCGCAATCTAACGTGTATCTTGTAAAAGAGTAAATACATATACCCTTATTACGTTTGTATTCTTTTATGTACAACCTATGTATCAACTTTACATTGTTTACTGAAGACATATGTTATATATAGGTAGGCTACATGTAAATAAACATTAAACTGATTAAAGCTATATTTCAGTATAAGGAGTTTTTTATTTGCTTTGCAATACTTTAAAACACAATATTATTCAGATATCTCTTGAACGATTACGTTCATTGATTATACTAATATCACTAAAATGCGCTTAATAATTTAATGATAAAACCTTTAAGGTGTGGGCCTCAGATATCTGTATCTGTTTCATGATCATTTGTCAATCTAATAGGCAAGTAGGTAATTTTTGGGTCTAGGGCAAGCAGTTTTCCTTTACCGTTCGAGCGAATGTTAAATGCGCTTATAGACAGAAAGTCAATTGGTACAACCCCGGGGAACGAACCTACGATCTCAAGGATAAGTTAAAGCTGAAGCCACTAGGCCAACACTGCTCACTTATAGTGAATTACTTAAATGAACAGAATAGGTAAGTTCTGTCTATGAATTGCACAAAACTCAATCAATAATAAGTGTAATATTTCGTCATTTATCGAAATATTATTAAGTTAAAAAGGACAAAGAAACACCCACAACTTCCTTTAGTCGGATAAAAAGGCAATCGCAACCTTAAACATAATGTCTATATTGAAATTCGTAAATCCCTTAGCAACAACGTGCTGACGTGTAAATTACGTGCGATTCCCGTGACCTCCACCAACCTATAAACCTGTGATTTTATTACTCACCAATACGTCGTAAATATTAACCTTAGGGCTGTCAAGTACTATATTTTAGTTGACAGGAAAAGTTATTTCAGTATTAACTAATGTGTGAAAAACTTTCGTATTTTTATTTAGACATAGACAACATTTATTACTAACAAAACACCCACACATAACAATAAAATAAATCAGTGGCGCTACAACCTCTTGTTTCAAGTGTGTAATGCGTGTGTGCTGTTTTTGTTATTGGCCCTGGCTCAGCATTATGCTGAGGAGCAGACTGTTCCACAACGCTGGTCATTCTGCCAGAGACCACAACATAAGGCAAAGGCAAGCAAGTATGTTACATCCATATAAATGTCCCCCGGCCTCGAAATACATATAAAACTGCCGAACGGATGTATGTACAGTTTTCACGAACAAATAAGTTGATTTATTATGGTTTAAGGTAAATGGTCTGTAATGAAACAATTACTGTTATAGCAAAAATCCGTACGTAGACCAAGCAGGCGAAAACTGGCAATAATATAAAGTAGGTATTCTTGCAGCAATTACAGCGAGTTCAAAGTAAGTTCAAACGTCTATTTAAGGTTTAGAAATCATAAGGGATCTACACATATAGTCATTATTTATCTAAAGAATTATGAAGCTACGAAGTATGTCCAATTAGGCAACATCTGTTGTAAGGAAGGACTTAGTGGCTTAAGTAACATTAACGCTTCATTAATGAGTCTGAGTACCGCCATTACTCTTTCCTTTATAATGTAAAGAAATACGTATAAAATCCTCTTGAAATATATAACGTATAATTATGCTGCCAGCATTAAAAGTACACTACCACAGGGACTAAATTGCACGCCTCGCAGTGCTCTACTCTCGACATGTCAAAAAACCCAGTCTTTCGAAACTTGAATGACTTTTTTCTCACTAATATAACACTTACAGGATTAAGCTGCGTATAAATTAAGCGCGGCAGCCGCGCGAGCCAATGTTCGACCAGAGTTGACGTTCATTTGCCGCGCGAGCCAATATGTAGATATAAATATAGTTGGACGTGACTGCCGCGCGCGGCAGGCGATCCATGACGAACAGCGGCGGATAGTCAGACCAGTTCACTCTTGTAAACCTGCGAGTATGGACGCGCGTCGCGCCAAAGTTCGATGGTTTGCCGCGCTTAATTTATACGCAGCTTTATACGAGTGCACTAAAATCGAGTTAAATAATCTATCAAGCACATATGGTAGTTTTTATGAACAATTATTTTGTTTAACATAGTAAATAATAACATTAAAATCAATCATTCTTGGACGTCCGTCGGTCTGTGTTTATGGATCCATGTATGTGGCAGAGAAATTGGTCGAAAAATTTATCGTACCAGAATACTTTTTCCTTATTATATAAAGTTATATCCTGGGCTGATTCCTAGTTAATATTAGCGTTCTAAGTACTGTCGTTTAATTATAATTTGTAAAAAACTAAAATACGAATTTTAGTATATTTTTTCCTCGCCTTAGAGTTATGGCGCCACTATATATTTTTTTATTGTATTAAGTAAGTAGTAAGAAGTAAAAATAAAAAAATAAAAAATGTAAACGAATGATTTTTTTTTTAAATGTGAATGACCGCTATGAGGCGTGCACTTTTGGATTTTCCAAACTATTTTTTAAATTTGTTCCAATTTTTAATTATTAATATTACTATTTAGTTTAAGAATGTGTTTGTGTGTTGGAATTAAATGTATGTGACTTATAAATTTATTAATATGATTTATTTTATTCTTACGCTATGGTATTCAATGCGCATTTTCTCCACAACTCTGCTGCTATTACGCGATCTATGGTTCTAGATTGATACATTTTATGACAAGGCCTTCATACAAAAGTCGTAAACAGACAATTTATTGTTTTTTAGTACGCAATCCTGGGTCGTAAATTGGGAAATGTGATAGGAATTTCAAGATATGGCAAAAAAAGCATTTCTTAAGGCAGTTTTTGCCGTGCACGAAGTATTTCCGAACCAATTCTACTTATGGTCCTTCAAGAAAAGAGCGTACCGATTCTAAAAAAGGCCGGCAACGCACCCGCGAGCCACCTAGCATTGAGTGTCCATGGGCGGCGGTATTACTTAACATCAGATGAGCCCTGCCCCCCCCTTTGCCCCCTGTTCTTTAAAAAAACCATGAAAGTTTATAGGTCGTCGCTATTGTCTCACGCGCTACCAGCAGACAACTTAATAATCTCGGCACCACGGCTGTCTGCAAGTAGACCAAGAAAGATTATTTAATTTATATTTTAAAAACTTTTCAAATTGGTTACCATACATAGGTATTTATTATGTAAAATATATATTACATAATATGTATTTTATATATTCGCGACGCGCACCGGCGCTGGACGGACGATATCTCCGCCGTCGCCGGGGTCTCCTGGCCTTGTCTGGCCACGAGTGGAACCGAATGGAAGCCTATATCCAATGGTGGACAAACCAAAACCTGACAATGCCTATGATGGTTCCTAAATGTTACATTGGATTTTACCTACTGGTATGCCGGAATTACATTACGAAATTAGTTTCACGTGCCATTTTCGTAATGCATGCATTAATTTCACGAATGCAACTGAGTTTTGTGCCCTGTGCGATTTTTTGGTGAAATTAGTTTCATACAACTAATTTAATGATGGAGGTGCGACGTGAAACTAGTGTCGCGAAAGTGCCTGCGCTGTGCGGACGTGTGTATTTTGATACTAATACATGATGCCACCCTGAATTCTTATGATAAAGAGTTAAAACTATTTCCAGTTGCTACAAAACGCAGCATTGTAAGTTTATAGAGAAGCATCTCATTGAATAAAGAAAAATAAAGCTTTGATGCTGAAGGGGTCATGGTTACAGCGATACTGAGGATTTCACGACACTAATTGAAGTGAAACTTCTTTATCGAGGTTGGAAAAAAATTTAGTGTAACATTTTTTCGTTACGCGTCACATTTTTCGGTTACGCGCCATGTTGCTTTTTGAAGTCAAACTTCTTTATCTGCGTTGGAATGAAACTTCTTTATCGACGTATGGGAGAAATTTTGTAGCAAATCGTCACGTTTTTCAATGATAGTAATAATTCTATTACAATTAATGAAATTCTATAATAATCTTCGTAGTAATAAGGTAAAATGAAATATTTGTATTCATGTCTATGATAATAAAAGCCTTTTGTTAAACTTTATCTAATTTAACGAATTTCTGTAAAGTTGCATATAGTAGATCATTTTTCGAAAAATAAGATCATAAAGAAGTTTCACTTCTTACGTGTGTACACCTAGTACACGCACAATTTATTATTTTACGAAATTAATTTCAAACTACTTTCGTGAAACTGATTTCCCATGCATGCCACTAATTTCGTAATGTAATTCCGGCTTTAAAAGTTATTTTCGGATCCATATAAATGATGATAACTTTAATGTTCATATTTAAGTTTTGGAAATAAATTCTATTGTTATCATGTATTTTGAGCCTATCTAAAACTCTGCAATTAGCTGTATGTTAAAGATTACTTTAATTTACTGGAAATCATCACCGTTTCTTACATCTTATCATTACATAAAGTACAAACATAACACTAGGTAAACACGATATTCAATAAAATGTGTATTTTTCTACGACGTGGTCACGCAATTGCGCGCTCAAACTAACTCTGGGAATTCTTTTTGAATTTCTATATTTGTATGTTTGTAACGATTAAAAGAAATTAAATCAACATAATTATTCTGTTTTCCTAAAGTACATATTCGTCTATAAAATTTAGTTTTCATTGGTAAAATAGTCTAATATCGTAATATTACTTAGTCATATTATTTGTGTTTTCTTACGAAACAAACGAACATCAGATCAAATACGAGCGCTATTAAAGATGTGTGGATTAATGTCATGTCATGTTAATAACATTCAAAAATCATTTATTCATATAGGTAACAAAATGTTCACTTATGAACGTCAAAAAAGAAATATATATGAAAGGCTTCTAATTTTATATTTACTGCCAGTTCTCAAATCAAGGACGTAGAACGGAAGAGAAGAACTGGCAATAAACTCTCCGCCACTCTTTTTTTATTAGTCTTACTATACATACTCATCTGACAAGTAGGACATCTGACATCTGCAAAAATGAGAAAAGACTGGAGAGCCTTAGAGGAGGCCCTTGTCGGAAGACAAGTTGTAACCGAACTACCGTTTGCCGATAATTAATCAATAGATAGTAAAATTGTTAGTATATTAGTTAAACTCTAGTTAATAGCCAAATGTGTATTTTAGTCATAAGTAAATTAATTTTAGGCTCACGAAACTACTCTGTGTAAAACTTGTTAACAACAATAAAGGCTTATTTATTTATTTATTTATTACATACTCATCTGACAAGTAGGACATCTGACATCTGCAAAAATGAGAAAAGACTGGAGAGCTTTAGAGGAGGCCTTTGTCGGAAGACAAGTTGTAACCGAACTACCGTTTGCCGATAATTAATCAATAGATAGTAAAATTGTTAGTATATTAGTTAAACTCTAGTTAATAGCCAAATGTGTTTTTTAGTCATAAGTAAATTAATTTTAGGCACACGAAACTACTCTGTGTAAAACTTGTTAACAACAATAAAGGCTTATTTATTTATTTATTTATTACATACTCATCTGACAAGTAGGACATCTACAAGTTGAACATTCTATAGAGTTGTCCTGTGTCGAGCTCGATAAGCATGTTGTAGTATGTGTTTACAGACCTCCGGGCTATCAGAATCTATCTGTATTTGATTCTGTAATGGAAGATGTGTTAAAAAAACTTAGTACTAGTAGTAAATCAATCATCATAAGTGGTGATTTTAATATTAACTTATTAGAAACAAACTCAAATAGTATCAGATTAATAAGTCTTTTTAAATCATTTAATCTGTCTAATGTTTTTATGGAACCAACTAGAGTGACAGCTTCTTCTGCCACTTGTATAGATAATATTTTTTGTAATTGTGATTACTTACATAAAGAAATTGTTAATAAATTGCCTTCTGATCACAGTGGACAAACAATAACGTTTTGTGCCTACATACCTGTACAAAAAAATTCAAATAAGGTATAGGCCAATTACATGTAAAAATTTAGAGAAATTAAATAATACCTTGACCAGTAAATTGTGTGTTCAAAACTTTAATAATATTTGGGACCCTAATGAGTTCTATGCGGAGTTTTTTACTTTGTTAAAATCGCAATTTAATGACATTGTTCCACAAAAGACAAAAAGTATTTACACCAAGTTCTTATTTAGTGATTGGGCGACTCCAGGTATTCGTAAGAGCAGGGATAAACTTTTTGAACTGTATGGCCTAAGGCAACATGTAAAAAATACAAACTTTCATCAGCATGTTGCGAAATATTCAAAAACTTTTAAAAGTGTGTGCAAAATTGCTAAAGCACTGTATATTAGTAATAAAATAAAATCAGCGGATGACAAAATAAAAACTACCTGGCAAATAATAAATAATGAAACTGGTAGAAAAAAACAGCGTAATACTGAATTTAACTTAGAGACTGCACATGGCCCAATAAACTCAAATGCAGAAATAGCTCAGGAATTTGAAAACTTTTTTATCAATATTCCCTTTAAAACTACCGAAGCTTTAAGTTCATCATCCGCACTTTCTTTTGCGTTACTTACGAAGAATGTAAGGGCATGCCCTACGGAGTTTCGATTTCAATATACAAACCCCCCAGGCTGTTATGAAAGCTTTTAAAGATCTTAAAATTAAATCTACAGAAGATCTTTGGGGATTGTCTGTAAAAGTCTGTAGTTCTATCATCGAAACTATTGCGCCTTATTTAGCTTTCATATTTAACACCAGCATTGACCAAGGAGTCTTTCCGGATCTCATGAAACACAGTAAAGTAGTTCCGTTGTTCAAATCCGGTGATAGTAAAGAACCCAATAATTATAGACCTGTGTCAATTCTGCCAGCTCTCAGTAAGGTGTTTGAAAAGTTAATGCTCAATCAAATGTTATGTCACTTTAATAAAAACTCCATCTTTCATGAACAACAGTACGGTTTCACCAAAGGGCGTTGTACAACTGACGCCGGTGTCTCCCTAATCAAGAACATTTTTAACGCTTGGGAGGAAGCACAAGATGCCATTGGAATCTTTTGCGACCTTTCGAAGGCGTTCGATTGCGTAAACCATGAGACTCTTCTGCTGAAACTTAATCACTACGGGATTAAGAACAAAGCTCTGGACTTACTAAGATCTTACTTGAAAAACAGACAGGTTAAAGTTCAGGTTAACGGCATAAACTCGTTAGGGTCTGAAATTACAATGGGCGTTCCTCAAGGTTCAATATTGGGTCCATTCCTCTTTTTAGTATACATAAATGATTTACCCCAATTAGTTCAGAATAAACCGAAGATGGTGTTATTTGCAGATGACACATCATTGATTTTTAAAGTAGATCGACGGTCACAAAATCGTGACGACGTGAATAACTCTATTCTTCGGGTCCAAAATTGGTTTACGGTAAACAATTTGGCACTGAATGATAAAAAAACTAAATGTATTAGATTTACGTTGCCAAATGTTAAAAGTAAGGAATGTGACATAATGTTGAATGAAGGAAAACTGGAATTTATTAATCAAACGGTTTTCCTAGGCATCACACTAGACGAGAAGTTACAATGGGGACCTCATATCACATCTCTTGCGGGGCGGCTGAGCTCAGCCGTTTATGCGGTTAGAAAGATAAGATATTTAACCAATGTAGAAACTGCGCGTTTGGTCTATTTTAGCTACTTTCACAGCATAATGTCTTACGGCATTTTACTGTGGGGTCGGGCTGCTGACATAGAATCCATTTTTATTTTGCAAAAGAGAGCGGTCAGAGCCATTTATAATCTACGTCGTTGCGAATCTCTCAGGGAACTATTTAAAAAGATTAATATTATGACAGTACCTTGCCAATTCATTTATGAAAATATTATGTATGTAAGAAAGAATCTACATCTTTTTAGTAAAATAAATGAAAGACATAATTTTAGTACTAGAAATAAAGATAAAATAGCTCAACCATCTTTCAGATTAGCCAAAGTTCAATATTCATTTATGGGGTACTGTGTGAAATGTTACAATAAAATACCTTGTGACATTTTAAAACTAAATGAACGAAAATTTAAATGTTTTATTAAAAGTACACTTTGTAAACAAGCATATTACAAATTAGATGATTATATTCAAGATAAGAATGCTTGGAAACATGCTGGTCCTGCTCCATAGGACAATCCTATGATTGGCTCTATAGCCTGGACAAAATCAAATTGGTTGCTGATTTTTTGCTTTAACATATTTTTGTTATTATTATTATTATTTTTTTTTAATTTATATAATGCTACAAATGTAATTATTTTGTTTTGTATCTCACACACTGTTTTGTTGTGTTTTTTTAATATTTTTATTACTCTTTAATGTTAATATTCTAAGGTTTCGATATTTGTAAATATGTGAGGAACATGTATACTAACTTTTTTAGTATAGTAGTTTATTCTAAGAGTACATTGTCTTCACATATAATTATTTAACAAATGTAACAAAATATTGTAAACCTATTTTAAAAGAGTAAGTGTGGAGTTTCTTGCCCATTCTTCTCCACACGAAACTACCTTTTGGAAGGGGCAACTAGAATCATCTTTATATATTTTTTTTTTTTTTTGACGTTCAAAAGTGCCATTTTAGATGGTCTAATTGAAATAAACGATTTGACTTTGACTTTGACTATCTGACATCTGCAAAAATGAGAAAAGACTGGAGAGCCTTAGAGGAGGCCCTTGTCGGAAGACAAGTTGTAACCGAACTACCGTTTGTCGATAATTTATAGATAGTAAAATTGTTAGTATATTAGTTAAACTCTAGTTAATAATCAAAATGTGTTTTTTTAGGTCTTAAGTAAATTAATTTTAGGCACACGAAACTACTCTGTGTAAAACTTGTTAACAACAACAAAGGCTTATTTATGTATTTATTTATTTATTACTCATACAGTACACACTCATAAGTACCTTCCAGACTGATATATTATTAGTGCTCTATCTAGTGACAATTAATAAGCACTAATTCAAGCCTGTTCCACCAAAAGGAAAGAGAGAAAATATATCAAAACAAATTATGAGTCGGGAATATTCAAATGATTTACATAATATATATGTATAATTATTTCGATTTTTTTTCTAACGTCACACTATGGTTATTTTATAAAATAGGTTTTTTTACCGACGTTAATTATTTAACGTTTTAATTTATGCACTCATGCCTTCAAAAGAGATTAAGAACAATGAACTTTTTCCACTGTTCATGATTTTATTGCTGGTAATAAGTGTCGCATTTCATTGGCTCGTATTTCCTGGTAAAAAGCTTCGACCTTTCTGAGCCCATTGTTAGGAGACGTAATACGATACTTACGTAGGTATACTAAATTCGAGAATATTATCAATAATAATTTTCGGTAATCACATTGTACTGACTGCTAATTAGACTAATTTCGCGTCTTTTGTTGATAATTTTAATGAAGAGTTGAAATATTCCTATACTTGTAAGTTAATAAACGATTTTGTTTTTGTCTTAATTGTTGTTGTTGTTATTGAAGACATCTTGACGGTGTAATAGTACACAAAATCCGCACTAATACATTATAATTTACAGCAATTACAAATACAATTTGTTTTTTTTTATAAATATTTAAGGCGCTAAGAAACCCTATATATGTATTAGGAAATTTCTTAAGTTAAAATATGTGTGTAGGTCCCGCACCACATGAGTCTAATCTAACCTTAGAGATTAAGAAAATTATTATAAAAAAATAAAGTATGTTTTTTTACATTTTTACTTACTACTTTAAACATTTGCACTAACTATTATAACGTGATTGCTCGGAATCGATATTTATAAATATTTTAGGTTAATCTTTACAAAACTAAACAAGTACGGAGATTTTAAATGACGTTCATAAACGTGTTTGTGGAACCGTAAAACCTAGTGAGTGAATGTTACAAAAAATAAAACAACTGGCTGTATAAAGGAAAAAAAAAAAAAAAAAAAAAAAGATACGAGAGGTGAATATCTTAAAAATAAGGCGATTTAGGACCTTCCTTTACGACGAAGCGGCTTAGGTATCAAGTGTACATTTCAATTGAAGTGAAAATAAAGATTTAGAGGTTTGGGCAAAATATTATTTACGGTCCACAATTAATTTTTTTAGTTGTTGAAGAAATACGCATAACACAGAGGCCGTGGGTTTGTACTGACGAAATAAAAATCGTTTTTGTTGAGAACGCAGAGCTTTCTACTCGCTGTAAGAAAAATACTTGAGTGGTCATAATTTAATTAAAAATAAATGGCGCTACAACTTTCTAGGTATGGGCCTCAGATTTCAGTATCTGTTTCGTGACCATTTGTCAATCTAATAGGCAAGTAGGTGATCAGCCTCCTGTGCCTGACATACGCCGCATACTATTTGGGTGTAAAGCCTTATATTATGATGTTACGATCGAGTGTTAAATGTGCACATTGAAAGTCCATTGGTGCACAGCTGGAGCTCGAATCTACGATCTCAGGGATGAGAATCGCAGGCCACGATGCCAACACTGCTCGTAATGATGATAAAACAATGAAATAATAATTCCTACGTTGTGTAAGCTATTAGAAAATTGTCTTTAAAATATTTAATTGATTTTTTTATTTAAAAGTTCTAAAAAACCGTGTATGCCTAAAATTATACAAGAAATATGACATTACAAATTTTTCACACATAAGCAAGCTAGCGAGTGAAAAAATTAAACAAGCAAACACAAAAAAAATAATATCTAGCGTAATACACACAATCTTGATAAAGAAAGTTACGGTAAATTGGAATATGTTGTAAAAAATATCAATATTGTTAATAATTAAGTTGTAAGATAAGCGAGCTGTAGGTACGTATAGAAGACTTTTAGTTCTCGTATCTCTAGAATTAAAAAGAAACTTCCTTTTTGCAAGAAGGTAAATATGAGTATTAATGTTAAATATTTAATACAAATAAACTAGTTTTAATGATACTATCCCGTAGAAGAAACATAGTTATGTCGTAAATACATAG
This sequence comes from Pieris macdunnoughi, assembly GCA_905332375.1. Taxonomy (NCBI): domain Eukaryota; kingdom Metazoa; phylum Arthropoda; class Insecta; order Lepidoptera; family Pieridae; genus Pieris; species Pieris macdunnoughi. Next base: position 11,600,694 of record CAJOBZ010000002.1, read on the forward strand.
CCACTCTGTCAGCTATCATATAACGTCATAACATCAAGAAGTACCCACTAGACGACCATAAACCAGCTATACATTGACGACCCAATTATCTACCGTAATTAATCCGAATTCGCCGCTTCCACCGGGAATTGAACCTTATACCCGAATATTACGGATGTAATAATTAATTCACGTTTTGACAAAACGGTAGCCCTTCAGTTTGGGTTTTTGTTGGTTAAATTAAGCTAATTTGTCCAAGGTCAAAATTTATTTGGTAAAGAAAATTCTTATACCTATGTTTAATACAATTTGATTGGTTTTTTGGTTAACTTTTGTATCCAATTTCAATATATTACTTTAAATATCCGTAGCGGCTTGATCCCTTGGCGTTACGTGGAGATGTGGGGTCACTCTGCATCTTCTACCGCATTTACCATGGAGAGTGTTCAGAGGAGTTGTTCGGATTAGTACCTGCAGCTGAGTTTCATCATCGGACGTCAAGGCAGAATACAAAATACCATCCGTATCACCTCGACGTCCGTCGTTCCACAACTGAGCGACTTTTAAGATAATTTCTGCCGCGCACCACTACTATGTGGAACCAGCTGCCCACTGAAGTATTTACGAACCAATTAAATAGGGTCCTTCAAGGAAAGATCGTACCATTTCTAAATAGGCCGGCAACGCACTCGCGAGCACTCTGGTATTGAGAGTGTCCATGGGCGGTATCATTTAACATCAGATGAGCCTTTTAGCCGTTTGCCCCCTGTTATATAAGATTTCACTTTCTATTGTAACAAGTATTTTTCATACTGATGTTCCTTTCTATAACATATTTTCATAACTGATTGTCATAATTGTGTGTGTAATGAGAGAAAAAATATACCATCAAAATTATATTGGCAAATAAAAAGGTGTTCGAAACAGTGATTCAAAGCATTACAGAATCCATAGACAAATACGAACTTTAACGTACTTGGGTACAGACTTCATAAGATCTTTCCAAGTAACAGAATGTTACATTTACATGCAACAATACTTAACTGTCATTTGGAAAAGCCATAAAAACAGTTTGGCATTACATTAAAACTTAGAGACGAGATAAAGTGACGTTACGTACGCTATAAAATACATTTATGTGACTGTTCACGGACGTATGTATGTCCCTATTTCACCTATTTCTTGTAGAAGTAAGGGATTATTGAAATCCATCCTGTTCCATATTGTTTCCTTTAAACTCCATTAATTCGGAAGACCGCTGCAACCTATATTCTAGAATATTTAATTTATCCCCGAAGGTCAAAAGTCAAGTTGTAGTCGAAGCTTCCGTTAAAGTTCCAATAAAAGCTGTAAAACAGAAAATTATGTAAATTCTGGCAATAAGATGAACTAAATGTAAATTAAAATGCCACGTGTTTTTACTATCGAAGAAATAAATTTACAAAAAAAATAAATATAGTTTGAAAAAAACTAAAAAACACGCTTTTGATGTGCTTTAAAAGCGTGTTTTTTAGTTTTTTCAAACTATATTTATTTTCCACTTTTTAGTCCTAGCAGCAATACGTGTTGTCTCAATTTAATCGTATTGCTTTGTGGACTTAAAAAAATTTCATTGTTTTTTCCAGATAAACCTATGAAATTATTATATTGTCGCTGATTCTTTATAAGTGTACAAAGTTTGAATTAAATCTGTCCGTTTAAAGTGGGTCAAAATTGAGTCCGAAGGAGACGGTTACATACAAACATACATAAATACAGGTGAAGCTAATATAAAGCGTGTAATAAATTTATAATTTGTATTAATTTTCGACACTTATAATATTTTAATGACAATTAAATTCATCAAATTCCTTAAATAACTTCCCTTTTCCCTCCCTCTAGGTCTCGGAAATCTAAAGTTTTAGATTTGTAAAAATATGAACAAGACATAAAAATTACTTTGCCAAAGAAGTTTCACTTCTGACATCTTTGTACGCACGCACTTTTTTTTGTATCTGGGCACACAGACAGAAAGTCCAATGGTGCACGCCCGGGTTAGAACCTACTTCAGGAATGAGAGTCTCACGCAGAAGCCACTAGGCTAACATTGCTGAGAACTGAACTGTTATTGGCGGTAACGCAAGAACGGTGAAAAGAACATTAAAATGTTAACTAAAGTTTTACATCTAACAAAACAACTGAATAGATTTATTCTTCTTGTAGTTAAATAACTCTTCACAATGTGTAATTTTAGTTAAAATGTGAAACATCGGCTGAAACTAATTTGGTGGATTGTGTGAATTTCGTTAATTGCGAAGTTACAGAAAAGGAATTAAAAACGCTCCGAAAGGATTTGCTCAACAAAGTCGTTAATTGGACGGAAGTTCCATTGTACATTTAAACAAATGTGTTTTTTGTGTTAATTGTCTCACCAGCGGAAATATGACAACTTTTCTGACGGATATACGCGATATTACATTATTTATGTTACTCAATGATTCGTATGATATAATAGAACATATTAAACGTTAAATTTTATTGACATATATACTTTGCTCGCTATTATTTTTGAAAAATTGGACCCAAATTATTTTTATAATTATAATTATTTCTCAACATTTTTAGGTCAGGGCCTCAGATTTCCAAACGCAAACGCACGCTGAAGCCACTAGGCTAACACTTTCTTGAGATTTCTCTATAATTATTACAATACTTTAGTAAGATCTGGTGTTGTATTCTTCATATTTCGATTTAATAATAGTTATGTTAACAGTCTTAACATTAAAAATAAATGATAATTCTCTTATTGACCGGCTGTATTACTCTCAGGTTTAAAATATTTTAAATGAAATTTGTACAGCTTCGACTGCAATATAAATAATCTATGTGCCTAATTAATTAAAACGTCCAAATATTTCAACGTCAACTTGATTTGTTCTTATTACGAGTATTAGAAACTGGTGAAGGCAGTAAATTGTTAGACTTTATCTAATAAATGTAATAAGCCAAAACAAAAATAATTTGGGTTAAGAAGACCCGACTACAAATACCTGACTGATAATTTTTTACCAAGATATATTTATTATACAATGAGTAGTGTTGGCCTAGCTTCAGTGTGCGACTTTCATCCTTGAGGTTGTAGGATCAATCCCCGGCTGTGCACCAATGGACTTGCTGTCTATATGCGCATTTAACATTCGCGCGAACGGTGAAGGAAAACAACGTGAGGAAACCGGCTTGCCGTAGACCCAAAAATCGACGGCGTGTGTCAAGCACACGAGGCTGATCACCTACTTGCTTATCAGATTGACAAATAATCATAAAACAGATACAGAAATCTAAGGCAGACCTGAAAAGGTTGTAGCGCCACTGTTGTTTTTTTTTTCGTTTATACTATTTATGTGTCCAGAACCACTGATTCAAATCAAAAAGGTTCATCTCGATATATCAACTACAAGTTGGTTGTGGACGAACATACGTACACTTTTTGAAGTCGGTCAGTGACAATTTTTATTTATTTATTTCGTACTCCTACAGCTAACATATATTATATTTAATAAAAAAACAATTATACTTAACATAAAGCCAAGATGGAATACATAATATAAACAAAAACGTTCAAATATAACAGAAGGAAAAACAGCTATTTAAAAATACTAGTAAACCTAATTTGGCTGTGTTGTCTGATGGTGCAAAGGGGGTGGGGGTGTGGGGGGTTGGGGTAATGTGTGTACGTGAGGGTGTGTATGTGGGGTATGCCCATGATGCAGGTGATTTTGCGCTATTGTTATATATTATTCTCTCGATAGCTTAAACAAGTCAAGGCTTAAATATTGGTCGTTGTATGTCCGGGCTGCGCGATACAATACTGAGTGGTGTTGATGTGAGAAACATGAAGCAAAGCACGATCGCGATTCATGTAGGGAGGAACATGGAAGGGATTTTTTTCTAGGTGTGACCTGCAATTAATTTTATTTGAGATGATGTCATGTATTAGCAGTAAATCGTAGTTTTTGAGAGTCTAAAGTATCAATTTTTAAATGTTCGCACGCGTCTTTATAGTTATTAATATTACTATACGTCTTATAGGAGATAAATTGTATAAAGTTGTTTTGAATCGTTTCAATTTCTTCTTTCTGTACTGTGTAACTAGGTGACCAAACCGAGCAACAATATTCGAGAGCACCTCCTACATTTGTATAGTATAGCACTTTCATACAGTTGACATCATGAAAATATTCACACACATCTTACAAATACAAGCTGCTTATAGGCTTTGTCAAGTATTATACATTACCAAAAGAATTAAAATATCTTCCGAATAGAGTCTTTAAGAAGCGATTTGGTACTACTTTTGGAAAAATTTACTATTCAATAAATGATTATTTGCGTGAGACAGCGTAGTTGAAATATATTTTATAAAGTATGATATGACATGTACGACACAAATAATATAAGAATAGACTTTGACTAATAATGTAAAATTCCTTTAGACAAATTTGCGCGCCATTGTGTGTTGCGAACTTATGATTGTACCACCTTGCACATTTTTGTACCATATTCTTGCAATAAATAAATTATTATTGCGTCAATATGTTCATTATACGACATGTTACAGTCAAGCCTTTACCTAAATCACGAACACATTCTACTTCTTTAACGGATTTGTTATTAATATTAATAGTGCAAATATATTCACCAACTGAGCAATCAACGAGTTCAGAGATCGACCTTTTCTACTCATCCCTTAACACCGCCCTAAAAGAACACACACACAAAAACTGCATTATAATGGGCGATTTCAATGCACGTGTTGGAACCCCAAGAAACGGTGAAGATGTCGTACTAGGTCCTTACAGTACTGGAAAAACGAACACGAAACGGGCAAAAGATGATGGAAATGGCATTTGAAAATAATATGAAAATAATGAATAGTGTATTCAAAAAAGAGCTTCCAGAAGATGGACATGGATATCAAGATGGTCGATACAAAAATGAAATAGACTACTTTTTAACGAACAGACCCAAATCAATCGACGACTGTGGCACCATCTCTACCCTTAACTTCAACAGTAACCATAGAATGCTTAGAGCGTGTTTAAACGCATCATTTAGTTTGAAGTTATGTCGACCCTTCAAAATTAAAACATCCACAATGTGCAGCAACACTAGTATTGCCAACATAAAAGAAAACCTCAAGTCCGTGCAGGTATCATCGCTCGAGCACCTAAAAACTCAAGAGAAATACAACATAATACACGAGATACTAACAGCAAGATCGAAAACCACGTCTAAAACCAAATCACAGGACAATGGCCACATATCAGCTAAAGCAAAAGACCTCATAGAAAAAAAGATCAAAATTAATTAAAATGACTTACAAAACAAAATCTATCAGAGAACAAATAGGAAAAACTAGCAAAGAAATTAAGAGCCAAATGAGAAGAGACAGAGAACGTCTTAGACGTGACACTTTTGAAAAAACATATCATCAAGACGGGTGGCATAAAAAAAGGCTCTTAAGCTCTTATCTGACAATACAAAGTGGATACCTAATATGAAAGACCAATTTTGCAAGACAAGGACTATCAGATCGGATATTTTATCAATAGCCACAAAATTCTATGAGAACCTTTACTCCAGCAAATATCATACTTACAATATAGACTTAACTAGCAACGATAATGTTCCTCATATAATAGAAGCAGAAATAAACAAAGCAATTGAATCCCAGAAGAAGGATAAAGCTTCCGGCCCTGACGGGATTAATAATGATATGCTTCAAGTCTGCAAAAAAGAGATATCACCACTACTAAAATACATCTTTAACGATATACTGAGCACTGAACAAATTCCGTTAAGTGGACCACATCAACGATCATCCTCCTCCACAAAAAAGAGTGACAGGAGTGACATGAACAATTATAGGCCGATAAGCTTAATGTCAAACATCTATAAAGTCTTTGCGAAAGTAATTTTGCGGCGAATAACCAGAAATCTGGACGAAAATCAACCTATAGAGCAGGCTGGTTTCAGGGCGGGATATTCAACATTAGACCATATACTTACGGTAAGACAAATATTTGAGAAAACCAAAGAATTCAATGTGCCGTTCTATTGTTGCTTCATAGACTACAACAAGGCATTCGACTCAATAGAGCACGGAAATATCTGGCACTGCCTCAAAAATCAAGGAGTCGACCCAAAGTACATCAGAATATTAAAAAATATATACACGAATAGTACCGCTAGAATAAAACTAGAAAAAAGTAGGAAAAAGAAATCAAAATAAATAGAGGTGTACGTCAAGGAGACCCCTATCACCTAAATTATTCACAGCTGTACTAGAAGACATCTTCAGAGAATTAAAATGGGATGGGTACGGACTAAACATAAACGGGGGAACAACTAACACACCTACGATTCGCCGATGACATCATACTATTTGCTACAAAACAAAGAGCATCTAAGAATTATGATTACAGACCTGGAGAGGAAAAGCCGCAAGGTAGGGCTAACAATGAACACCTCAAAAACTAAAGCCATGACGAATGCACCAGAAGATATTATTATAGTAAATGGAGAGTCAATTGATTATGTGAAAGAGTACACATACCTGGGCCAACAGATCTCAACCACTGGTATAATGTCGAAGGAAATTGATACAAGAATTGGGAAAGCGTGGAAATGTTACTGGGGGCTTAGCGAAATCATGAAAAACACAGAAATAAAAATAAATGTCAAATCAAAGCTGTATAACACTTGCATACTTCCGGTATTAACATACGGCTGCCAAACTTGGGCACTCACTAAAATGCAAACCAGGCAATTGAAGACATGCCAGACGGCGATGGAAAGAAGCATGCTAAATATCAGGAAGTCCGACAGAATCAATAATAAAATCATACGAAACCACACGAAGATTGAAGACGTCACAACGAGGATACGAAGATTGAAATGGAAATGGGCTGGTCACGTAATAAGAGGTATAGAAAAGTGGAACAAAAAAGATCATATATTGGTACCCAAGAAATAATAAAAGAAAACGAGGTAGACAGTTTCGAAGATGGAAGACGAAATAAAATCCGTAACTGGGAAAATTTGGACCAGGAAAGCTCAGAACAGAGCAGAGTGGAGAGAAATGGAGGAGGCCTTTGCCAAAGTTGGGCAAACAGATGGGTTGTCGGTGTCACCGACTCACTAGTGTTAAGCTTAAGTTTAAAATTATGTTATTATTTTCTATCTGATTAAAGGTTTATTATTATTATTATTATTGTTATTAATATTATAATTGAAGTTAATTTTGTTTTTTTCTGTTGAAAGATTTTTGTGACACATTTTGACGTATTAACCGAATATAAAACTTATCCATGTAAAAACTGGCTTGCCCAAGCTTTATAACCAATCTTTGTTTTTCAACATCACGGCATCTAAATGAAATTAGTACATAACATACAGTTGAACGTAATGTTATTGTATTGTAACAGTAATGGGTACAAGGAAGCTAAAACAAAGCTACGAGGCTAATAGAGAAGCATTCTGTTTTCAAAGGTTCTCTACGCCGGCTTGCATTTTTGTTCAGCAGATGAGGGACGTTGCACAATCACTGGCGGTTATTTATAATAGCAGCTGTTTCTGTCAAACGTCAGAATTTGTTCTCTTAAAAGTTTAAGTCAAAAACATAACTCGCAAAATACCTCAAGTTATGTAACCTTACATTAGTTTTATTTTTTCTATACAATAAAAAAAAGTTAAAAAATAAACACATTGGATGTATCCACAACAAGATTCACTGATAAAAAATATGATATAAACAAAATATACACAACATTTATGAATCCTGAGTACGACAAACATACTAGTAGCTATAATAATAATAAAGATACAAGGATTAGGACATTAATAGTAGTTTTAAATTATTCTACATTATGTTATGTTACATATTTTTCTGTATAATTAGAAGCGTAAACAAAAAAGTCAAAATCATGTACGCAGTGTACAGTTATGAACGTCAAAAAAAATTATATCTATGAAAAGCTTCAAATTTTATATTTACTGCCAGTTCTCAAATCAAGGGCGTAGAACGGAAGAGAAGAACTGTCAATAAACAATATTAGAAATCATCGTACAATTGAAGCCAAAATGAGCCCTTTAGTTTTTCCCACACTCATAAAGTGTTACGTAACATTCTTAGATATGTGACTTAGATTTAAGAAACCATCAATAAGTCAAGTTAGTTTTTTTGTTAAAATAATATCCATATAATATGAAATCGACCGAAGAAAGAGAGTGAGTGGTCCATTAGTCCAAGTCTCGGAGCCAATCCGCCGTTAAATCTCACAAGATTTGGAGTTGATGGAAAATGAGAGCATTCACACTTTTCACTCGCTAGATTTACACTTTATTGGTGATTGACTAGGGAAACAATTTAGCTGTAATTCGCTGAAGTAATAAAACGAATAACATTTTTTGAAATTTTGAAATTATTGAAGTGAAACTTCACGTCACGTCGTCACGAACACGTCACGAAGATGTGCAGCGTTTTTGTCGAAGAAAAGGGAGAGAACAATTGAGGCCGATTGAGAGAAAGTGAAAAGAGCGAATTACCTTATAGAAATTCTATTTTTAAAATTAAAATTTCGTATAGAGAATTTACGAAATATTAGTATTTTATATTTTATGGAAAATAATTTATTGAAATCTCAAATAACGAATTGAAAATTAAAATGCCACGTGTTTTTATTATCGAAGAAATAAATACGAAAAAAATAAATCCCTAACATATTTTCCTTTTTTCCTCCCTCTAAGTCTCGGAAATCTAAAGTTTTAGATTTGTATAAATATGAACAAGACATAAATTAGTTTGCCAAAGAACTTTCACTTCTGACAAATGTACTTTGTACGCATGCACTTTTTAATGTAATTAAGTACATCATATTTTAATTTAACCACTTATAAAAGGTGGATAGACCAAATTTAGAAAACAGCAGGTGGTACATGGCAGAGAGTGGTACAGTGCAGACAACTGGCGGGATTTGGAGGAGGCCTTTGTCAAAAAAGGGACCTAAAAAGACCACAGATACCTAAAAAGAATGAGATAGAAATATAAAAGTGTTTAAGTCTGAAATAAAAGGCTATTATTATTATTATTTAATGTATTCATTACTTTTACTAAACAAACATAAACACTGTTAGTCATTGTTGCATTTACAAACGACAAAGCTTTGTATGAATGATATTGTAGGTTTTACTCATATATTCATTATAACTACGTCCTGTTTGCTTCATTACATATTACATTTGTTTATTAGTAAACTTTGCTTTAAAATATGTGATAATTATAAAATATATGGGATTACCAGCAATTTTTAAGAATTGATTAAAAATTTCGATAAATATCACGATGGTTCAAAAGAAAGTTTTGACAGTGCGTTTGTAGAATTATGATGCTGTATAAAGTCTGCATTTTTATATCATAACTAGCTGACCCGGCAAACGTCGTTTGTATATTATTTCTAGAAAAAAATTTTTTAGTTCAATAAAAATAACTATTATAATAAAAAATAAGGGTTGGTCGTAGAGGGGTGACAATTAAAGGTTGTACGTATATTTGTATGCTGTATCATAAAAACATAAAAAAATTTTTTTTTAGCTAAAACATAAAAATAAAAATTTAAGGGTTTGAAAAATAGATAGTAGCCAATTCTCAGACTGAATGTGCATAAAATTTCATGAGAATTGGTCGAACTGTTTCGGAGGAGTATGGGAACGAACATTGTGACACAAGAATTTTATATCTTAGATAAAAAAATAAAAAGCCTTTTTATTTCTTGCAAAAGAACAATGTAAACTTATAATCCTATAATATATTATGTATATTGATATATTAGATATTATTTATTTTTTTAATCTCATATCAATGTTCAATTCCCCTGTACTTTTCCCCCTGCTCCTTTTCATAAGACTTTCCATGATCGTATATACATAGTTGATTGTGCTCTTAAACTCGGTTACAGCTGTTACTAAATTAAATTATCTAAACTAAACGACACTAGATATTTACGGACTTCTTTAAGTTGCAGAGAATTTTTCCAAATAGAACTCCAGTCAAAAGATCGATAAAGCTTGGACAATGACACATATACCTGATATGTGATACTCCAACAAAGGAAATATATCGCAAACACCAGACAAAGACGCTCTTTCAACTTTAGAGCATTGATCGCGGAGTGGGTTGAAACTGACCTTCATTATAACATATATAATATATATACAGATTTCGGTACCTATTACGTGATTATTTTCTTTTCTAATAGGCAAGTAGATGATTCTCTGCCTGCCGTACGAGCAAGTTTTAAATGCGCAAAGAATGGTCCACAAGTCAAAGCCGTGATTCAAACCTGCAACCACAGAGGTGCACCCTAGGTCACTAGGCTAACACTGAATACAAAAAAAAAACAACGTGATGTCGAGGCAGAATACGAAATTCCACCTAAATCACGTCGACGTCCGTCGTTCCACAACTGAGCGTTTCTGAAGGCAGTTTTTGCCGCGCTCCACCACTATGTGGGTCCAGCTGCCCACTGAATCTATTCGACTTCAAGTCCTTCAAGAAAAAGCGTACCAATTCTTAAAACGCCGGCAACGCACTTGAGAGTCTATAGGCTTATCACTTAATATCAGATGAGCCTCCTGCCCGTTTGCCCCTGTTATAAAAAATAGATTACCTTAACTACCTGTAATTAAAGTAATAAAAAATAACATTTCGTTTTTTAAAAAAATTTGAATGGCACTCGTAAGTTTGGAAGTTGGTGGTGAACACCCTCGTACCTCAGACAGATCTTGAAATAGAGAGTGTGCAGTCTACATTTGACGACTCATTGGTCTAGTGGTTAGTACCCCTGACTGCGAATCCATGGGTCCCGGGTTCGATCCCCGGCTGAGACTAACATCGATGTGATGAGCATTTGGTGTTGTGCTTAGGTCTTGGGTGTTTAAATATGTATTTATATGTCTATCTATCTATAATATGTATGTATATCCGTTGCTTAGTACCCATAACACAAGCTTCACCAGCTTAGCATGGGACTAGGTCAATTGGTGTGAATTGTCAAAAAAAATAAAAATTCTTTATCTACCGTGTACTTGGAAGTCTCAATAGAGTCTACTAGGACCGCCTCGGTCTAGAGAACTTAATATTTTTAATATTATTATACATATTTCATATTAACAATCAAGTATACAGTATTTACAATTTTCTTAACCTACAAAGAAATAATTAAAATAACTAAAAAGAAAATCATAACAAATTTAAAAAGTTTGGTCTCTGTGCCAGCGTTAAAGCAGCATTTCCTCGCTGCATTACGATACTTATTCTTTGAGCCAGGAAAGCTCTGGGGTCACCGGTACTATCTACTAGGCGCCAACTTAAATCTTTAATAAGCGCCTGTGCCCTTGAACCCCACAAAGCAAGAGGTTCTACTCCAAAGGGAGCAAAATCGGAGATGGAGGAAAGACTCTTATATTTGTGCCGTTTATTATTTTCTGCCTGCTCTGCGACTGCCCCAATAATTATTAATATTCTATATACAACCGTATTTAATATATAATATATACTCGTATATATTACATGTAGAGCATCATATTGCGCACAAGTCGTTAAACGATCTAATTAGCGTCCATCATGTTTGTCAATGTATCAGCCACTGCAGTTATCAGTAATACATTTAATGAGCCATTAAATTGATCAATATAGATATTGAAAACTCATTACCCTCCCCAACGATTTATCTAAATTAATCTTTATTTATTGCTGTTTTAAATATTCTGATTTTTATGAGCAAAGTTTTGACATTATTTATTGGCATTACTACTTCCTGGTGGATCGTTCAAACTCAAACTGAAAATAACTTAATAAATTATGTAACCAAGAACACTTATGTACATCAACAGAAAAGTCAAAGTTGTTTGACGCAAAACAAAGCCATAAATATTTGAACTGAAACAAATCAATCCCAAGGATTAGGATCATTATTCGTTCGTTTCAGCTTATTGATGTTCGCTGCTGGACGTAGTCCCTTAAATTTCCCGTACGACCGGTTCGCTTTGCATCCAACGCCTTCCCTCTACCGGGTCATCTATCCAACGCTTCGCCGACTGGTCCCCGGCCTCCATTCTTGGGCTTTTTACCCCATCGGCCATACGTTCTTCAGGCAATGTGCCTCTGCCCTATCCTGGTTACTAACATGAAATACGCACTGGGCTAAAGGTCTATCGTAGTATAAAGTACTTAAAAAAATAATCAGTGGCGCTACAACCTTTTTAGGCCTGGGCCTCAGATTTCTGTATCTGTTTCATGATAATTTTTATTAATCTAATAGGCAAGTAGGTGATCAGCCTCCTTCCTTGCAATTCTGTAACTCAGTTTTCGAACTCACACAGCGGTTTTCGCATCGGCGGTCGCTCTCAAATCAGCCGTGAATCAGTCATTTTATGATTTGGCATTCCGATAAACAATAAACTACAAGCTCCCACCTTTTCAGAAAGCCAAATTATAAAATGACTGCTTCACGACTGATTTGAGAGCGACCGCCGATGCGAAAACCGCTGTGTGAGTTCGGAAAGTGAGTTACAGAATAGCAGGGCTGTGCCTGACGGACGTCGACTTTTTGTGTCTAAGGCAAGGCGGTTTCCTCACGATGTTTTCCTTTACCGTTCGAGCGAATGTTAAATGCGCACATAGACAAAAAGTGCTTTGTGCACAGGCGGGGTATGAAGCTACGGCCTACGACCTCAGGGATGAGAGTCGCATGCTGAAGCCACTATTAGATTTAAAAATGATCATGAAACAGATTCTGACATCTGAGGCCCAGACCTAAAGAGCTTGTAGCGCCACTGATAAAAACTGAGGCATGATTCCTCAGTGTAAGTTAGGTACAGGAATTTATTCTTTATCTACATATGGAAGAATTAATGTACCGTTTTTATCAATCTTAGAGCTTTGCAGTGCATAGGTAATCGGAGCGTCATTTCCTGTGTGTAACGAGTAATGTGCCGTGAAATGAGTCGCCTAAGGCAGGTCTAGATTACTTAGATCACCTCCGTCTATTGTCTACGGAAAGATCTGGATGTGACGTCGCAGTTTAATGTTAAATTTTATTTTATTTTGAATTTTCCGTTTCGAAAATAATTGAATTATTTAGTGGGAGAATTGAGGGTTTTCTTTGTTAAATTTAATAATACACAAGATCTCATTATGTTTTCCAAATATAATTTGGAATTTGTAAAGCATTTTGTGTATTAGGGATTTATGGATTTTGTCTGTTTTTTTTGCAAGTAAAGCAGAAGTGTTTTATGTATACAAGAAGGAAGGAAAAAGCTCAGTTTTGTATCGCGCCGGGCTGCGCCACATACAACGACCACTATTTAAGCCTTTACTTGTTTAACCTATCGCGTAATATGGTTAAAAGGTGTATTAGGAATATCCATAGCGCAAAACCTGCATCATGAGCATACCCCACATACACACCTTCACGTGCATACCCTCACTTTTACACCATCACAAATCACAGCCAAATTAGCTATTACTTAGTTAAATGTATAGAATAATTTTTCTTTTTTTTTCTTTTAAATTGTAAATGTTGTGTATTACTTACGCGTTCTTCAATACAAAGAGTCCCCTCCCGTAAGTTGTGTGCTGCGATATCGCGGGCTACTCGACTGTGAGGAAGTTCCATGGATCTGGTTAGCACTGCGTCTGTTTCAAATTCAAATTAAAAAAAAAAAAAAAATCTTTATTCAATAACAAGTTAAATTTTTAACAGATATTGGAGCCCCTGAACTAAGTCTAGGGAGACCTGTACATCAGGGTACTCCGCTCTTCCAATGGTATAACGAAATAGTAACTTTACAATTTTTGAAACTAAAATACTATATTATAAAGATAAACAGAAATATAAGACTAATTACAAAAGTAACTGAGGTTTACATTCGTACGCTTCAGAATGATAATCGTAAGGAAGGGATGGATGGGATTGGAGGTGGTGGGTGGTAGTGTAAAATAATGTAAATAGTGCAATGAGGAAATTTAGAATGGTAAAAATTATATGTTTAAGTTCTCGTGTCATTTGTATGTATATCCTTTCTATAACATATTTTCATAAGTGTCTGATTGTCCTCCTTGTTACATGTATCTTGTTTGAGAGCAAAAATAGAATAAAATTTAGCACTACAAATTCTGATCACAATAATTAAATGTGACTATTGTTTTTCTTGTTCGGAAAAGTCCCGAGGATTTCGATAAAGAAAAGTTCAAGAAATAAAGTCCGTACACGAGTGTACTTCGAATCGTAGAAATTTCCCGCCTGACTGTCCCTGGAGCTTGAAGTGCATTGCAATTGGATATGGTTGAAAATGATATCTAGGGACTTATATATCATATCGATATCGATAGAAACATATAAATTATTCCCGAATCGTCGAGAACATCCAAATAGCTACAGATCCTGAAAAGGGTTCCGACCGAAATCGTGATACTTTGCGATTTTAACGCCCACCATGCCGATTGACTCGGCTCTGAAACCACCGATCCTTTCACGATTTTCCCTGCCACAACGCGAATATAAGATGTGGATGGTCGTAAACTCTCTTTGTTGGACAGAATGCCTAGCAAACTAGTTGCAGCGATATTAGCCACTCCTCGAGAATATTGAAACAGTTTTATCACCACCACTATGTTGAACCAGCAGCCCACTGTAGTATTTCCGAACTTCGACTTAGGGACCTTCAAGAAAAGAGCGTACCAATTCTTAAACGGCAGCCAACGCACTTACGAGCCTTCTGGTAATGTGTGTCCATGGGCGGCGGTGTCACTTGACATCAGATGAGCATCCTGCCCGTTTGCCTCCTACATTAAAAAAACGTTGAATGCTTAATTACTTCTATAACAGAAGTTTACTAATAAATATTAAATACTTATCGTATAGTCACATCACTAGTTCCAAAGTCGCCGCACTGCGCCTGGCTCCTTGTAAAATAAGGCATTAAAGCAACACTAATAACTTATTACACGGCATAAATATACTTTGCATATAAACAGATTATTATATTTATCTATTCGGAAAATATTTTCGTTAATAGCTTGGTCCGAATCAAATTATACATAGTTTTTACAAAAGTATATTTTAAATATTTATTTAATTTATTAATCCGGGTTTATGTGTATTCGTTTGTCCGGTTTTCTGGAGCTTTCCTGGAAAACTGTCTATAAATGACCGTTTACCAGATTAACGTATGGTGTAATCTATTTGCGCTAATTTAAACTTTTTAACATAAATAGAAAAGTGGATGTTTTCGGAAGTATAAATTACCTCATGATATTGACACCTGTATCACCAAAATAAAAAGAGTGGCGGAGAGTTTACTGCCAGTTCTTCTCGTCCGTTCTACGCCCTTGATTTGAGAACTGGCAGTAAATGTAAAATTAGAAGCACTTAATATTGTTAAGAAGACGGGTCGACTACAATGTTTCTAGATTTTTCCACTACATAGAGAACTTTTCAGCAGGCTGAAATGTGATTTCTGACCGTTTCAGGGAAGGGTCAATCACATATTAGAAAATCGTAATTTACATAATGTTACTCTAGTTTTCAGGAGGCAAACATTTTTTCAGGCCGTTTCAGAACATGTGTAGTCGAGTGGTACACTTTTCAGGAAACCCGTTTTCAGGCGTTTTCAGGCCTGGTTATACCCCTTTGATGAAGGAATGTTCTAGAACGAATTTTCTAGGCGTGGGACAAGGACGGAATGATACGCGAGAGAGAGGGAAGATCGGAACCTTCTCGAAGCTAGACCGAGCACTCTAGAACGCCGTACGACAAGGACGGAGCAATCTGCGAAAGAGATAGCTACTACGCACATTCTAGAATTGTGCGATCGCTACTCAGTTGCGCTGCCGCCTAGAGAGTTCTCGAATATCGCTTCCAGGGATATATAAGCGAGCCGAAACGCGACCGATTAGTTCAGTTTTGAATGCGATATCAAGCGATAAACACCGAAGTGACAAAGTGCGAATATAGTGATAAAGTACTGTGTGAAGTGCGTGTAATTAAAGTAATTAGTGACAGTATTTTGTATGTGTATTTAGTGAATGTTTGTGCGTAATTTCCAGTTTTTAGTGTTAACAAATTCCTCGTTAATTTATTTATAAATAAACCCTTGAAGAAATCTACGGCGTTTTCTATCCGATCCCCTAGCTCGTAACAATATGTATTTCTTTACTGACGTTCATTGTGTTACCTAAATTTATAAATTTTGAATTTTGAAAATTTATCCAGGGCACGGAGAACGCTGCATGGAACTACACGATCTGATTCCATCATCCCCTTTCAAACAACGCTCATCTAGAAGCTACCTGGAGTTGACCCCTTCGTTGTTGACAACCGCAAATGCACTGCACGATTTTGTTCTTCGTTTCTTATAATAACAGGAAACGAGTGGCACTCCTTGCCATCTTTCCTAGACAGTATAATATGGGTCCATTTAAGCGGCGATTAAATAGGCATCTCCTGGACAGTCGTAATAGGTCACATCTCACTCAACATGAGGCGGAATTGTGGTCAAACGTCTTGTCCAGTAATGTATAAAAAAATCAAAAACATTTCAAAACCAAAACCAAAACTTCGTGATTTGACAAAACTAATCTTACCTTTTGTTTAAAATAACTCTTAGTTAAATGAATCTCCTTGTAAACACAATCAAAGATGCCGAAATGGCTTTTAGAAAATTAACTAAAGTAATTAGTTACGCTAAATAAAAGTTACACAAGCACTTCAGTTAAAATGACCCAGTTAAGAAACAAAGGAACAAAAAATTTTAAATGTTCAATTTCCTGTTCAAATAAATGTATGAATTTTTAATGTCCACCGGTAATTGGCTATGAAAGTATTATAATCAGTTTAACATACATTATAAAGGAATGTTTTAATAAGAGAAATTATATATTGTACTATTTGTGGAGGAAGGTAAAGGTGATCCTCTAAGGAACCTCGACCAATTAGACTTACCAGCAGAAACTCCCCAGCGGCTGATGCCGATAGGTATTTATTAGTACTATGCCGAATACCTTTTCTTTCGATTCATTGTAGAACGTTTTCTGTTTTGTAGTCGAAGACAGAAGACAGAAGGTATTAATACGTAGTCGAATATAAGTTACTACTTTATTGATACTAAACTATCTGTGCGTATTAAAACCTTCTATAAATTCATAATATAAATGTTCTATGTAATATATTGAAATCTATTTACTTGACATAACATTATATAGCAAATCTATAGACTCAATAGTGGATAATTTCGTTTGATGTTGAGTACGCGTTTTAATTAACTTTAATCGATATTCGTTTAAAGTTGAACAAGTTTTAATTTATGTTATCAAAATTTTGCCTAAGATCCCAAATCGGATAAATCTGACCGATGACATTACTCGACTTTAAACATACAACATACACAACAATATATAACAACCAATACTTACGTAAACGTATATTTAAATGGTTATTTAAATTAATCAGGAAATTGAGGAGAGGTGTATGTAAGTATATCTAAGCCTACTTTCCTAAAAATGTTAGAAAATATAGGAGATTTTAGTAGTGTTTATAAAAAGGTAAGCAGAAAAAGCAGTCTCGGCCTAGTGACTTCAGCGTGCGATTCTTATCCCTGAGGTCGTAGGTTCGATGGCTGTGCACCAATGGAATTTCTTTCTATGTGCGCTTGCCTATTAAGTTAACAAATGATAATGAAACTGATACAGAATTCTGAGGTTACCTAAAAAGGTTGTAGCGCCACTGATTTATTTTAATAAGAGTTTTTGATACCAGTGTGATAAGGACAAAACATTAATTGAATCCAAGTTCCAAAGTAGGAAGGAACAATTTAAAAAAGGTGTTACCATTTATCCATTTATCAATGCCAAATATCGTTTAGTTGCGAGCAGCGTCACGGCAACTAACAAGTCGTAATTGGAAAACAAAGTGCTACCCTATCAATTACAGAGCCCTCCGGAAGTTTCATTTAAATATCATCCCTTTACAATGTACTCCGGTCCTGAACGCCTGACCCTCTTAAAAGCGAGTATGCTGGCAAACTTCTTCCCGCTATAGAAATTAAACAAGGGAGTGTGAACTAGAATTTATTAGACGTAGTGAGGCGTGAAAGGTACATGACGCTGATAACGATATTATGTACATAATGTTGGGGAGAAATTGTTAAGGTAAATAATACCTGCAGCTGAGTTTCATCATCGGACGTCGAGACAGAATACGAAATTCCACCCGTATCACCTCGACGTCCGCCGTTCCACAACTGAGCGTTTTTCTAGGCAGTTTTTGCCGCGCACCACCACTATGTGGAATCAGCTGCCCACTGAAGTATTTCCGAACCAATTCGACTTAGGGTCCTTCAAGAAAAGAGCGTACCAATTCTTAAAAGGCCGGCAACGCACTCGCGAGCCCTCTGGCATTGAGAGTGTCCATGGGCGGCGGTGTCACTCAACATCAGGTGAGCCTCCTGCCCGTTTGCCCCCCGTTCTATAAAAAAAAAAAAAAAAAGGTGTTTTGTAATCACATGCAAAGTAGACTGTGTAAGTATATTGTTTAGCAATCAAAAAATAATTGCATTACCTGAGTTATTTAACCCAACATTAGTTAAGTTACATATATATATATATGTATATTTTAGTTAATAATAAGAAGCGTAAACAATATGTAATCATCGTACCCTTGAAGCCAATATGAGCCCTTTAGTTTTTACCACACTCATAAATTGTAATTTAACATTCTCGTTAAGAATAATGTCCAAAAACATAAGTGTCACTTATATTTACGAACTCTTCAATAAGTCAATTTATTTGTTTGTTAATCCAGCGTCGCAACCCCACCACCCCTATGTTATCATGTTAACAATTAAAGCCAGTTGTTACTCAGCTTCAAAGCGTTTCATTTAACTTATATCTGAACATATGCATACAACAACAGGAACTCAGTTCCTGGTTCATGTGATTTATTTAAAAAACAAAGGCGTTATACGTGTTAAATCTCTATATAACATTGTACATAAAAACTACATTTGCTACGAATAGATGTCGTTAGTAGTATATTAAATCGCGCTTTCGAAGTATGCGCTCGAAGCAATAAATCAAATCCACGACCATTACAGGAATAACCCACCTAAATTAGGAATTTTTGCAAAGCACAGCCTTAGGTCGTTCCTTAGAGCTGTGCACCTAGTGAACTTACTATACTCTAAAGTTAGGGTACGGTTCCGCTTCCGGTGAACTGGCAACTGTGAAACAATCTGCTCTTTTCATATTTTAATTTTTAGTTTAACTTATAACTAGCATATATTATGCATGAAGTATATGAACCTCAATTATGAATTAAGTATTAATAGAACCACCATATAATCTCGATCACCGTTTTCGCCTACTTCAGTGTTACAAGTTACAACGTGGGGCACATGACCCACAAGAGGGAAATTTGATTGTAAAGGGGGCAATAGAAATCGGCTGGATATAACATAACGTGGAGACTTGAGAAATATAAAATCTCTGTGCAACAACCATCAAGCGCAAGGATCTCACTGAATTAAAATAATAAATTAATATAGAAAAATCGTTATTAAATTATTTGGAATTTAAATTTCAGATTCATATTATGTTATGAAAATTAACTTACTGTGTTTCGTTAACAAAATACTATTGATTTATTCCTGAAACCGATCAATTAAGTTTCAGTGAACCGTTACATTTTTTAATATTAAAAATTATGTAAATATATTTCCTAAGAACTTTAGAAAGGCTAAAGTACACTTATCTACTTCGCACAAGTTATTTTACACACATACGCGCAAACATACTTCGTTACTTAGTCTAGCAAAGCACTTAGATATGAATAATATCCAGACCCTGTTTTATAATATCTATTCAAGATGTGTACGAGATACCCTCGCTCGTAAAATGCCCCCGAGGGAATCGAACCTAGGATCACGTACGGTACCATATCGATCACAATGCACCGTTGCATTCTATTTATTGCATTTTTATTGCAACGATTTGCATATAATGTAGGGACCGCTAAGCGCCTAACATTTATAAGCCCGTTCTAAATTTTTACGCTGCAGAAGAAAATGATGTCTACACACAAAACTAATATTTTTTGTAATTATTCGTATTAAACCGCTTGTATGTAAACGCCGAAACAAGATCTTTTAAAGACACGAAATCCCTGCTTGTCGGTAGAATTGTTTTTTTTTTAAACGATAAGGTAAACAAAGATGTTTGCTCCACAAGTTCCAGGTTTTGTATTACATTTTCAAACTAAAAGCGCTGTATATTTTTAAAAACTTTATGAAATATGCTTTGAGGCTCGTATCTCGTCTCTCAAACCCGGAATCCCGTATGTGAATTCTCAGTCAGATTATTTACTGAATGACCGAATTAAATTTGCGGCTACGTACTGGGCCAATAAAAATACGATTTTATTATTAGTACCCCAAAAACCGATACATATTGAACTGCTATTAGACTATATGTATGTCACTGTCAAAAACTTATCAAATCTCATGAAGTACCAAGTTTATTGCTTTATACGTTACGCTTAGATATATCCTATCCTTCTCAATTCTTGACGACACTTTTTTTAAAGTAGCTTGAATGGTGGAATGGCTGAACCATTTCGCTACATTCATTAACATAATGCGTAGAATATATTTACTATATCTATTACTTTATTGATATATAAGATTGGACTGGAAGAACTTATAACAAACTTAAAAATATTTATAACAAAATAATAATTTAATAAAATATTAAAAATTGTTTTCAAAAACCAAAAGTTTTGAGCAGAAGAGCGATTCGAATCGTCAACGATCAGCCACTTTCCGTGCGGCTTGATCCCTTGGCGTTGCGTAGAGATGTTGGGTCTCTCTGCATCTTGAGAATGTTCTGATGAGTTTTTCGGACTAATACCTGCAGCTGAGTTTCATTATAGGATACCGCTGTATGTTGTTCTGCGTCAGAACCCCAGCCATAATAGTCATAGAATTTCCATTCTACTGTGTTTAAGCAAATTGTAGGTTATATTTATCTAGGAGAGGGCCAACAGGCAGGAGGCTCATCTGATGTTACGTGATACCGACGTCCATGAACACAAACGTTGCCAGAAGGCACGCAAGTGCGTTGCCGGCCTTATAGGAATTGGTACGCTCGTTTCTTGAAGGACCCTAAGTCGAATTGGTTTGGAAATACTTCAGTGGGCAGCTGGTTCCACATAGTGGTGGTGCACGACAAAAACTGCCTTAGAAAACGCTCAGTTGTGGAACGACGGTCGTCGAGGTGATACGGGTGATATTTCGTATTATGTCTTGACGTCCGATGATAAAATTGGAAATTGGAAATGGTACATATGTCACCGTATAATTGTAAAAACCGTTAGATTGTAATCTATCTCGCGAGGTTGTGAACTGTCGAAAGATTGTGAACCTACTGCGTACTGCTTACGATTTAACATATTATTATTCGGTAGATTGTAATCTATCGAAGTGAAACCGTCGAATTGTGAAACGGAACGCACCGCGCGCGATGATTGGTTGAACGGAATATGCCCCGCGCCACCATATTTGTTTGTTGTCGAATGTAAACAAACAGTGTTTTGGTGAATGAAAATACATGATGATATCATTCTGGAATTCTTAAAATCTCACAGAAGATACAATATCAAGGCTTTAGTGGCCATACCAAAGGGCCAACGTTAATTACGAGAAACGACTTAACCTGAGCCGTGAGCTGACAAATTACTGAATATTTGCGAACCTCTAATCTCACCGAACGTAATTGTTTTTGATGAGTTAGGTGTAGGACAGATTTGGATTACTAAGTAATTTCACTATGAGATATCCACCTGGTGTTAGCGGTCTCAGAGACATTGGCAAGCGTATCTTATGTTCAGACCCGATTAGTTTTATGAGATCAACATTTACATGATAATTTTTATTGAAGTGAAAAATTCTTTGTGATTTAAAACTAGATGAAACTAAAAAGCGACAGTAAAAAGAAACAGACACATAAATTCATAAGATTTAACGTGGGAAAAAATGAGAGAGAATAATAATTATAAGTGTATAAACTTTAAATTGGTGTGTATTTGATCATTTTCTGAAATATTATAGATGTACAAAAAAAATAAATAATACATTAATTTAATTATGAATTTATCAATTTTATTTATATATCAATAATTATAAAAACTTTTTGAAGTGAAAACTTCTTACTACCCTAATTTAAAGTTTATACACTGTATAATGATTTCTATGTCATCAATTTTACGGGCATCCACTAAAATGGGTGTCCGGCGGCGATGAGTGCCGTTTTTATTCGTCCCTTAGGCTCGATTGCCCCCTATTGTATATAAAAAAATGTGAGGCGTCACGGGACTTCTGGCAGATGTGAAACATCGACATTATTTTGTAAAAGTAATATGCAGAAAAGAACAGATTGTGATAGGAACTAAATATGTCATAATGATAAAATAAAATATTACGATTTTTTTCCAGATAACGATGACTATTTATTGAATAAACATTTATTTTCATTAAATACAAAATTTACGAATTTAATTCGTTTAATCAGTGACTTCGAAATACACACACCGTACACACTACTTAACTGCATAAAGACTGTATATATATACCATCATATAGCGCGGCGCCACGGCATGCGCCGCCAGAAATCGGTTTTATTCAAAAGAAAAATTCAAAAATCATTTATTCACGTAGGTAACACAATGTACACTTGTGATTCGTCATTAAAGAAATACATATTAATGCAACCATTACACCATGTTCCACATGACATCTTAAGTAATTAATAATAATACAATAAATTAAAAACAAAGACTTGTCCTCTATCAGCAGGAGGCATTGTGAAATAGGAGCACGCACTTACATTCTCGTGGAAACAACACGCAAACACATAGTCGAAATAATTAACATCACCGCATACACGAATTCAAGTACGACCAGTCACCACAAGTAGCAGCCGTTCAAGAGTATGACGCATGGCCAGCCATCGGCCCCCTCGCCATATTTTAGGGAGAGAGACAACCCGACGCATGGACGCCGCCACAAGCAATGACATTTAAGCGAGCATGACGATCCTTGAAATGTGGACTTGGCTACGTGCGTACTTTACGTGCGGCTATAGATGTTTCACATCAAAAACCAAGCTGGCTTGTATACTTGATTAAAAAAAAATTCTTGCACACCACTGCATATTCTTGTGGAAAAAAAAAGCAAAAAATGTAAATATAGTTTTAATGAAGATAATATTATGTGCATACGTTATTTTGTCGGAAGGAGACAACAGTGATATATAACAGGCTACCCATACTTCAGGAGGGTGAATACATTAAAGCAATCCTTTTCGCCCGACTTCACTCGGTTTCAGCTTACATACTGTAGGAGAATTGTAGTTTTACTGTTCTAAAGCAGACTTATCGAAAAATAAAAGATAATTTCGGACCAGTTCGTTTTTTTTAGACACAGATGAGTAGCTAATTCTAAATCCTGCTTGTAATTTTGTTTAATTATATCTATATATAAAACAAAGTCGTGTAAGTTACACCACTTTTAACTCAAGATCGGCTGACCGATGTTAGTTATCACTTTTTTTTGTGGATCCGCTCCGAATAGCAGAATAATAAAATATCGGATAAGTTATCGAATAACAATAAATTAATTAATTAATTTTACGAATGCAAGCAGCATGTGCTTCCATCTGTTGATATAACTATGCATCATTTTACGTCGAATTCATGTCAGTTCAAGAAATTCCGATCTTGAGGTGAATGAGATGCATAACCAGGCTTTGATCTTGATTGAAGACATGTGTTACGTCATCAAACAATGTTGTTTACCAGAAAATGCTTTAACATGCAGTATCGCAATATTAGGGCTAGAAAAAAGAGGCCTAATGTGTAAAACTGTCATTCTTCTTTCGCAATGGCAAGCAATAAAACATTTCTGTATTTGCAAAAAAAGTTGTATTAATGTTAACCTTAATGAAATCCTTAAATAAGTTTAATTAAATTTAACACAATATTATTAGACTGTAAGGTGGAACGAAGTTCGCCGGGTCAGCTAGTAGAATATTAACAAATGATAAAAAAAAACAAATGCTAAAACAGTCCCAAGATTTAACTAAGACTTCGTGCATGAGTTAGCTTTAAAGTTTAATGAATCCATTAACAGTATTTAAGGGCAAAACATATTTTAATATAAAAAACACATCGTAAATACATAAGATTTTCATTATGAAAACGCAATGTTAAAATGAAATCGTGAAATTCCTGAAAATTTTACGTACCTTAATAATTTCATCCCTGTGTCCCGGTAATGTGGAATTAAAATATCTCGCATATTGTAATCTACACATTGTCAACTTATTATAATTTCTGAAAGCATAACACATATTTTTAAACTTTAAGTAGTTTTATATAACAAAATTTGAACCCTCAAAAGCACAATTTTTTTACAATGGATAGTGTTCAGAGGAGTTGTTCGGACTAATACCTGCCGCTGAGTTTCATCATCTGACGACAAGGCAGAATACGAAATACCACCCGTATCACTTCAACGTTTGTCGTTCCACAACTGAGCGTTTTAAGGCAGTTTTTGTCGCGCACCACCACTATATGGAACCAGCTGCCCACTGAAATATTTCCGAACCAATTCGACTTAGGGTCCTTCAAGAAAAGATCGTACCAATTCTTAAAGCCGGCATTGCACTCGCGAGCCCTATGGCATTGAGAGAGTTCATGTGCTGGCGGTATCATTTAACATCAGATGAGCCTTCTGAACGATTTCCCCTGTTCTATAAAAAAAGGTCTTAAACCACTTTTCTTTCACTCTCTTTTGAGATATTTATTTCATTATAGCTCATATTGTGAACTTGGAATAGCATGGTACAAAAACTGAATCAGAATTTCCCACGGTAAGTTCCTTTTGAAGAGACTACGTCCAAAAATAAACCGTGTTACTAAATTAACATATCATTAAACTATATTAAACATATTCAAAAAGTCAGTGTTGTTGGCAGTGCTGGAAAGTATGCTGAATTCCGCAAGTAGAATTACAATAAAATAACCATTAGTGGACAGCCGAACGCTGTCCGAAGGTGTGAAACACTTCTTCACTGCTGCAAGTCTTCGTCAACCGCTGTCTTCGCCGTATTCTGGGTTTCTACTGGTCCGAAAAGATCTCTAACTTTGAACGGGCTGCCGAGAAACCCCAATTTGCCAGCAGATCATGCGACGGAAGTGGAAATGGTTACACTGCGAAGAGATTCCAATTATATCCCGAGGCAGGTGCTTGATTGGAACCCGGAAGGAAAGCGTGGCTGTCCCAAGCAAACCTGTCATCGTACAGTTGCAGATGTGGCAAAGCTGAAAGGACTTGGAGCGAAGTGAAAAACTAGGCTCAAGAACCCAATGGCGAGTCACAGTCATCTGTCTAGGGGTTATAGGAGATTAAGTCAAATGATCTTAGAGTTGAGAGCCACAGGTATTTATTAGAATAAGAAGTTGTTATATACATTTTAATCGCTAAAACCATGATTGAACTGACATTTAGCTTATTACATTTCTAAACCAAGCTATGAAAATCGATCAAAGAGACCGCAGACTATTTCCTTCTCAAAGGCACCACATAAAAGGGGATACGTTTATATCTTAACACTTCTAACCGTACTTGTTTCGGGGATTTATAGTCTATGTTTGGACGACCTCCATAGCTCAAATGCTGATCACCTACTTGCCTATTAGATTACCAAATACAACTTACAACTTTTTTAGGTCTGGGTCTCAGGTTTCTGTATCTATATCATGATCATTTGTCAAACTAATTGGCAATTAGGTGTTCAGTGCCTTACGACTTCGACGTTTTGAGTCTAGCAAGCCGATTTCCTCACGATGTATTCCTGTTGTATTAGTAATTTTAAATTCGCACATAGAAAGAAATTGGTGCACAGCCGGGGATCGAACCTACCAAATCCACTATGCCAACACTGCTCTGCACCTTATTTATATTATTAATGTTGAATACTACTGATAATAAAATAAATATATTTAATATAATAAATAATTTAAAAAAAAATACTAAACTAATAAAATCACGCAATCACATCTTGATATTATTCTAAAAAATGTCCCTTTATATCAGACATAAATCTAAAGTTGAGATATCTTAGTAAACGAAGCCATCAATTTCGCATCAAAAATGGAGTGAGGGACGGGGAATCCCCAGTAATTGAACTCATAGATCAAAGATCCGAAAAAACTAACCTCAAGCAAAGTCAAATTATTTATTGGCATTTTTAAAGTAGCTATTACCCGCGCGACTTGCGATAGCGTTTTAAGATCAATCAGATTAGATATTCTGTTAAGTCTTTGGGCAAACTGCAAATGAATCGTGTTTTAAAAAAAGTAATATTTCAAGAACGAATCCGACAATATACTGGAATTAATGATTGCACAATGCACATACTTACATTTTCCCTTAAGTCGAAGTAATTTTCTAGGATATGTTTTTGACAGGTAAGGGATGCAAAAAGCACATTTGCGGAGGAACGCGACCAGTAGGGTTGTTTTATACAAATTTGTTCAAATATTTTCAAGTATTATGAATGACGGTAGCGTCATTCGTAATATGTACTTGAAAATTATTGAACAAAAAACTAAGCTTAAGAATATATTTATATCTTTTAAGAAAAAATTGAATTCGAATAGACTACGATATAGTACTCGTACAACAAATAGTAGTGTACCCATGTGGGATTTAATAAGTTGATTAACTTCATTGTGAATTATTCAAAACTGTCAGTTAACTGTACTTTAACGAACGTTATTATTACTCAATTACGAGCTTTTACTGTTTTCTTTTGAAGTTGGGGGAAAAATAATGACGCAATACAACGCTTAAGCTGTAAGCATTGTATAAATTGATATACATATACATATATAATGTATTAAGTTATTTCCCTTCCGCAACAATTTTACAATTATAAGTCTACTCGACTTAGGGTCTTTCAAGAAAAGAGCGTACCTATTCTTAAAAGGCTGGCAACGCACACGCGAGCCCTCTGGCATTGTGTGCCCATGGGCGGTGGTATCACTTAACATCAGAAGGGCTCCTGCCTCTCTTCTATTAAAAAACTGCCAGTAATTATACAATTAGAGTAATTTTATTTTGTATTCACGTTCCTAAAAGAAAATTATTTATTTTTTCCTTCGCCTTACAACCAAGTGTAAACAGAAGCAGAAGAGAAAAGCATAGAATTAAAGATCATTCATAACAGACATAGTTCGAAGTGAGAACAGATGATATCAGGTTATGAACGCTTTATTACTGTAGCTGAGCATTACTTTGACACTGCCAGCAGCAAAACCGCTAGTGGCAAAGTGACTTCTAAGCGTCAACAGAATGAATCTCGAAATAATGATAGGCACAATTACGGGTCGCTGTCTCTTAAATAAACATCTCCATGGCGCGGTAGATTGTGCAGAGGCTGTTTCAGAGGAATCAGTCACCCACGAAGTCCTGGAATGCGAGGCTTCCCAACGAGCAAAAATCTCTCCGTGAAGCAGTGGCGTATCAATAGGGTGGCATTGCTGGCAAAATGCCCCCGACCCAAGAGGGCCCCTGCCCAAGAGATATGTTCTATGGATGAATTTGAAGTCTCCAATACATATTGGGCTAGCGTGGGGACTACAGATCATTCCCTCTCGCCTAACAGAGCAGGCCTATTAGTGGGACATATACAAGGTGTAATTGAGTACGCTGAAAAGCCCCAGATGTTACGCCACTGCCGTGAAGCCTGTGAAGTCACCAGCAAACTTCTGTGCTTCTGGAAAGAGCTACACGCACAACGGACCAAATAAGCGACTAAGTGCGGAAACTGTGTCCACGCTTCTTTCATAAAAATAATTAATTTGAAACGATATTAATACCAGTATATGGTGTGCTTAATATTCCTCCTATGCATCTCTCTTAAGTTCTCAGTTCAGGGATATACGTTCAAAGCATCAGTTACGAATAGGATCAATAGGGTTGCCTAATAATAATAATAATTTATTTGCAAGAATATGGTACAAAAATGATATGGTGGTACAATCGAAAGTTCGCATATTCTGCCTCACATAATGGAGTCATATCATTATGGTCAATTCTTACATTATTTTATCACTACATCATCACATTCTTATTATTATTACGTTATCGAAGTGGTTAGTAGTGGTAGTACAAAAAATTAAAATAAAATAAAATTAATGATACTATTTTGGATTTAATATCATATTTGTGGTATCTCGTCTGGCGTTCCACGATTGCCGCGCACCACCAATTATGGAGCTATCTGCCATTTCAGGTATTTATTTTGTTATTAACACAACACGTTTATTTAATAAAGCAGAAATATAATAATATTGACATAATTATTATAACATACTTATCGCTTTCCAGTGATCGCTTCAAGGCAACCACTGGACCGTCACGACTTAGTCCTTCAAGAGAAGAGCATACCTTAAAAGCCGGCAACGCACTAGCAAAACCCTTGGTGTTGCGGGTGTCCATGAGCAGCGCTAAGCTTTAAGTAACCCACCTGCTCGATGGCCTCCTGACCCATAAAAAATCTTCAATGCCTACCTCCAATGTTGGTTTGCACATAGCCCATAACTGGAAGTCGTGGATTAGAACATCGTCGTATTTAAGACATAAAGACTGAAGCCATTTAAAAAATCAATAACAAAATGTATCCATTTCATGCCATTACCATGCTTAAAGGAAATTTTGTAGATATGCTAAGTATTGTCTTTGATTAACATAACCAGCGTGCGTGGTCACCGTGACCACGCACGCTGTAAAGCACGCGAAACGTCGGATAAATTTAAAATTATGTTAAATAGTTGTAAATTTATAATAATACATAACTTCAATCCGGTCAAAATAGTGTTTTATTAGATATGCTAAGTTTACAATTAGATTTTACCTTCGACAGACGGCAGACAATTTGTGACAACCCTACGGTGAATAGACACTTTGCATTCGGATAGGCATAGGACATAAGCCTCTGATGGACAAGTACAAATCTTCTCAGCATTTTACTTTAGCCTTATTAGGCTTTTAGAGTTTAAAACTTAAAAATACTCTTTTTTTTATAGAACAGGGGGCAAACGGGCAGGAGGCTCACCTGATGTTAAGTGAGACCATCGCCCATGGACACTCTCAATGCCAGATGGCTCGCAAGTGCGTTGCTGGCCTTTTAACACACACACTTACTAATAAACACATACTTAATTTTTCGGTGTCAAATTCTTTACTATTGACACCTGCTAACTCAAAAACACTCCTTGCCGCTTGATCTCTTTATGAAACCTGGTAGCATTCCAGGTATTTCAGAACTGTTTCGATATAGTGGCCTTGAAGGGAAGAGCGAAGCCAGCAACGTACGGGTATATGGACTAAGTCTTGGGCTCAGTTCCTAGTGAAACATATGAACTGGTTGTTGTTATCTATATGATGAAAAAAAGGGTGCGTGTACTTATGTACGCGCGTAAGAAGTTATACTTCTTTGGCAATATTAAAAATAGTTTGGCTTTGTTCCACCTCCAGTTTTTGATGTTTCACAGCGATAAGATGACAACTCTTTTTTTGTATTCAATTTAGTGCACTTACACTGATTCATCAATTGTTTTTTGTCTCTTGTCAAAGAAAAATTACATGTTTTGATTAAACAATGTGGTAATTTTTTTAATCAAAACATTACTCGATAATAATAATACAAACTGATAGTTAACCTCAATTGTAATGAAGCACTTAGGAAGGTTGATGAGCACAGTTTTTTCACAAATATTAATTAGTATTGGTTTAAATATTCAATTTAAATCACTTCTGATTATATATAATTCAAAAAGCATTGCTAAATTTCTTTGAAAAAAATAATTAAAACTCCTTTATTTGTTTAAAAGGTAAATGACAAATGTCATTATGGTCATTCAAAATTGTTGGCATACGAACTTCACGCATATTCTATTTCTTTTTACTTGTAGATTGTCTTATTCCTATCTCGCTCGCGCACGCTATAATCACACTCCTAATTTTGTGTCACAGGTGCGCGCGCATTGTAAAATTTCACTCTCATAAATTTTTCATAACGCGCCTAAAGAAGTATAACTTCAAAAATCTCTACCCCTTTCCATTAACTAAAATAGTTTATTAGTGCCTTAATAGTCATTTCTTTAAAATACATTCTATCAGCCTGGTCTGACGATTTATCTGTAGTAATCTTTTTATAATAATGCGCAAACGAGCCTACACCCATAAAGGGCAGTCATCGCAGGCCATGGAAACCCATTTTTGGTGGGTGCGTTGCCGGCCTTTAAGGGAGGAGTACACTTTTGCCCCCCCCCCAGAATATGCGGTACAGCCTGGTACCCTCCTGGAGTAAAATTTTTCTATTTACTAACGCTGTTGGGCTTAACACATATCTGTACGAATCCCATAGCGAAAAATAAAGAGTACAATTATTCTCAAAATGTTGTCAATTATTTCTTTAACGAACTCATTAGCAGAGTATACAGAGTCAATAAAGTTGAAAACAAAATGAGCCTTATTTTTGTAGAGGCCGTACCATTCTTATCCATTTGTCCTTTGCCCAATAAATTCGTGGCACGATCCGGCAAAATTGTATTTATTTCTGCTCAATTATACTCAGACTTTACAAAGGCCATTAATTCTACCGCCAGAGGTCCGCGAAAATTTGTCAAATGCAAATCGTGACCCGCAGTTGCTCGTAATTTAGAAAAATATGCCCAAAAATCCAATGTTTCTTTGTACTTTTCCTGTTTATCCGGCGAGTTTTGTTAATCAAAAAGTTACTGTGACGGAAAAGTTACAAGTATTCTCACCACTATTCTGTTGTGTCCTTTAAAAATATTTATTAAAAGTGAATTAGAAGTACAGAAGCAAAAATGTAAAACATTAAACTAGTGTGGTGTTATAAAGTATTTTTTTTTAAATATTATATAACAATCGAATATACAGTATTTACAATTTTCTTAACCTACCTTAAACATTAATAAAAAGAAAATTAAAACAAATTCAAAAAGTTTGGTCCCTGTGGCAGTGTACCTTTAACGCTGGCAGCATTTCCTCGCTGTATTGCTATACTTATTCTTTGAGCGAGGAAAGCACCAGCTCTGGGGTCACCGGTACTATCTACCATGCGCCTACCTAAAGCTATAGGTAATTAGCGCCTGCGCACTTGAACCCTACGGCCCAATGCTCTACTCCAAAGGGAACAAAATAGTAGTTGGAGGAAAGACTCTTATATTTTAAGCCGTTTATTATTTTCCGAATGCTCTGCGGTGAGACGGGGCAAACGTGTCCACTCAAGTAGAAACCCATACCAAAGCCCGTCCCATCTTCCAAGGGATCAAAAGCATCCCATCCGGCGGCTGGCCATCGTCTCTAGCGATGTCAAGAGAAAAATACAAGTAAAATACATGCTTTGGTATTACCAGGTAACTTAACAAACTTTGTCATAGAGAAAATTTTGATCCAATTTGTGAAAAAAACACCTAAAATCACCTTGCTTCTAACTTCTCATGTCAACTTGAAACTGTCTTAGATATCGGATGAAGAACGTGGTCCTGATCACGAAGGTTTCCTCTACCCTGGATCCAAGCATTAAAGCATTTCGTGAGCGCAAGAAATCGAGTAAATACCCGACCCATAAGTCGTGTAATATGGAAACTCAGAAGAACATTCAAAAATAGTCTAACACATCGGTTTGAATAGTGTATTTTTGTAGTTGTATTTTTATGATTTACGTAATTAGCCAAAAGATTAATTAGACACGAACCGGGTATCTTAAATCTCCATGCAAAGACGCAGCATCAGCTCGTCTCTACTGCATTAATTTAAAACGGTAGCTTACGTTGAACACACAAGATATACGGCGATCCATCACGAGTCGAGAGTAAGATAAATCTGTCGCAGATGCGTCTAATCGTCGTATATTGAAACCTTATACAACTGTATTACATTTAACCGTGTCACGGGGTTGCTACACACATGTCAATAATTTTTGAAAGAAAGACGGTGCTATCTTCTAACGCATTTACCATGAAGAGTGTTCAGAGGAGTTGTTTGAAAGAATACCTGCAGCTGAGTTTCATCATCGGACGTTAAGGCACAATGTGCAATTCAATCCGTATCACCTCGATGTCCGTCGTTCCACAACTGAGCGTTTCTTAAAGCAGTTTTTGCCGCACACCACTAATGTGAAACCAGCTACCCACTGAAGTATTTAGAAAAGAGCGAACTAATTCTTAAGGCCGGCAACGCACTAGCGAGCCCTCTGGCATTGACCATGGGCGGTCTCACTTAACATCAGATGACCTTCCTGCCCGTTTGCCCCTGTTATATAATAAAAAGTAATATTTTCTTTCTAATAAATAGAAACTATAAAATTGGCCACATGATAATTTGAATATAGTACAGTACCTAATAAGTATATGTATACTGTATAGTACATACAAGTATATAAGGAAAGTTATTGCTGTACTTATAGTATAATTATTATCAAAATATTCCTTGTAGACATCTTTCCTTTAGGTTTCTGATCGAAACTAGGACTTTTAGAAATGGAATTAAAAAAAATCCTTGAAATAACAATTTGTAAGTTTTTTTATCTTCATTTGAATTCTGGAAACCGAATGTAATATTTCTAGGCGTCAAAAATGATAGCCGTAAAATAATAATATAACATATTCTATTTCCAATAGCTTGCAATACAAGATGTGTGGCAGGTCTAATGGAACTAAGAGTAAATCATAATAATTGTTGTATACAGGCAACACCGAGGCACAATTTAAGGCATTAAGGCAGACGTTTATGACCAAATAAATTGAGCCACTGCTTAGAGTGCATTACCTGCATTTCCCAAGTGAACAGACACTCAAATACCTTTAGAATATCGATTGATACCGTTTCAGAGAGTACGCTGTGACATTTACGCGTACGATACAAGGGAAATTCTAACTGAAGTATGAATAATAATAGTGAAGTGGCGCAACAACCTCAGATTGCAACTTTAATAAAAAAAAGTGCGTGCGTACAAAGTACACATGTCAGAAGTGAAACTTCTTTGGCAAACTAATTTTTAAGTCTTGTTCATATTTATACAAATCTAAAACTTTAGATTAGGTACCGAGACTCAGAAGGAGGGAAAAATGAAGATATGTTAGGAATTTAATTGTCATTAAAATATTAAGTGTCGAAAATTTATACAAATAATAAAAAAAATTTTTAAATTTATTTCTTCGATAAATAAAAACACGTGGAATTTTAATTTACAATTCATCATTTGAGAATTCAATGTTCAAAAATGATTTTACATAAAATACTAATATTTCATAAATTCTCTTTAAGAAATTTTAATTTTAAAAATATAATTTCTATAAGGTAATTCACCCTTCTCATTCTCTCTTAATCGGTCTCAATCGCTCTGTCTCTTTTCTTGACAAAAATGCTGCACATCTTCGTGACGTTTTTTAAAAAATTTACCCTCATGCGCCTAAAGAAGTTACACATCAAAAATGTAGATAAGCAGGTGATCAGCCTTCGATATTTATCGACGAAGGTAAGAAGTTTTTTTTTCTAGCTATGACATGATGGGCAAACAAAGAGGACAGTCATAAAAGGCAGCTGCCGATGGACACCCATGTTACCCTAGCGTTGCCGGCCTATAAGAAAGAAGTCTGCCCTTTGAGTCGTATCTACCAGAAAAGACTTCCACTGGAACTTGAGTTCAGACCTTGCTAGTTCGGAAATGCATAGAGAAGTGGACGGTAGACTCCTTCAGAACACTTTCCATAGTACACTTTGTAAGATGCACCACCATGCCTGGTGACCAGATATCCCTGCGTAGAGAGAGAAAATCAATCCGCCGCAAAGATGGGAGAGTGACAATACAACCCTCTGCTGAATTTGGCCAAAAGGAAGAAGCTGGTATTTGTCGTCATTCTATGAATCTCATGATTAAGAGTTTAAGCCTAAAACTAGTTTAAATAAAACAGACAAGTATATTTTAAGACCTTTAATTGCAGAGCCAAAGGAATAAGTTTCTAAATAAATAGGTATATATTTTAGAATATATGTAGCTTTGAATGCTGCTGATGTCGAAACTATTTTCATCCTGCAGAAGAGGGCTATTCGTGCAATCTATAATTTAAAATGTAGGGAATCTCTTAGAGATAAATTCAAGGAAATTAATATACTTACCTTTCCCTCGCAATATATTTATGAAAATATTATGTATGTATACAAAAATAGTGATAAGTTTACTAGAATAGAACATACGCACAATGTTAATACACGGAACAAACGCAGGCTGCAATTTCCCCGTACTAGACTATCTAAAGTTAGTAATTCTTTTTTGGGAAAAGGGATACTCTTCTTAAATAAAATCCCAGAGGCTCTTTTATCTCTGCCTTTTAATAAAATTAAGAAATTTATTAAAGAAAAGCTGTGCAAAAAGGCTTACTATAAAGTCAACTATTATATAGTTGATAAAAGGGCCTGGGACTAGTGCTAGGACAGGCTACTTCTAATTTGAGATATTTGTTATAAAATAAGTGTTGTTTGATGATTTGCTATTTTAAAAGAGTACCGAGAGTTTTTTACGCCGGCTTTTTCTCTCGGCCTACACCCTCTGTCTTCTTTGCCGATGAGTAGGGATGCCTACAAATTCAAATTTAATGACGTGGAATAAGTGATACATCTATCTTATGTTCCATAATAAACATATTTTTTTATTTTTTATTTGAATAAATCTAGATCAAACAAAAACTGGGGTTGGGTGTTAAATACCACCTCACGTTTTTGACGATACTAATTATCTAGGA
Organism: Pieris macdunnoughi; assembly: GCA_905332375.1. Lineage (NCBI taxonomy): Eukaryota > Metazoa > Arthropoda > Insecta > Lepidoptera > Pieridae > Pieris > Pieris macdunnoughi. The sequence goes on from CAJOBZ010000002.1 coordinate 11,635,664, forward strand.
GTGTCCGGGGACCTTCATTGGAACACCTCCAAGTGAGTTTTGCTCCGGAAACGCGTCTTAATATTTTTATAAAAAATTTAAAGTTTTGTGTAATGTATTAAAATTTGTAAACAATCCGCCATTTTCTACTTTTCTATTGGTTATAAGTGATGTGACGTTCACTTAAAAAAATCGTGTTTTTAATTTATCGATTGTTAATAATCGTTTTATTTATTTATCGATTATTTCCTCATTTTTGAAATTTAAAGTTATAGAATAATCAACATTGAAATTAACCTAATTTCGTGTTGATAGATTATAGGGTTCCGAAATTTTTTGAAATTATCGATACCTACTGTCTGTATTTTCTAATTAGTACTTGTATTTCATTGTTTGCAACTTTCTATATTATTTAATTTTTACTAGAATAAAGTGTTTACTTTAATATCCAAAAAGTACCCAAAACCGAATCAGAGCACCCCACTATCCACGTGGTCTTGTCTGTCTTACCCCTAGAGTGTATATAAATAATCGGAGGCGCGGAGGAAGAGCAGCCCCCACCCGCTGTAACAAAGCACAGGCATTATGAAAGCTGTAGCGGCTGAGGCTGGTCGCCGAAGGCGACCAAAAAGCCGAGGTTGCGGAGGCTTGAATAAAATGCCTGTGCTTTGGTACGCAAGGGTGGAGGGGCTGCATTTCCCGTAGCGCCGGAGCTGTCCACAAAAAAAAATTTTATTTAGATTGGTTAGGTTAGAGTTAGTATATGAATATTTGGTCGCCGAAGGCGACTCAGGACGCCGAGAAGCCGAGGCTTGAATAAACAATTACTATTTAGATCGGAGCTGTCCACAAAAACAAATATTATTTAGATTGGTTAGGTTAGAGTTAGTATATGAATATTTTGGTCGCCGAAGGCGACTCAGGACGCCGAGAAGCCGAGGCTTGAATAAAACAATTACTATTTAGATCGGAGCTGTCCACAAAAAAAATATTATTTAGATTGGTTAGGTTAGAGTTAGTATATGAATATTTGGTCGCCGAAGGCGACCAGGACGCCGAGAAGCCGAGGCTTGAATAAACAATTACTATTTAGATCGGAGCTGTCCACAAAAACAAATATTATTTAGATTGGTTAGGTTAGAGTTAGTATATGAATATTTGGTCGCCGAAGGCGACCATGACGCCGAGAAGCCGAGGCTTGAATAAACACTTACTATTTAGATCGGAGCTGTCCACAAAAACAAATATTATTTAGATTGGTTAGGTTAGAGTTAGTATATGAATATTTGGTCGCCGAAGGCGACCAGGACGCCGAGAAGCCGAGGCTTGAATAAACAATTACTATTTAGATCGGAGCTGTCCACAAAAAGAAATATTATTTAGATTGGTTAGGTTAGAGTTAGTATATGAATATTTGGTCGCCGAAGGCGACCAGGACGCCGAGAAGCCGAGGCTTGAATAAACACTTACTATTTAGATCGGAGCTGTCACAAAAACAAATATTATTTAGATTGGTTAGGTTAGAGTTAGTATATGAATATTTGGTCGCCGAAGGCGACCAGGACGCCGAGAAGCCGAGGCTTGAATAAACACTTACTATTTAGATCGGACCTGTCCACAAAAACAAATATTATTTAGATTGGTTAGGTTAGAGTTAGTATATGAATATTTGGTCGCCGAAGGCGACCAGGACGCCGAGAAGCCGAGGCTTGAATAAACAATTACTATTTAGATCGGAGCTGTCCACAAAAAAAATATTATTTAGATTGGTTAGGTTAGAGTTAGTATATGAATATTTGGCGCCGAAGGCGACCAGGACGCCGAGAAGCCGAGGCTTGAATAAACAATTTCTATTTAGATCGGAGCTGTCCACAAAAACAAATATTATTTAGATTGGTTAGGTTAGAGTTAGTATATGAATATTTGGTCGCCGAAGGCGAGCTCAGGACGCCGAGAAGCCGAGGCTTGAATAAACACTTACTATTTAGATCGGAGCTGTCCACAAAAACAAATATTATTTAGATTGGTTAGGTTAGAGTTAGTATATGAATATTTGGTCGCCGAAGGCGACTCAGGACGCCGAGAAGCCGAGGCTTGAATAAACAATTACTATTTAGATCGGAGCTGTCCACAAAAAAAATATTATTTAGATTGGTTAGGTTAGAGTTAGTATATGAATATTTGGTGCCGAAGGCGACCAGGACGCCGAGAAGCCGAGGCTTGAATAAACAATTACTATTTAGATCGGAGCTGTCCACAAAAAAATATTATTTAGATTGGTTAGGTTAGAGTTAGTATATGAATATTTGGTCGCCGAAGGTCGACTCAGGACGCTCGAGAAGCCGAGGCTTGAATAAACAATTACTATTTAGATCGGAGCTGTCCACAAAAACAAATATTATTTAGATTGGTTAGGTTAGAGTTAGTATATGAATATTTGGTCGCCGAAGGGCGACTCATGACGCCGAGAAGCCGAGGCTTGAATAAACACTTACTATTTAGATCGAGCTGTCCACAAAAACAAATATTATTTAGATTGGTTAGGTTAGAGTTAGTATATGAATATTTGGTCGCCGAAGGCGACCAGGACGCCGAGAAGCCGAGGCTTGAATAAACAATTACTATTTAGATCGGAGCTGTCACAAAAAGAAATATTATTTAGATTGGTTAGGTTAGAGTTAGTATATGAATATTTGGTCGCCGAAGGCGACCAGGACGCTCGAGAAGCCGAGGCTTGAATAAACACTTACTATTTAGATCGGAGCTGTCCACAAAAACAAATATTATTTAGATTGGTTAGGTTAGAGTTAGTATATGAATATTTGGTCGCCGAAGGCGACCAGGACGCCGAGAAGCCGAGGCTTGAATAAACACTTACTATTTAGATCGGAGTGTCCACAAAAACAAATATTATTTAGATTGGTTAGGTTAGAGTTAGTATATGAATATTTGGTGCCGAAGGCGACCAGGACGCCGAGAAGCCGAGGCTTGAATAAACAATTACTATTTAGATCGGAGCTGTCCACAAAAAAAATATTATTTAGATTGGTTAGGTTAGAGTTAGTATATGAATATTTGGTCGCCGAAGGCGACCAGGACGCCGAGAAGCCGAGGCTTGAATAAACAATTTCTATTTAGATCGAGCTGTCCACAAAAACAAATATTATTTAGATTGGTTAGGTTAGAGTTAGTATATGAATATTTGGTGCCGAAGGCGACCAGGACGCCGAGAGCCGAGGTTGAATAAACACTTACTATTTAGATCGGAGCTGTCCACAAAAACAAATATTATTTAGATTGGTTAGGTTAGAGTTAGTATATGAATATTTGGTCGCCGAAGGCGACCAGGACGCCGAGAAGCCGAGGCTTGAATAAACAATTACTATTTAGATCGGAGCTGTCCACAAAAACAAATATTATTTAGATTGGTTAGGTTAGAGTTAGTATATGAATATTTGGTCGCCGAAGGCGACCAGGACGCGAGAAGCCGGCTTGAATAAACAATTACTATTTAGATCGGAGCTGTCCACAAAAAAAAATATTATTTAGATTGGTTAGGTTAGAGTTAGTATATGAATATTTGGTCGCCGAAGGCGACCAGGACGCCGAGAAGCCGAGGCTTGAATAAACACTTACTATTTAGATCGGAGCTGTCCACAAAAACAAATATTATTTAGATTGGTTAGGTTAGAGTTAGTATATGAATATTTGGTCGCCGAAGGCGACTCAGGACGCCGAGAAGCCGAGGCTTGAATAAACACTTACTATTTAGATCGGAGCTGTCCACAAAAACAAATATTATTTAGATTGGTTAGGTTAGAGTTAGTATATGAATATTTGGTCGCCGAAGGCGACCAGGACGCCGAGAAGCCGAGGCTTGAATAAACAATTACTATTTAGATCGGAGCTGTCCACAAAAAAAATATTATTTAGATTGGTTAGGTTAGAGTTAGTATATGAATATTTGGTCGCCGAAGGCGACCAGGACGCCGAGAAGCCGAGGCTTGAATAAACAATTTCTATTTAGATCGAGCTGTCCACAAAAACAAATATTATTTAGATTGGTTAGGTTAGAGTTAGTATATGAATATTTGGTGCCGAATTTTCAATTATTTTTAATATTAAAATCGAATACAAAAATCGATTTTCACTTTAAAAAAATCGATTATTTTTCACATCCCTATTAATTTTATAAACTTAATCGGCCATTTTGAATGTGGTTTATGCTAGACTAGCGGTAATTAGTTTTACAGTGCAAAGTTTACTGTATAAATCCGTTTCTTTTTTATTTTCACGTGAAAGTGCGTTATTTTATTTGCATTTTTTGAAACTTGGCTTTACATACATAATCAACACTGATTTCTCGCGATCATTTTCAGATTTATAGTGATGGCGCTACAAGTTCTACTCGTGAAAATGATTTTGAGGACGATGGGTCCGTTGTGAATCGTGACTTGAAGTGAGGAAGTGGTCTCATTGTGGAATCGATAGTTATATAAAAAAATTAGGACCATGAGCAGTGTGTGGCATCGTGAAGAAAATGGTTTAGTGCATTCTCAAAAGCAATGTAGTACACATCGAAACCCATGAAAATTGCAAATGACGAATAAAACATTTGGTTCATGGTGTTGCACGAAAGGAAATTGCAGATCAAAAACTAAAGTTCCTAGTAAGGACATTTTTCGAAAATATTAAAATAGAATTAGTTCATGTTTTCTATTTATTATATGCGTTTTCGCAAAATTGGAGCTATCTTACAACCATGCGTGAAGATCCATATAAAGATGTAGACTTAAATCTTAAGCCGAGTTACTATATGTGATTGGTATAGTATTGAGGGAAACTATAGTTATATATCAAATGGATAAACTCAAGCGGTAGGAAGATTGGTGGCCCAGGGAAGATAGTCCAGATTGATGAATCTAATTTGGGAAAAGAAAATATAATCGAGGTAATTATTTTATAGCACTATTAATTAATATTTACTAGTGTTATTAGTCTGTTTTACTCCTAGAGTGTAATTTAAAAACCAGAGCTTCCAATAACCCTATATTTCACATCTACAAAATTTATTTAACTCATTAAGCTTATTAACTAATTCTTTAATTGTTGTAGGACGACATATTGAGGGCTATTGGGTCCTTGGTATGATCGAGACAAATCTGAAGACCTAAGATTGGAAGTGTGCCCAAATAATATTCGATCAGCTGAAATTACTTCCTCTCATTCAAAAAACATGTTGAAGTTGGTACTATCATTCATACTGTTCTGGAAAGCATACGACTGGCGACCATGGGTACATACACAAAAAGTGAATCATTCAGACCCTGAAACCCGGTGAGATGGACCCAACAGATGAGTACAGGAGGGCAGTAAAAGATTTTTTAAAAAGGATAATTATAATAACTCTGAAAATTTTTCAGATCATGTCTATGAATATTTGTGGCGGCGAAACAATACAAAACATAAAAAAGACCCATTTTTGGAGCTAATTAAAGCTGTCAAATATGTCTATAAATTAAACACTGCTGACCGATTTTTTATTTTGCTATATTGTTTTGTTTTGTTTACTGCCTACACGTGTATGGCTATGTATTGGGCCCTGGTGGTAGGGGTTGGGGACCATCGCAACGACCTTGCACACCCCCGCGCCAATCACACGCCAGGCGCGGGGGCCCGTATCGGGTTTCCCAGGTGAAAAAAAAAAAAACCGTTTTTTTGACGCGTTTCGGAGCAACTCACTTGGAGGTGTTCCAATGAAGGTCCTCGAGCCCTAAAAATAGACGTCAAAAAGTGGAGGTTCAAAACCTTACCAAAAACTGTTCGCGAAAACTGAATCAATTTTAGATGAAAAATTTAATAGCCAAAACGTGCTATGAATGTTCTTTGAAAAACCATTCATAGTTTATATTGTAATTCTATTTTGGAATCCAACGAATCGATTGATTGTAGAGGATTTTAGTCTCACAAAAAGATATTAAGTAAAAACTAAAGTGATATTTTTACATATTACTTTCTATAATTTTTATTTGCCTTTTTATGCTTAGATTCTTCTCGTAAAATGCACATAACATTGAATTTATTTGATTTGGTTACACAATAACCCAAAAACGAAACAATCAAGATATTACACAAATAAACTGAAACGAGTATGTCCTCATTATGAGCATTGCTCATTATAAAGACAGTTAACAAAAGTTATCAGACCTTTTAATGGGATTTTATACCTATTTTATATTAAATATGTTTTATAAAATTAAGATTAAATATATTTGTCTGTCCTTTACATATCTATTCACGTTTTGTAGACTACTGCTCCGAAGTCACCGTCACAGTCATACTACTTACCACTAGCATCATAGAAGTTTATTTTACGAAACTAACATTTTATTTGGATTTAATTAGTTCCCATATTTTCAGAAATCTGTGTGATTTTGTCCCACAGAAGGCATCCAAAGTAGATTTTTTAAGTTTGATCTTCCTTCTCGTCTGTGGTTATGGTTCACTGAATTGTGTTATCGGAGTTCTGAAATATGAGTTATGTTTTCTCAATCAATCAATCAATCAAAATACGTTTAGTCAGTTTAGATGCGTCTTAGGGCATGCTTATGAATGTCAAAAATGTTTACAAAATTCGCGAAAGAGCAAGACTACGCCATCCGTTCGCAAAACTACCAGGAGGCCGCAAGCTTAACCCTCCCTCTACATTACAATTATTCAAAGGAAAATGTCATAAACCACAGCGTCACTAAAATTACATAAGTAAAAAAAATAAAAATCTTTTCAGTGATTTACCAGATTCACCATTACACACATATTCACAACACTTCAAAGATAACAAAACAAATTATAATATAACCTTTACTCACATACCTAGACAATACAATATATCCTGAGTTATAAGTCTGAATCAGGCTGGAATTCATTTGAACCCCCGATAAAATTGTATCTCTAAATAATATTTCATACAAATAGATCCACAGGTGCTATTCAAAGTATCGCAATGATATAGATGCATTAGTATCACAATGCAAACGCAAGCGAAATGCAAAAAATATAAAAATGTGGACAAGATTGATTGCTGTATAGTGACGAACAGCAATACTGGCATCTGTTGCTTTTTTATGTTATTTTTGCTGTTTGCACTTTGGATTGTATGGAAAAATTGTCGCTGAAAAATCCCTGTTGTTGTAATAGTGTGCTATTTTAAACTTAAGTAAATAGTGTATTGTCAAAATAAATGTGTATTGACTTAGAAAGCGTTCAAGTATTACATGACGCGCATTATTGACCCCCCCTCATGTTTAGCGCCGTAACGTTTTTCTGTACTCAAGTATAGTAAAACGTTTCGTGACCACCTAGTGATTCTTTATACCTAAAAGTCACCATTATGTGGTGTAAAGTGTTTTGGAAAGTCGAAAATAATATTAACGATAACGTTAACGCGTAATTCAATCCCCGCCCCGTATCGTAACGTTTTACAAAAGAACCCCTCCCCCTCTCGAAATTCGTTACGTAATACTTGAACGCTCCCTTAGTCAAAGGAATAACAATTACATATATAGATTATCTACATATTACTTTTTATAATAATCTCAAAGCATCACGTGACAGAAAACGTTAAATAATAGTTCCCAGTGAAAGAGGTTCATTAAATTTGTTGCAGCTGTTGTTAGTTAAATGTAGTGTTCAGGATAGTGAGAATAATTGACTAACACCTAAACTGCAATGTCTAATCCAATTCTGGCTAATGGTAAATCCGTCAGGGGCAGTAATTGCAGCGTACATCCATAATTGCAATTGACGTCGTATGTTTGTGACACAGCTGCGTATTTTAGCTGTGAATTATGAAGATTCAAATAATTATTTACCACCTAATTTTAACTGGGACAGGCTCTGATTAGTTTCAGATAAATTTGAATAATACCTAGCGTATGTTGATTGAATTATATTTAAATGTTTCAAAGTAAAATACGTTGGATGACTTCTTGAGCGAGAAATATTAAAAATATTTTCCTAATTTAATTATTATTAATTAGATTTATCTTCTTTAATGTAAAATTATTAGTATATACCGAGACCACAGAAGGAACTCAAACACATTTATGTCAAAAAATAAAAATAAGTTTTGTATCTATCAAACATTTAATACTTTTTTCTTATAACTTAGCAATGTCCCTAACTAAAATATCATCCAAGAAGTACAGTCATTGCCCATTTCTTATACTAATTGCCCAGTACCTACCTGAAAATGATAACTTAGTCGAATAAATTATCGAAACAAAAGATAAAAATTTCTTTAGCTGATGGTGATAACTCAGAATCGCCAGAGACAGTAGGACAGGCGGTATATGTTCCTTATGTTATGGTGAAAAGCAACACATAAGAAAGATTTATGAACATTTCAAAGTAAGTAATTCCTTATGAAAATTGCATTATTTAATTTATATCGTCAAAATCCGCCATTCATTTTTTCAGTGTTGCCGATTATCAATTTTAAATCTTTTATATTTTTATCACATAGCCCTCTAGTAAATTCTAATAGAACTTAATGTTCGGTGGTTGTAGTTTAAATGCCACTAGATGTCACTTTCTTGTACCGTAGTTAACTTTGAATTGGTTTCCTACATTAAGTTTACTAAAAATATTTAAAATTCTAATATTCGAAAAGCATAATAGTTTTGATTTTAAATGGTTAGGAATATAATGAAACTCTAACTCAAAATTGGAGATTCTGTTTCCAGTTTCATGTTTCATGCCATCCCTAGATGCCACTTTCTATGAATATAATTTTTGTTTATAAATTAATTGTTGTTTACTTTCAATATATAGATTTTTTATAATATTTTTAGCACTATTATTGTTTTATTAATGTTATTAGCTGTGATTAAAATAACATGGACTGTTATATTTTCTATTTTATTTCATAGCTAGCAACACTACATAAAAAAGTTATACACAAACAACATGGTGGATCAGCTGTTTTCGTTCCTTCATCATTGCCGCTAGTTATTTATATAAAACGGAGTATTGTTATGGTTTCATAGCCATGTGTGAATTAAAATGGGCTCAATCGCATCTGTGCTGCAATGGCATTGTCAAGCGTGTGGTCAAATCAATCCAACAGAGAGTGTAAAATGTTTAAAATGTGGTACCAAACGGGTATCAAGTCATGACAGAAATTTACAAAAACAATATTATACGGGAGACTCTTCATCAGATTACGCTTCGCGGACAGAGAAAAGTGGCGGAACCACCCCAGGATCTGAAGCTATTGTTATACCAACAACAAATAACTTTAATCGGTATGTTTTTTCTACAAACTATTGACATGCGATTTCATATCGCTTGTGTCAAATCGCTATCGATTTTTCTAAAGACTTTATTTAGGTTAGATTCCCTTTGTATTTCGTGGTTGCGTGCGTGATTACCTAGCCCTTTATGTAAAATATCGATTTAGATTCTTTGTATTGTGACTGTGTGTCATCATTTCATTGAAAATGTAGAATTAGGGGCATCAACTGAACAATGTTTATAGGTATGTATAAGTCTTTATTTTAAATACGATTTAATTACGATGTACGACAATAAGAATTTGACTCAATTGTGTTAATTCTTGAAAAACTAGTCAGCAACAAAACAAATCCATTTATCTAGCCCATATTGAGCTTAAGGTATCCTATGCAAAAGAACTATTTTTGTATAACATTTTCATGTAAGATTTCAATATTGAGCAGAGTGTTAATTTACATATAGATTGCAAGTTCTTTGTTTTTATTGCTGATGTTGAGTCCTTTGTTTTCATGGGTGACTAGATTCAGTGAATGTTTCATTCTATACTTTAAAGGTTGTTCAAATTTACATATTTAATTATATCAATCAATCAATCAAAAGCTATATTGATAAAATAACAAGCTAACAAGTCAGTTGCTTTATTTTTCAGATGTAAAGAGACTGTGTTTTGTCAAGTTGGGTATAGTGTAAGCCTTTTATCAGTTTTGCTTGTTCATAGTGTATAGATATTAATTGTTTTAAATAAAAATTGTCTATTTGTACGTTTTGCAGGTAGGTTTCATAAAATATGTTGTTAGTTCCCTTATTTCCCTAAAGGTCACGGGTTGGGTCTTTGTCTGTTTTTAAATTTTTATAAATAAAAATATAAATAAGCAGTACGAATATACCCCTTACTTCCGTGTTCTATGCCACATTTATCATCAACTTTGGTACATTAAAATATATTTAAACAATTAAATATATCTAAAAAATACATATATCTAAAAAATACATATACATAAAATGGTTTTGTTTCTAGATCAGATGTCTACATTTTTCTCTTTCCTTGTTCAGCACTAATGGGATATTATATAGAATTCCTAAAACTAATTATATTTAGATATAACATTTGTTTCACTGATTATTTTTACTTAAGATGAGTGTTGTTTTGCTTGATGTACAGTGTAAACTCTATATATAACGACACTCCCCTTGAGTGCAATTTTTGATGTTACAAAGAGTTGTGATTAAATGGAAAGAAGAAAAATTTGTGTTACAAAAAGAAAAAGCTTACTTAAGACTGTTAGTAATTGCATAAGGGTTGGATTTAGAAATACGTCGCCTGAATTTTACTGATTGAACTGATTATGTAGGTATCTCAGAGGACCTTGATTGGAACCCCTCCAAGTAATTTTGGCTGCCGGAGTTGCGTCTAAGTATAAAAAAAATTTAAATATAATTTTGTATTTTATTGAAATTCGTTAAACGAAACGTACATTTAATACTTTTCTCTTAATTATTTTAATATTTCTAGCAGCGTGTATTTCAAAACATGTGAAACGAAATGCAAACCGTGTAGATTTTTACAGAGATTACAGACAGATTCAATCGGTTACAATTTCAAGTTTACGTGAATGTGCTTTTTAAATTTCGGCAACTTATAAAGTACTTTTTATTATTTAATTGTTGTTATTAAGGGTGGGTGTAACGCTATTTAGAGTGTATCATTGTATGGCTAAACGGTTTGTCTTTAAATAGGGAAACGATATTGTGTCAAATTTTATATTTTTGACCTTTATCTCTATAGCCAACGTATAATTTGTTACCAGCGGATGGTCGTCAGTGGGTTCGGCGCCAGGCGCAAGTCGCGCGTGGCGGTGCGCTTGCGGGCTGCGCAACGTTTCCGCCTCGTGGCGCTGCGCTGCCTGCGATGTACTCGCGCTGCATGCGCCAGTCTACAGGTATAATAACTCCATTTATCTAGGATCAGATGGCGCTGAAATACTCATATACTGATTTCATAGTACTTGCCGTAACCTGGTGATGCTAACTTTTTGTGCCTATTTCCAGATTGTCTGATGATGAGGAACAATCTTCAGGGATGACGGACAAAGACAAGTCTGATAAAGGTATCTACTGTTTCATAATATATATTTATTAATCAAACCAATTATTAATCAAATCAAACTTAAATCCAATTCTATTTTCAGACAGTATGATAAGGTCCAACACCCTGGCTGTTCCCTCATACAAGCCCTCGTCAAGTTACTCTGATGGTCGACGCTTGAACCTCGACTTGCAGTCGTTGCGTTTGTCTCCGACTCAGCTTACTGATCAAGCTCACGGTGTCACGCGCTCCCTCTCACATGGCTCCGTGATCAATTCCCAGCATAAATGGTGGAATATTGAAGAAAGTAGAGCCACGATTAGCAGACCGACCAGTTTAATGGTATCGGAGCGTTACGGCTATCAAGCTGCTACGTATAACCCTCGAGAGTCTTTCCTGCGAAGTCTTCACACGGTCACGAGGAGGCCGAAGAAGTGCAACGAGAGCAAATCCAATTGGGAATTGAATTACGTCAAGGAATACCAGAGAGAGCAAAGCAGAGCGTTGCATTTGAAGAAATGGGCTTGCAGTAAGTGCACCCTCGAAAACTCGGGAATAAGAACCCATTGCGAAGCTTGTCTGTGTCCCAGAATTTCGCCACTCTCCAGAATACCTAACACGCGTGGTCTCAGCGTCACCACCTTAGGTAGACACGAAACCTTCAATAGGGACGGTGCCACGTCCTTACCTTCCTCTGGAGGGGTGATGATAACAGTACCAGATTGGCCACAAACTGAAACGTTAAGGGAATCGCTCCAAAGATCAGTCAGCGCTCAAAACTCGCCAGAAATCCGACCCACGTACCGCCGATCGTTCTCGGAACAGAACAGTGAAAATCGGCCCATGGGCAAAGTGATTTCTAGCAGGCGAAGCTTGAACGATTATCAAAAGTCTCTAGAAAGCTACTGTTCATTGAAAGACGAGCGTCGGGAGAAGACCGAAAAGAAAATTGACGAATCGAACACTGAACTGATAGATAAAGAGTGCAGTTGGGATACTAATGCCGAAGGTGTTATTTACGCACTTCCCAACAAGGGAAAGTACAAAGATTTAAACTTACAATTGCAAGTGAATAACAACGGAACGAGGTACTCGTATGTTTCGGTGCAGGATACAAAAACTGTGATGTCAAATTCTCAGAATGAGGCGTTGTATTCGAACGATATAGGCGACGGGGATTACGCGAGGATAGACGAGTTGTTAGGTGCCGAGAACTGTTTGTCCCCAGTTGGGGAGAGTAATTTAAGGACTTCTCACATCGGGGTGAAGGAGAAAGTGTTCAATATGCTGCCGTCGGTGGGCAAAGTGTCCCACAACCCACGGGAGCCTTCCAAAGTGCCTTCTACACAGAATTCGTAAGTGTTTTACGCTTTTACATTAATTTACTGAATAATTGTTGTACCTAGATGAATTTTGACACAACCTATTTCTGTCAGGAATACTTTCTTTAATTTACATTGATATAAACAAATGACTAATCAAAAATTTCGACAAACAAGTATTAGTATCTGTGTCCATACAATCTATCAATACTAAGCAGTTTTTTTAAGTCGTTATATGGATGGAAAGGAGTTTGTATCTAAGGGGGGATATCTTATACCATTGTTATTTAATATTATTTCATTGTTGTAACTTCTTGTACATAATAAAGTTTATAATAATCGGCCAGAATGTAAGAGTCTTTCCTCCAACTTCGATTTTGTTCCCTTTGGAGTAGACTCTTGGGCCGTGGGGTTCAAGTGCACAGGCGCTAATTAAAGATTTAAGTTGGCGTCTGGTAGATAGTAGCGGTGATTCCAGAGCTGGTGCTCAACGAATAAGTATCGCAATACAGCGAGAAAATGCTCCCAGCGTTACACTGGTACACTGTCACAGGGATCTAATGTTTGAAATATGTTTTAATTTTTAATTATTTTTATTACGACTATGAAGGTTGTAAATACTGTATATTTAATTGTTATGATTACTTATAATCGTTATTATTATGAAAAAATTAAGATTATATAATTTCTATCAGTCGTGAGCCCAGCGGCCGTATGTGGCAATGCGGCGAATGTTGGTTCGCGTACAACGCGTGGGGATCGCGCTGCGAGGTCTGTCGCAGTGCGCGGCCTCCGCACGCCACAACGCTCGCACAAACGCCACAACCCCATAGGTGACTTTTTTCATGTATTTTACTTGCGCTTATATTTTAAACTTTAATAACGTAAATAAGTGAAAAAAACCGAAATAAATAAAACATAACTATACACTAAGAAAATCAGCTTTGCCATCTGTTACTATACTATAAATCCCTATCAAAAATCGCATATTCGCTGTGCACTAGACTCGTTTGTCCATCAGCCGGCCAAAGTTAATGATCGTATGTAAAATTCTAACATTTACCGGGGTCAATAAGTGTACTCAAATTAAAAAAAAATAACATTCAACAAACGGGCGAAAATTTGTCCTCATTTCGAAAAATTCTACGATTTATTACTCTTCTGCTGATATAAGTTTTAACGCCTTCATTTAATTCTTTGATTAATCAAACACTCAAACAGACATTTCGCAATTTCTTTTACTTAATGGCAAGAGTATTTTTCATTTTCAACATTATTCACGATAAAATCCTGAAAACCCGGCCGAAAATTATTTATTTAAAAAAAAAATTCAACGGGAATAAAATCTTACGTCTAGAAAGAAACATAATAAAAATTGTTTTCAAAATTCAGCATCATCATGATGGCTGGAAGTCTTCCACGGTCCGCATCACAAAGATTCCGACCTCGAGTTGTTTAAATAATGATTATACCGACATAGGCCGGCTACCCATACTCATTTGACATCATTTGACCTTTTATAATAAATTCGTATAATTTGAAATATTTTTTTTGGCTAAAACGGGCCGTTCTCTTCAGTTCAGCTGTTAATCTCGCCAGTATAGGCCTCCCAAAGCTTTCTCCACAAATACCTGCCTCTTGCTTTTCTGATCTAATTCGGACCAGCCATTTCTCTAAAACCATCTTTGACACCATTCTGGCACATCATGGTGTTTTTCCTTTCTGTTTATAGTTGAATAAAATTTGTGACTAACAAAAGTAATTTCTCTTTCAGAAATTCTTCAGAAGCAAGTGGTACTAAGTTGGAACCGAACCAGAACCAACCGAAGAAGCTGACAGTACCAATTGCGTCTATGGAGCATGATTTGAATAGTGACGAGTTATTGTTTGCTGTCGGTACGTATTTTTTCGGTACTCCACATATTCATTAGGTTTTCCATTTTGTGGTTCGACAATACGTAGGTTTCGTCGCGAAATACAGTATTTAGAGAGAGAACTTTTAGAGTTTTTTTTATATAACAGGGAACAAACGGGCAAGAGGCTCACCTGATGTTAAGTGATACCGCCATACTTGCCCATGGACTGCAAGAAGGCTCGCAAGTGCGTTGCCGGCCTTTTAATTATTGGTAGGCTCTTTTCTTGAAGGGTCTTATGATATCTTATGCGGAACCACTCAAATACTTCCACATTCTACATAGTGGTGGTGCGCGGCAAAAACTGCCTTTAAACGCTCAGTTGTGGAACGACGGACGTCGAGGTGATACGGATGGTATTTTGTATTCTGCCTTGACGTCCGATGATGAAACTCAGCTCAGGTATTAGTCCGAACAACTCCTCTGATCTGAACACTATTCGGAAATGCGGTACCTAAAATCAGCGTCAGGTCTTAATTTTCTTAGTTAATATTGAACCGATTCCAAATAAGGTCAGCAGTTTGACCTGTATGTATATGACTTAGTGGAAATTAAATAATATTTGAGTACAATTACAGAAGTAATTCTAGAAATGCGCGTGAGATATTATGATTTAAATTAGTTATTTTCCCACTAAGAGTCCCAAGTTTCGTCAAAATCGGTCAAGAAATATTTTTGAAAAATGTGTAGGCATAGGCAAATAATGTTGACAAAAATATAATTTTGAAGTTGGTTTAATTTTTCTAATGTTTCCATTTTTATTTTTTGACGAATGAACGTATATCATTACAGAGACTTCAAGTCCAGCGGTTGACAGTACGTGGTCGTGCACCCGTTGTACGCTCGTGAATGACGCGAACGCGACCGCGTGCGCTGCCTGCGCGGGATCTCGACCCAGCACTCATAACTTCTGGTACTTAATAACTTTTAAACATGTTTAATTTATTATTTTTGTCTTATTAACTATAATGTAAAGAGTTCTTCGAATTATTATTACGAAATAAACGGATTTTAGTAGGATTGCCTCTTGCGACTTACGAACTGGTAGTAAATGTAAGTTTAGAATCAATTTAACTTCTTTTCTGTTGACGTTCATAAGTGTATTTGGTTACCTATATGAATTAAGTTATTTCGAGTTTGAGTTTAAATCAGTGTTGTTAGTGACAGCAACTAGAAGTTTAGTTGGGTACATTTTTTATTAATGTGATTGTGTTTGTACTTCTTTTATCTATATAGATACAGTGTAAACTCTATATAACGACACTCAAGGGAAATTTTTACTTCAGACTAGTGTTAGTAATTAAGTATCTCCCGCTTTTTTCTTAATACACACATTTTCTCTTACTTGCCATGTACTCCTACTAACAACAGTTTGTTTACACGGGCAAGCAATCCCAATTTTTAAACAAAAGAATGAATTTCTTAGAAAGTACGGACCGTTATGCCGGCAGTCGAGTTTATTATTTAATTGTCGTTATTGAGGGTGGGTGTAATGCTATGTAGAGTGTATTATAAACCAACCAAAGCCTAGTGATTTCAAGGGGGTTTTCGTTAAATCGAAGGACGTAACAGGGAGTGTACACTGTATATATATGTATATACTAGTGGACCCCACAGACGTTGTCCTGCATGATATTTAAAGCGATTAGGATATTAAGCAAAGTATGAAAGTACCGACTGCAGTCCATCTGGGCTGATTTGTGAATCTAAACCATTCCCAGATCCCTTGAACACACACAAAAATTTCATCAAAATTATTTTAGAGGATTCAGTCACATACACAAAGAAAAATATATTTTTACATGTATATTTGTGCTTTAATCAATTAAACGTTTTTTCTTTATTAAATTTTTAACTTTAATTTCAGGTCATGCAGCTCGTGTACGCTGCGTAATCCGATGTCAGCGAACCATTGCTTGGCCTGTAAGACCCCGCCCGTACCGAAGCACGCCGTGCCTACTGATAACCACGTCGCTGCTGGTGAGATTAAACATATTTATTCCTTTAAGAAGTCAAACAATTATTAAAGAAGCTTTTATTTTTAATCTTGATATTTCTTTGTGTTTGTGGTGTCATTAAAAAAAACGATTGTAAGCCGATTGATGTATGGTCATAAGGAGTTCTATGTATTTAGTAAATTATTACAAAAATTTTGAGAGAGAGAGATAGAGGGAGAGAACGTTTTGCTGTTGCGCTTAAAAAGAGGCATTAAGCGTTTTAAGAATTTATTTTAATCAATTGTCTTAAACTCGTTTTAAGCGCTATTATTTGTGTTTACAACACAAAAAAATATTAGCTCAAAAGCAGTGTTTCCCAACGTGGGCCCACGCCTCACAAGGCGTTTGGAAATTTATTAAAATTATTTGGAATTTTAATTCAGTTTTTGTATTTTAAAAATTTACTTTCGGTTTTTCGTTAACAATTTCTTAGTAATTTCTTTCTAGAACCTATCATTTAAGTTTCTTAAGTGAACAATTTAATTTTTTTATATTAAAAATTATTATAGGGGGCATAAAAATTTAAGAAAAGCAAGGTGGGGCATTTAAGGTGGGGCATGGGAAACACTACTCTACAGTCTCTCAAGACTACGGCCTCTTCAACAAAAATAAAATAATTTATTAATGTAAAAATATGTTTTATTCTGCATCTAAAAATTATAACGAATATCAGTTTCAGCAGGTCGGAGCCCCTCACCTCGCAGAGGCCCTCGTCATACGCCGGCTTTGCCCCGTCGAGGGTCTAGACACAAAACTCCGCCACCCGAAACTAAGTAAGTCATTTTTTACATAATGTTTGCATTACGAAAACATTATTTGTGATTATGCTATTCACAGACGTAGAAAATGGTAAAAAAATACAACGCCTTCACCGAGATGCTTGATGTAATAAAATTTTTAAATTTAATTTAATGCAAATTTTTAATCCAATATGGATGCTAGTAATTATCAGAGTATGTTTAACTAATAAAAATTATTTTTTATAAAATTTCATTATATTTAGATCAATTCTATAAATCGAATATAAAGCCCATAGAATATGCAAACGTTTAGTTGATTTCTAAACAACTAAATATTTAGTATATATTTTTATGTGAACTAAAGTATATATACATCTCTAGTATAAAAGGTATAGAACTTTATAATACTACCTGATTAAAAATTTTGATTGAAAAAGTTCAAAAAATTACTACAGGTGCAAATGTTTAAAAAAATTTTTTTTTTAAATTAATTAAACATACTCTGGACTGAAATTTGCTAAGCAATCCATATGGATTATATTTATTGACATATTAAATTATATATAAAATAAGTTTCATTAAATAAGCATCTCGGTGAAGGTCGTTGTATAGCGGGATCTTATACTAAAACGATATTTTGATAGTAAATTCCCAATTTCTATACTCTATGGCTATTCCGTTTACGTGTTTGACGCTACTTAACGACGATCATACCGATCATATTATGTAATCAGTTATTTCATGTACAGAAACATGTTTTTGTTGGCCTAGTGGCTTCAGCGTGCGATTCTCATCCCTGAGGTCGTAGGTTCGATTGAGAGTGACGTGTCGATCGCGTGATTGGTAAATCTGTGGACGTTTGTGTCCCACGATGCGCAAACCGGGGGGACCACTCCCTTATTTAATGCTCAAGAAGTTAGCCGGTCTTTATAACAATTCTATCCCCCCCTCAAACTAATAATACGCAATAGTAAAAAGTTTCGTGACCACCTAGTGACACTTTATACCTAAAAGTTACCATTATGTGGTGTAAAGTACTGGAAAGTCGAAAATAATATTAACACCAACGCGTAATTCAATCCCCGCCCCGCATCGTAACGTTTTACAATCCCCTCCCCTCCCCCTCAAATTTGGTACATAATACTTGAAGGCTCCCTAACCCATGTTTCAGGACTGATTCTGAATGGCCGTGCTCCGAATGCACGTTCGTGAACAGTGTGTCGGCCATGTCTTGTGAAATGTGTCAATCGCCCAAGACTAGACTTCTGCCAGCTGCGCCTGACCAGCCCAGTTTGGACGACGATGACTCACGTATGTATTTTATTATATAAATCATTTTTTATTGGGAACAAACGGGCCTACGCGTCTACCAAAAGGGGCAATCATCCCATTTTAGTGGGTGTGTTGCCGGCCTTTATATGAAGTGATTTTAAAAGACACCGAATTCAAATACCAACATTATCTAATTTATATTATATACACAGTAGATATGATATGATTTATATATATGTATATATTTAGATATGCATAATAACGATATCTCAAAAAATACTAAAGATTCGTTCGTTAATTACGAAAAAATAATCATATGTCGTATATATAACTAATATGATATTTGATTTTGTAGCTAGCTATACATAACTAAGCTGACATATAAAGTTACTAATAATATATCCTTTAAATTCCGAAACTCTGTGATTTTATATATATGAACTTTAATCTATTTTCACTCCAGTATATCCCGGAGTTCGGTGTGCCTCGTGGCACTCCACTAACCCCTTCCACTGTTCTCTATCCTTTGCGACTCTTCTCCAGTTGTAGCCTGCTGTTAGTTACAGTTCGTCCACCCATCTCTTGCGTGGTGCTCTTCTTGGTTTTCCGTCTCTAGGGTACCATTCCGTCAATATTCTGCTCATTTTTCATGGGAAATCCGTAGCATATGAAAGTTACTAATAAAAAATTGTAAATCTACAGCAGAAGGGTCGGATGGTGAACGTCAAGAAAGTACGCCGATGGAGATACTGAGGCTGCGAGAGGAGAGTCACGCTTGGACCCAGTGGCAGGAGGTTTTGGCCCAAAGCGCTGCCGTGAGTCATGTTTTTGTGAAATTACTTTTATTCTATTTATTTATAAGTAATCTTACAGCTACACATATACATATTATAAGAAAACACTTAGACAACATACAAAGCCAAAACATATTACTTTGATAAACAAAATATATGAAAAACAAGTCAATTAACATAAAAAACTGGAATAAATATTTTAAAGAAAAAAGAAATTGTTACTTCTGCTAAAAAAATGAAAAATGCTGCTGTGGAAAATGGCTGCATTTTCATAAATTGTGGTTATAATATAATTCTTGTTCGTACACGAGGAAGATGGAACAAAAGTGGCGCTGCAAGCACATAATTTCGATTTTAATAAGTTGGAGAGGGGCCGAAAACGAAAAAAAATTGGGGGGGGGGGGGGCCTTGTCTGCCAATAATCTGACAATCAATCTTTCCTTTGGGATCTAGATCTCTGTTTATGTTGTATTGATCAGTTATTTATGGATGGGTTCGTCAAGTGACACGTCTTGCGTTTGACACGCGCCTGTTTCCTCATTGTTTCTTTTTACCGTACAATTTATAACAAGTTACACAGTAAAACCCAACTTTGGCTACAATATACTACATTCTTGTAACTGTTTATACAATATTTCACACACACAGCAAACTTAATCACTAAAACTATATTGAACGTCAGTAAAAAATAATGCTTCTAAATTGACTGACCGTAAAACGTACAAGGAGGATTAGCAACAAACTCTTTTTATTCTGTTTTCTTTAATTAGGGTTGCCTGGAATCTTAGTAGCAAGCCCGTCCATATAATCGGGTTAAGATTTCATACCAGTATATGTTAAAAGATTTTCTAAGATATCTGGCAATTATGGTAAAGATAAAAACGTTTCTAGTAAAAAATGCTTTCTTTAAAATTGATCAACGCACTACCGAATACCACTAATAGGCACCTAAGAATTATTTTTGTGTAATGTGTAAATCTATATATATATAAGAAAAATGGTCTTCGTTTGAGGCTCCTTCACGCCTAAACCACTGATCGTATCGACATGAAACTACTGCCATTCGATGCGAAATTTTTTAAATTCCAACGTTCCTTCATTTTTTTATTGCTGTTTTACTTTTATGAAAATTTATACATACGGACTTCACCGCGGAAACATTCGGGAAGGCTTCCTAGAACCTCAAAACGTCAACATCTGTTAAAAACTCGATTTTCGAAAATTTTCAATTTTCTTAGCGGGAAGTTAAAAAGAAGAATAATAAAAATATGAAAAAATAATAATAATGAAACATAAAATTTTATTTATTTCCTATTTTAATTCGCCCAGCGAAGCGGGCGGGAAACGGCTAGTCTAATATATAAAATTATCGTGTCACAGTTTTCGTTGCCATACTCCTCCAAAACGGCTCGACCGATTCTCATGAAATTTTGTGTGAATATTAGGTATGTCTGAGAATCGGACAATATCTATTTTTCATCCCCCTAAATGTTAAGGGTAGTCCACCCCTAAATATTTTTTTTTTATTTTTAGATATTTTTTTCTGTTTTTATTTTTTTATGATACAGCATTAAAAAATACATACAAACCCCTAACTTTCACCCCTCTAGGATCAACCCCTATTTTTTTATTATAAATGATATATATGGCAAAACGACGTTTGCCCGGTCAGCTAGTTTATATATTATATATAAATGTTATGTTGGTTTATGTACGCTTCAAAAACTCAGAATGTTCTGCACAGATCGAGCTGAAATTTTAGCATAATGTATAATCCGCATCAAGGATTGTTTTTGAAGGATTTTTTTTTTGTTTTTTTCACAAATAATGCAAAATTAAACCTATATGAAATATTCTTTGTTTTCAATCACAATGTGCCACAGCGAAGCGTGGCAACGAACAGCTAGTAAATATATATATCTGTATATTTTTTTAAATTAGTTTGGTTAATTCTTCCAGACGGGTGAAATGTACGTAGACGAGTCGTTCCCTGCGTCCGGGCGTTCGTTGTACTACGGCGGTTCAGGGGAGAGCGGGGCAGCCGCTCGTTGGCTCAGGCCTCATCAGATCCATGTGGACGCTGACCATCGACTTCCTTGGGCAGTCTTCCGGGATCCAAGACCGTCGGATATTTCTCAGGGTATGTAGTATTTGGATCTATTTTAGATATTTAGGAGCAGTGTTGGCCTAGGCTTCAGCGTGCGTCTCTCATCCTTGAGGTCGTAAGTTCGATCCCCGGCCGTGCACCAATGGACATTCTATGTGCGGATTTAACATTCGCTCGAACGGTGAAAACATCGTGAGGAAACCGGCTTGCCTTAGACCCAAAAAGTCGACGGCGTGTGTCAGGCACTGGAGGCTTTTGTTAAACGTTACGATGCGGGGCGGGGGTTGAATTACGCGTTATTGTTATATTATTTTCGACTTTCCATTACTTTACATTACATAATGGAACTTTTAGTTATAAAGAGTCACTAAGTGGTCACGAAACGTTTTACTATACTTGGGTACAGAAAAACGTTACGGCGCGTTATATGGGGGGGAGGGTCAATAATTTCCAAAAATAGCGTGACGTAATACTTGAACGATATTTTTATTCCCAGTCAGTTTTGTGCTAAATTGCTACAAACTTTCCGCTACTTTCTCAAGTCTTGCTGATGAATATGGTTCATAAAACCATTTCCCATAATTCCAGGTGTTCTAGGCAACTGCTGGCTGCTCTCTGCACTAGCAGTACTAGCCGAGCGATCGGCTTTAGTGCGTAGCGTTGTAGTTCGCGCTGAACCCGAAAGGGGCGCTTATCAATTGCGACTTTGTAAAGATGGCCGCTGGTTGACCATCACCCTTGATGACCAGCTACCGTGTAATAAGAAGGGGCATCTTGTGTATTCACAGGTTAGTTATCTATTTATTTATTTTTAATACACTAACGATACACATATACACTTACAGAGAACACACAACATACAATAAATACACAGGTGTATTATATAAGAGCTTTAATATTTTTTTTTTTAAATTTTACTTTTGCCTTATAGAAGTGTTGTTCTCCGCTGCCCATGGACAATGATAAAGTTAGGACGTTCGTAATTTAAAAAGTCACCGCCCCGTGGTTGTATTTGTGACGTACACGCACGGGGGTCTAAATAATTTAATGTCCAATTTAAACTATATGTCTAAAAAATCTGTATACCACTTCAGGCAAAAAGAAAGCAGTTGTGGGTGCCATTAATCGAGAAAGCGGTGGCGAAGCTTCACGGGTGTTATGAGGCCCTGGTATCCGGAAGGGCGATTGAAGGTGAATATAATCCTTAATTGGGTATGGGACACCCAACTGTGGATTTAATATTTAAATCCCAAGTTAATACTTATTGAATGACTAAGTACGGTTTTTGAAGTGAAACTTCTTTAAGCGCATGAGGGTAATTTTTTTAAAAAAACGTCACGAAGATGTGCAGCGTTTTTGTCGAAGAAAAGAGAAAGGGAGAGAGCGATTGAGCGAGAGTGAGAAGGGTGAATTGGCTTATAGAAATCCTATTTTTAAAATTAAAATTTCGTAAAGAGAATTTATGAAATATTAGTATTTTATATTTTGTACGCACGCATTTTTTTTTCTTACTATCTAATGGTTAATTAATTCTGCATAATAATAGTTTTGCCCAAGTTCTCATGTGTCTCAACGGGTTTTAATTTGTAGGTCTGTGTACCCTGACGGGGGCGCCTTGCGAGTCGGTGTCTCTGCAAGCGGGGGGTGCAGGTGGAGGGGCGGGCGGTGGTGCACCTCTGGAACAGCTGGACCGGGACCTAGTCTGGGCACAGCTGCTGTCTTCGAGGCAGGCATGCTTTCTCATGGGAGCCAGTTGTGGCGGAGGGAATATGAAGGTCGGTTCATATTTCTTGTACTTATATAATAATGTAAAAATTGGGTAAGACGAGAATGGAGGCCTACATCCTAATATGGACCCAAAAAAAATAGCTGATGATGAAGAGGAAGAACATGTAAAACAAAAGATACGTACGGCTTTGGGTGTAGTATGATCAATCGTCAACACATATATACTCTGATTTTCATTCGCTAGAATTCTGACATTTCATGTGTTGCTACTAAAAAAGTTCTCCACCGAAAAAGGGACAAATTGGACCCATTTGAGGGCAATAAAAAATAATATTTTTTATGTTCTACCTACAAAAAGGTAATTCTAAATATGTACTTTCTCAAGTGACCTAATATAAAAATAACAAATATTTCAAT
This sequence comes from Pieris macdunnoughi, assembly GCA_905332375.1. NCBI lineage: Eukaryota > Metazoa > Arthropoda > Insecta > Lepidoptera > Pieridae > Pieris > Pieris macdunnoughi. The sequence goes on from CAJOBZ010000002.1 coordinate 11,659,313, forward strand.
ACTACGAACAATATGTTGAATTAACTTTAATTTCTTCATTTTATTCTTTAGCTGGCATAACTGCCTACTAATTCCAGGTTTATTAAACCTTTAAAAAAAAAAAATTTATCGTTACTTATGCGTTTTTACTGTTTGTGATGAAAAGGGACATTAATTATCACTCGCCGTTAAACCACTTGTAATGTGGAGCACCGCACTTAATAAAATGAATACGTTAACTAACAATAAAATGTATGTATAGACTCAGATGTTCAGACTTGTATTGAAATTGAAAAATGTGCCCGGCCAAAAAGGTTTACCATCTCTGAAATGTCAAAAATTATAGCTGTCAGATTTCTACGGAATTAAAAATCATCTCTCGAATACTTGTAACAGCAACTAATACAACAAAATACTCTACGAAATTTTAAAAATATAATTTATATAAGGTAATTCGCCCTTCTCACTCTCTCTCAATCTGTCTCAATGGCTTTCTTCCTTTTCTTCGACAAAAACGCTGCACATCTTCGTGACGCTAATATAAAAATTTTACACTCATGCGCCTAAAGAAGTTTCACTTCATAAATAGAATAAGCTAAATAAATCGTAATAGAGAATAAAATACTCACTTAACCTGCGCCGTTCGCTGGATCTCTAGTTTCTCTATCTCCTAAACCAGGTGGACGAGGAAGAATACCAGCGTCTGGGTCTTCGTCCTCGGCACGCGTATTCCGTCCTTGACGTAGTGGAGCTGGCGGACAGCAATCCACCAGTTCGACTTCTCCGCCTGAGGAATCCCTGGGGCCACTACACGTGGCGCGGCCCATGGGCGCATGGCTGTCCGCGCTGGACGGAGCACGTGAGGCGACAGCTCCCGGTTTGCACGGCTGATAGAGATCAAGGAGTGTTTTGGATCAGCTTTGAGGATGTTCTTAAGTGAGTTTTGTTTTTTAGTTATTCATAAAAAAATATTTTAATGTTTGATTTTTTTATAAGCTAAACTCGCTTAAAGTATGACATTTAATGAAATTTTCTTCTACTTTAAACTAAAGTTTTTTTTTAAATTGAGCAGTAGTGGCTTCAGCGTGCGACTCTCATCCCTGAGGTCGTAGGTTCGATTCCTAGCTGTGTACCAATGTACTTTCTTTCTATGTGCGCATTTAACATTCGCTCGAACGGTGAAGAAAAAACATTGTGAGGAAACCGGCTTGCCTTAGACGCAAAAAGTCGTGTGTCAGGCACTAGAGGCTGATCACCTATTTGCCTATTAGTTTGATAAATGATCATAAAACAGATTCAGAAATCTGAGGCCAAGACCTAAGAGGTTGTAGCGCCACTGTTTTTTTTTAATTATTTAAAAAGTCTAACAATTCTTCCCGAATATAACGTATACTTATCCAGAGCTTGGGATATTCGGTATTGGGTTGATCAATTAAAAAGAAGCATTGAAAAAGAAAAAGATTGAGACATATAATGTAGATATAACATTATGTATGTAGTGGTAAACTTTAATAAATATATAAAACAAAAATAAATGCTAATTTATCAGTCTATAGGCACTTTACGACTATCTCTGTCTTAGATACTTCGACTGCATAGACATATGCAAGGTGCGAGCGGGATGGCACGAGGTCCGTCTGGCGGGTATTCTGCCCCCGATGTCGTCCACGCGTCACCTCACGTGTCTGCTACTCACTGCCACTCAGCCCACAGAGGTTGACTTCACATTGTTTCAGGAAGGTCAAAGGTATTATGTTCTGTTCATTACAGCGATGTTAGTAAATAAGAATTTAGCTTAGACTGTAAGAAAGTGCGTTCGTATCTCGGCTGAGTTGATGGCTGGCTTGAGTTTTCTAATCGCAATCAATAATTGCTAAAGTCCAGGAAAACATGCACAACGTATAACAGATACACCCGTATAGATAACGTACTCAACGAAGAGCGGTTCGGATCGTCGACGACCAATCCCTTTTCAAGCGGCTTGATCCCTTGGCGTTGCGTAGAGATGTGGGGTCTCCGCATCTTCTACCGCATTTACCATGGAGAGGGTTCAGAGGTCGGACTAATACCTGCAGCTGAGGTTCATCGGACGTCAGGGCAGAATACAAAATATCGTCCGTATCACCTCGACGTCCGTCGTTCCACAAGTGAGCCTTTTTTTGGGCCAGCATTTGCCGTGCACCACCACTATGTAGAACCAGCTGCCGAACCAAGTCCCATTTTTACCGTTTTTAAAAGGTTTTTTTTTCTAAAAATTTCAAATGGAATGACCAAAGCAACCGTCACAAAATGGCTTGCTTTACATGATAGCGATTTTTCTTAAACTCTAAGATAGTTTTTCTCATCACTTCAGTTAAAAATTTCAAAAAAATGCGTCACGTAATTGAATGGTACCCCAAACACGAGTATTACAAATAAATAATGAAGGAAATGTATTATTTCAGGAATTCAGCAAAAAGCCAGCGATCTCAACTTGACTTGTGCGTCGTTGTGTTCAGAACCAAATCGGGGCCAAGTGCACAAGTTGGCAAACTTGTGGCACACAGCAAACGACAGGTTAGTTTAAACATTTTAAGGGTGGATTCGACCAAACAAGAGTAAATCTTAATCTTAGAATAAATCGTCAGTTAATCGAGACTAAATCAATTTTATGTTTTACCATCTACAAATTCTAAGAATAGTGGGCCTATTCGGGAATTTTTACTATACCGCCGTTTCGCACGGAATAACAGCTATTCCTAGAATAATTTAATGGCGTCAGTCAGTCCAATCATCTGATTTCTGTCATTTCACTAATATTTATTCTGTGTTTTAATTTCAAGTTAACGCATCGCACCAAATTAATAATGAAACGTTTAAACTATTTATTTATTTTTAGTTTTTTTATTTTCAATAATATTAAAATGAAATTCAACTAGGCTCGACAGAAGTTCCTTTTTAGACGACAAACTCAAACAAACAACAAATAAAAACTTTTGACACCTGCTGCAGACCTACTTTTTCACACTATAATACGGCAAAATAGAGTTGACATGATGTATGCTCTTACACTGTCCCGTTGTAGAACAACATTTATTTGCCGAGTTTTATTTTCGTTCACCATTCTCTTTGCTATTCGCGTATTGTTATTATTTATCTTTGTAGCGAATTACGGAGGCGGTATTTTATTTGAAGAGAATTTACTAATAATTCCAGGTGCGAGGCTTCGTAGGCTGCCACAAAATGCTAGAAAAAGGCTTTTACCTCGTCGTTTGCCTCGCTTTTAACCACTGGCACACGGGCCTCGAGCTGGCCGACAGTTCCCTCTGGCCGAGGCACGTCCTCGCGGCTCACTCGTCGAAACCTCTCGCGGTGGAGAGGCCGTCCTTACATCCGCACATATTGGCCGATGCTATCATCGGGCTTACCCTCGCGCGAGGCCAGCGCCACGAGGGAAGGCAGGGAATGACCGCCTATTATTTGACTAAGGTATAAGATCTTTTTAAGTTTTCACAGAGGCATCCAAGTTTCCGTAGGTAACGATAAAGTATTGATATTTCTTAAATAATATATGTCTGGGAATGCTCGGATTATCAGAAAATGTTCGGATCGAGTCAATTGACTGTTGATTTTTATTGTTACTTTGGTTAATGATTGAGATTCCTTCTATTATTTATTTATTTATTAACACTTCGTTGCATATACATTAATATAGTACAATTGACATAATTAAATAAAAAGGAGAGCAACTGGCGGCCTTATCGCTTTCAAGCGATCTCTTCCAGGCAACCACTGTGAGAAAACAAAAAGTATTAAATTACATAAGATAGGCAAGAAGTGCAAAAATACATGTATTACATTTAGTTGGAAACAAGGAACAAAAAACAAACTAAACTAATAAAGAATACATGAAAAAATAATAATAATAATAATGAAAAAGTGCACATGAATCATTTTTAATTTCTTAAATTAAGATCAGTCTCACGACAGTTGGTAGGTACCTATTATTAAAGTTAGGGATACGATGTGGACAGGTAATGTTTGTAAAGAAGAAATTAAAAGGAAGATAGAGAAGGAGCTAAGCGAATAGGGACTGGAAGTGAATTCCATAGCTTAACTGCAGAGACCTTAAAGGAATCGCCAAGAAAGGAGGAGTTATGACATGGAATTTCAAGGATATAGTTTTCGGAAGAGCGTAGGCTATAGTTATGGGATCCCAAAAATTTGAAATCATTTTTGAGATTTATTTTATTACTTTAAATAATCTAATTACATTGGTTTGTTATTATATAATTCTTTCATAGTTTGGAATCATTAACGAATAAAAGTACGAATATTGTAACGACCAATCAGAGCAGAGCAAATATGCCATCTTTCATCACTGACTTTGGACAGAGCGTTCGAGGGAATGCAGGGTAGTTCTGATTCAGTATTCAGTGGAACATTGTGGTGATGAGAGATTGTGATGAAAAGTGAGATCGGGGCCTTGAACTCGCTGCTTGTTATAATTAAAGCTTCAATGTTATTTATAATGTTAAAAAGAATCAATCTAAATTAAATATTGTACGATAATTATTCGTGTCTCATAGACATGTCCATACTGATGGACTGACGATATATCTCTCTGACATATTTTTATTGAAATCGTTGCTTTTTTTGTAGTTTATGGCTCAGTAAGTATTTTTTATCACGTATTATATGTTGTTGTAAAAGAAGATTATATGAAAATATATGGTATTTCAGGGTTGGGCGGGTCTCGTGGTGATGGTGGAAAATAGACATACCGACAAGTGGATCCACGTGAAATGTGATTGTCAAGAGAGCTACAACGTCGTCTCCACGAGAGGGGAACTCAAGACCATTGATTCGGTACCGCCCTTGCATAGGTAAGGTCATTGTTAACTCTTTAAAGAAAATGATAAAAATGTTATCTTTCTATCATGACTATGAAATAACAATCTTGCCGAGTCATCAAAGTTCTACCACAACCTAATGTAAACAGTAAAACATGTACTCGTATAAAGTAAAATATAACCGATACCTTATAGCCAATAAAAAAAACCAGCAACCTTTTTCGGTCTGGCCCTAAAAGCCTTGACCTAGGGCCTTTAGCGAGCGACTCATCTCTGAGGTCGTAGGTTCAATCAACGCCTGTGCCCCAATAGAATTTCGGTGCGCATTTAACATTCGCTCGAACGGTGAAGGAAAGCATCGTGAGGAAAACCGGCTTGCGGTAGAGCCAAAAAGTCGACGGCGTGTGTCAGGCACAGGAGGCTGATCACGTTATTGCCTATTTTTTAATTATATAAATTTCCCAATATCCCCGACTCTTGTGGTGCGGGACCTTATTTTATACATATATTTTTACAAACATATATATACATTAAGAAATTTCTTAATATATACAAATATATATATTACTACATATTTCTATTCCATATTCATGGGCTACCTACTTGCCTATTAGATTGACAAATGATCTTGAAACAGATACAGCAATCTGAGGCGCAGACCTAATAAGGTTGCGTCACTGATTTTTTTACATCTATCCGACGATATCGAGTAAATGAGCTGGAATTGTCATTTGAAAACTAATTCCAGGCAAGTGATAATCGTCCTGACCCAACTGGAAGGCAGCGGAGGTTTCTCCATCGCCCACCGTTTGACTCATCGCCTGGCGGCCGGCGGCCGTCTCCAAGACTGGGCTCCCAGAGCTGACGACGAACCGGCTCATCATCCCCACCACCGACCACCCATCGCCAGAAGACTGCTGGGCCTACATGCGCCTAGACTCATCACCTAGACGTTCCAAGTCTGATGAATTTTTGTCCAATCTTTTGTAATCACCGAATAGAATTTGGACCTTCGATCCGGAATAGGTTTGTGATGAGTTAGTCCCGTATTTTATCATCTGACACATCATCACCTAGTGTTAGTTTCAGAGGAATCGATAGTTTAAAAAATATATTATTGACAGCAAAAGTGCTAGTTTTGTCTGGAATAGTATTTCTTTTAGAATTTTCTACTAAAATAGAATTTATAATAAGATTTTATAACATATATTGATTCCTCTGAATTGTACTAAATTGGATCAAATTGATCCCGAGATTGTTGACGTTGATTGGGAATGATGACAATTATACTTTGATTTTTTTCGCACATTTGTCAATTTCAAGTCTTTACATTTTTTTGTTAGTGAATGAATCCATTTTATTAAGGTCCTCCACATTAAAATTGGTTTTACGGCGAGTGATCATTACGTTCATTTTCATCATAAACAGTAAAAGACGCAAAAGAAAGATAACATTTCATTTTATAAAAAGGTTTTATGTCATCATACCTATAATCGAAGGAGTTAATACGTAAGATATTTTTATTTAATTTTATGACAAATCTCGGCTTAATTGAGATTACATTTTTTAAATAGGTTTTAACTGCTAGAAAATAGAGAATAGATAACTCTAGGCATCTAGGGGCATGTATAGACCTAAACATTTTGTGTTACTTGAATAGCAATTCCAATAAAACCTAATTGGCTTTTAGGTTTTTATTAATAGCTGTAATTGGGCTAATGCTAGGCATAGATGGCGCAATTTGCAATAAAAAAAAGGGCAATTTTTGTTTTTCAACCCCTTATTTATCTTAACTGCTATTTTTTTACATTCCATGTTTTTTTAATAAATGGGAGGTATAGGCGTGCGATGGATCTGAACTACGATTGTACTTTCGGAATGAAACTCGAAGTGGAGTTTTAAATTTTCCGTTCTGATAACTTGACATGACTTAATGTCCTATAACCCCTAGATGGGGCAGAAGGCGTCCGTATCGCTTTGCGTTCAGTCCTGAGCATCGTATTTCGCTCAAAGTCTTTCCGGCTTCTTTGCCTCATCTGCAAGTGTACGACGGTCACGCTTCCGCTTTCCTTGCGGGTTCCAATCAAGCGTCAGCTTGGGAATATGATTGGGATTCCTTCAAAGTGAATGGCCTATCCATTTCCATTTGCGTCGCTTGATCTGCTGGCTAATCCGGGTTTCTCGGCAGCGCTCCTTCCTTTCCGTTAGTGGTACTCAAACAAAATTACAAGACAAAACAAGCTTATGACTAACTCCCGTTCGGTACGGTGCGTAAGTCTATCTGATAAAGTATACAATTAATACAAGAGCGTACCAATTTTTAAAAGCCGGCAAAGTTACCTTCTGGCAATGTAAGTGTCCATGTGCGGTGGTATTTATTACATGAAAAAACAAAGCCCAAAACGCTGGTAAAGGGACTCGCCGATCCTTCCGCTACCTGCTCTACCCCTGATAGTTTCCTGGACCAATATCTGGTTGTCGTTGTCCGTAACAGTAGCATATCAGGCCGATCTGTCCGAGAAGCTAGGAAGCGGGAGAGTGTCAAATCACCCCTTTTTATGGTGGGACCCGAAGACACCTACTCAGGCAATATCACGATATTTTTGATCCGTTATTTTATAGATATAGTTTTTTCAAAGCGCCATCTATGCTAAGAATTAGAATACTTATCAGTTTTCAATTATTCTATTGAATTCTGCCAGTTACAAAGTATGAGCACTGTCCTGCTATTTGTCATGAAACATTTTTACGTGCTTGCCAAAAACTCGTGATTTAATTATACATTTTTTATTACTCATTTCAGACGGGAACAACTAGAAATTCAGGTTTTAACAATATCACCCCAAAATATTTGCGCGATCTAACTTTAAATATAAAATATTTGGTACTCCCTAAACAGCCACCTCGCTGGGCTTGGGGTACATACTCTTAAAAGGCCGGTCAACGCACATGCGAGTCTGTGGGCGTGTCATTTAACATCAGATGAGCCTCCTGTCTGTTTGCCTTTCATTATATACAAATAAATAAATATATGAAAAAAAATTACAATTAGAAGGTTTTTTTTGCTCCTGTTTTTTTTTGAGCCGAATCTTGCCTTTAGTTACACCGTTGTATAAATTCGCAGTGATCTTCATAGCTGTAGATTAGTTAAGACTTGTATAAAGTAGTTCATTGCGATAAACATAGTTATTGTAGTCTAAGTTACGGTCAGTCATATTTCTCAGTTTAAATACAATTTTTACGTCGGTTTTATAAAGATGTTTGTAATATTCAAATTATACAGAAATCTCTGTGCATTAAAAGTTTGTGTTATCGGTAAGTGCAATCTTTTTAAATTTATGATTACTAATTATGAATTGTGAATTGTTAAAATGTTTTTTTTATTAATTGTAGCGTGTTATAATTTGTTATTATGTCATACGATTTAAATCTCTTTGGCTCTATTAGCATAGCACATTGATATACAAAAAACCCAAGATGCACAGTCTCGAATAAAAGTAACGCTCGAAAGTGTCCCGAAATACTATTTCTGTCTCTTTCTATAAGTTACAAGCATATATTATTGCAAAATCAACCTTACGCGAATTGTTTAAAGTTGTTATTACAACGCAGTGTACTTAAAGCAATAAAATTTTACGACCGACCGTGGTCGGTAGGACAAGGTATTGCGTGGCAGTCTAAAAATAGTTGGCTTTGTACTCTTTTTATGTTTCAACGATTTGACAATAATTTTTGTAAATTTAGTCCCTTACACTGATTCATCAATTGTTTTTGTCTCTTGTCCTAATTTGCGAGAGAAGAATTACATGGTCTGATTAAACATGGTGATTTTTAATCAAATCTCGATAATAATAATACAAAATGATTGGTAACCTCAATTAAATAAGCACTTAGTAAGGTTTATGAGCAAGTTTTTCACAAATATTAATTAGTATTGGTTTTAATATTCAATTTAAATCCGGTTAAATAATTCAAAAAGCATTGTATTTTCTTTAAAAAAAAAAACTCCTTTTATTTGTTTTTTGTTTAAGGTAAATGACAAATGTCATATGGTCATTCAAAATTTGGCATACCCCCTGACCTTCACGCATATTCTATTTTTATTGTAGATTGTCTTATTCCTATCTCGCTCGCACGCTAAATATAATTGCTCCTAATTTTGTGTCACGTACACACGAAAAAAGTTCACTCTCATAAATTTTTCATAAATTAAGAGTATATTAAAAATAAAAAAACACAAATAAATAACATCGACTCCACTTATTAGAACAGGGTCATTTTTATAATGCGACTAAAATAAAAAGAAGACTGTAATGCGTTGTTCTAACACTGAACAAGTAGCCATTGAAGTTGGCCGTATAGAAGTTTGTGCGTTGAATGAAGTTTTTAGAAAAATAAATAAAAATCACACATTGCTTGTTATAATCAGTCATAAAAACAACAAAAACTAATCAATAAAGTTTTTTAATTACCGAAAATACGATATCCCATCCTTTTTAGCCTTCTTGACGTAATATTTTTACAATTTCTCACAGAACACTTTGACATTTTTGACAACTGCTCCCAGACGCGAGCGACGCGAGACTATTTGAAATGAGCTCACAATTTAGAATGTTGCGCTCATTTTTTGAGGACGTTTTTAGACGTTGATTGTGCATCTTGGGTTTTTTGTATACCAATGGCATAGCATAATATTTTTTAACATGGAAATAATTGTTACCATGGTAACGAATAAATACTCTTTTAATAATTAATTTTCTCTATTTTTTTAAAGTTATAACTTAATGTTTTTATGTTATGACGTATGTATTTAGATAAATATTTTACCACTACTGGTCTTCGATATTACGTTCTAACAAAAACGTCACAATGGCTATGATATTATATATTTTATTTTTTTTATACAGATTATATTTTCATTAATTTTTAATTTTGTACAAAAGTATTACGATGATTCCTTTAAAATACTCTTTATTAATAATGATTCTTGCCATTATTTATCGAATTTTTATTTAGGCCTATGAAGTGTGCAATGTTTACGCTTGTATATTATCTGTGCATGTCGGGGCGTTTTTATTTTAGCGCCATCTAGAGGCCCTCGTGTACAATTAGCACAATAATCGCACATATTTTGTAATAGTGATAGATCTTATTTTCTATGTGATTAGGTTCTAATCACTAGTTCGAGTAGATCAGTGGCACACTCACTGTATAAACTCATTGTTCTGTCTGAGGAAGGAATATTTAAGAAATGTTAAGAATTTTTTTAATGAATGGGGCGGTTCAAGTATTACTAAGCAGATATACTGCAATTTATCTCCCCCACCCCTCTTCTCAGCAAAAGTAAACAAAGCTCTCGAAAATAATAGTACATAAACGTATTAATTTTTTGTAGGCATAATAATGAAAAATTTCGTTTTAAAGCATAGACAATGTGTGGGTAATATGTGTAAAAAAGTAAATAATCACTGTTGACGTAATCACCAAAAAAGAAAATCAAAGTAACAAACCCCCCCCTCCAATCCTAAAGTGCTTACGTAATACTTGAACAGAACGAACCCCTAACGTGACTAACTTTGAATTGGTCCCATTATTAATAATTATTTTTAGTTTACTAAAAGTATGTACCCTATACGTATGACGTTTCGTGGCTGGTCCACCTCAGACGGACGGAACATTAGCACGTAGAGTGTGATCGTATTTGTAATACTAGGTACTTTTGTAAACAAGTGTTAATAGAATTTTCTCGAATGTTATTTTTCTCACTAATAAATGATAAGGTATAATAATAATTATCTGTCGTGCCATAGTGTATCACTTTGCTCTGCTGGTTATGTCAATTTCAAATTTGGAATATCAATGTCACGCCGGTTTGTGTGTGAGTGAACCATAGAGCAGAGCACATTTTTCTACTCAAATGTTTTGATATCACGTTTTGATTTAAAATTTTCGATGTAAGTTGTTTTGTAGTGATATGACGCTTATTTTTCGTGTTAGATGATACATGAACGCATGTTATATTGTATAAGGGAATAAAATTATTTAAATTTGAAATTTTGTTTTGTTTTTTTTATCGTATTAAACTCGGTAAAGAAAAATCGTAATGATTTTTCACATTCACCACATTCATTTAGTGGAAATATTCTAAATTGTTAACTCAATTTGGACGTGAACAGAACTAGTGGGCCTGATGGAATACCGGCTTTAGCTCTAATGTCGTGTGCACTGTACGACCTGAACTCCACCCATACTGACATGCTAGTATTGCCTCAAGTTCTGGAACAGTGTTTAGAACCTGAAAGCTTGCTAACGTGCAGCCTGTGCCCAAGAAAGGTAGCCGTACAGACCCTACTATCGACCGATTTCGGTGATCTCTATTTTTATCGGTAGACATCCCTACTTATCGGCAAAGGAGTCACACCCTCTGGTGTAGGCCGAGAGACAAAGCCGGCGTAAAAAAACTCACGGTACTCTTTTTTTATATCAAATCATACAACATGACTATGGCAAACATAGAAGAAACCAGAAGGAGGTAATCGATCGATGGCTGCTCTTCTGATCTAGTGGCTGTTATTGCCGGTGTATCTGTCAATACCACAAGGAGCTGTTAAAACAATAGTGGGGGAAAACATCTGTCCAGTTCTGTATAAAAACCTTATGGCTGATTTCTTACACAAAATCCTTAAGATTTTGTAAGTAAAGCTAATTTCCACGTGTCGTCGTCTCGAAGCGGATGTCGCCGGAGCTATCAACCAGTCATTTCCGTTTTAGAGATCTTTGGTTTAATGCTACGGTGAACTGGAAGCGACAGATGATTTTAGTTTGATTTTATCTTTTTAAAATAAAAAAATTTAACATAAATTTTACGCTACTTCTAAGAAGTATACTCCAATAGGGATCTAAAATATTTTAATAGTCTCGTATTGAAAGCAATAATTATTGTTTTCCCTAGAATCGACTGCGATTTATACAAGCTAGTAAATAACACTGGAAAATTCGGTATTGTTTATTCTTGAGGAAAGTACTGTTTCGGTTTTTTGAATCGTTGTTGATTTTCAGGCCAGCAGGAGATTAACCCACTGTGCCCTAGTCCAGTAGTGGGGCTGCCACTTTAGAGCTTCCAGACAAGCTCGTTTTTATGCGGGTTTCCTCCATAGTGAGTGGATTCTAGTTTAGGGCGCAGAATAATCGCCTTTTGCCTTGTATCCTCAGTTCAACTGTAGCTCTAGGTAGGGAGCTGGCTGGGGTATCATTGAATTAAGTCTTTGAAGCGCTGCCGATAAATCCCGATTAGTGATACATGAAAGTACGAGTCACCTACTTCGATAAAAGCTTTCTTTTGTGCTACGCTTACGTACCTTCAATGTACATATACATAACATACCATATTCCAAGTTCCGCATCGAATCAGGATTTGTGATTTTAGTGAAATTTGATGATGCGTGCAAGCGGCTTTTAATTTTTAAGTACCATGTTTAGGATTGATTTTGTTAATGATTAAGATTATAGTCTAATAAAATTCGACATATCTAGTTATTTATACATCAATAAACAAGGCCTTCTTGCTCATTATAAGCCGACAGTTTCATTTGTAGTGGGAAATTGTTGAATCTAAGTGACAATTCACAATTGAAATTGAAATGTTAAAGTTCTTTGTCCCGTCGGGAACACAAAATTATGAATATATTATAGGCTTTTACGTATAATAATAAAAATCCTCTACAACCGTTTTTGGCGTCCTGCATTTGTTTCACGTATTCTTTAAAAACAAGTGTAGATGCAGTCCTCTTTGGCTGTCACACGTTGTTGATTATTGGATTTTCTAACGATGTTTTTATTCAACGAGCACGTGTTTGTTGAGTACATAGAATGAAAAATTTCTTCCACCACGGCTTTAGGATAATAACTTTCTTTACGATGCGTTGTAGTTTTGTTTTGTAATTCCAACTGAGTCAACGCTTACAAACCTTTCTTAGAGTTCGCTCTGTTACTAATATTAATGCGTATCATAAGATTTTAAAGTCCTCCAAACTATTTTATTTCCTAGGAATCTAGGAAAGTTTTATTATAAACCAACTAGGTCACGGAGACGGAAAATCTTTGAGACAACCTGTTGCCTTTGAACGCTCCCGATCATTTTAGCATCACATTTCATTTATGGAGATATAAATTATTTTTGACGGAGTTTTTTAACATATTTTTAGTCACGTTCGGGCATTCCCCATGGACATCGAACCCAAAATAATCCACGACATTTCATCAAGTTTTATTTTCAACGAAATGTTATAGGCAAAGAATGTCACAATATGATGCGACATTCTTTTTATTTAGAAGCATACTGAATTTCACGATTGGGAAAACATGTTCTCGTAAATGCAAAAACGAGGTTATTTGTTTCACTGTATCGTTTTACGTATTTAAATAAAGTTATTCCGTAAGAAAGCTCTGAAAATTGTTATTGATCTAAAACTCGATTGAGATTTAAATAGAATGTTAATAAGATTAAAATATACAATAGCAAGTTTCATATCACTTCTACTCGCCCGATCTACGCACTTGATTTCAGAAGGAGTAGTAAATTTAAATTAAGAATCATTTGATTTTTAATGGCGAATATAATGATAAATAATAGATTCATATAATCCGGAAGTAGATGGGACCTATACGTCCTTTTGACTTTAGTATCCTCTACTATCGCACTATCTCTCAGTTATGCTAGCTAAGCCTGAACCTTGAATTTTACCCATAAGAAGTTTAGATAATAAAAACCAGTCTGTATTTAAGTTTATGGTATTATATTTAATGTAAGTACACGACCTCCGACGTAATGAGGGCAACCTTCAAATTTTTCCATTTATGTCTCTCATCTTCGCTACAATCCAATCTTTCTCCGCTATATATTTTACTTCATCTTCCCAGGTTTCTAATGGTGGTTCTCTCTTTCTTCCTCCCACTGGGTCATTCCAAGTAGGGGACCATCTTTTCTTTTTGACCCATCTGTCATCACAATCGCGGGCAATCATTTCCACTTTAACGTTTTTGAATGTGTTACGTCGTTCGTTATATTAGTTAGGCTTCGTATCAAAGTTTTAAAGGAACAAATCTCTAAGGGGCCGTTCAAGTATTACCTCCCATAAACACTATAGAGGGAGGGGGGTCTTCAATTTTCTTATTAGGTGATTACGTCAACAGTAATTATTTATTTTTTTACACATATTATCTATGCCACACATTGTCTATGCCTGAAAATCAAATGCATGTTCGAGGATTCCTAAAAATTATTTTTGAGAGCTTTGCTTTCTATTGCTGAAAAGAGGAAGTAAATTGCAGTAAATCTGCTTACGGAATAGTTGAACGGCCCCTAAATAGTTTTTGATATGTTTTACATTTTTAATTAGTTTGATTTATCAAATGATGTTTATTTCCACAAAATATTAAGTATTTACAATATTCTTAACCTACATAGTAATAATAATAATTATTACAAACTAATAAATAAAACAAATAAAACAAACTTAAAGTTTGGTTCCTGTGGCAGTTTAATGCTGGCAACATTTTCTCACAGTATTGCGATACTCATTAAGCGAGGAAATCACCACCTCTACGGTTACGGCTTCTATCTTCCAGGCGCCAACTTAAATCTGTAATTAGTGCCTGTGCACTTGAACCCCACGGAATTTTTTCTTTCTTAATTCTATTGTTGTAAAATTAATCGTAATAACCGTTTATCATATTTATCTTCGTTTATAATATACGCTCGATTGATGATATGCACGTATTTCAATCCAACTTAAATTGGCTTTAGGTAGTTTCATGTCGGTTTTATAAATAAGACAATTTAAAATTAATTTTATTTAGTGTAGACGAAAATCTTAAGATATTATATTCGAGGTTCAAGAACCATACTAACTTTCAGAGTTTTGCCTATTGCGTTTTATATCCGTGATGTAAATATATTTCAGCTAGACCAAGCAAGAGTGAGCAGCCGGTGACATCAGCACGATACTATCACCGGCGCTAAAACTCCCGGAACCCCTTACCTTGCGTTGTCTGTCACAAATCACAGCATATTTGTTGCAGGGTAGAAAAGTAATCCATAAAATTAATATCGCACAAGAATTTTTATTAAAAAAATATCAAAAATTAGTTCTCAATACACTTATCTATTTACAATAAATAATTCTACGTTAATTTCACAAAAAATTTACACTCGACGTTCATTATCGGTTAAGGATAAGAAAATAAATTTTCAGAAAATGTTTAGCCATAGTATTGTGGTCCATGTTGGTAGTCTCCTCGACGATCTATGACAACTAGCTGAGCCGTTTTCGCGGGATGGCCGTGATGGTAGACCCATTTTTTACCGCCATTCCCTTCGCCGTCGGCGTGACGCTGTTTTTCAGAATGGGCGTGGTGATTGTGACCAGCTGAACCTCGATGACCCTAGAATATGACATAAAAATCCCATTAAAAAACTACTATTAATTATTTATAAATCTATCATTTTTATATGTTCGTAGAGTGAATTTACAGCAGCCATTTTGTGTATATTATGTGTTTAATATTATATACTTTATTTTATTTTATTTTTCTCGATATTATCGTATTGTCATAGTATGTTAGGATAATGTATGTATTTATGTAATAAATAATAATAATATTTAAAGAAAACACTTTTTTAACGGATTGAAGCTATGTATTGTTATAAAAAGTGTTTTCTTTAAATGTGTAAAAGTTATGTTAATAAAAGACAATATTAATAATATTAATAAATTATATATCTAATCCAAGTTGTATATCCGAACACAAGAAATTAACCGAACGAGTTGGCATAGATCACATTCCACCATCTTAATGTAATAATATATTTGACGTTTTTATCCAATATTCCACACTTCGTCATGTTTAAAAGACATTCAGCGGTCGGTGCACTACTAAATTCACCACCCAGCTATATATTGTGTGATCTTTGACGAATAATTCCGCAGATCATTGCTACTGTAATTCAGCTCAATGTTTGCTCAATGCTAACGTAATAAGAAGAAAATGCATTACTTAATTTTCTGCTATTTTTTGTCTGTATTTCATTCATAAGACATGTTGAAATAAACTAAACTGAATTTGTATCCTCGTGCCCTATATGAGTTCCATATATAAGAAAAAAGTTTTAATATACCCTGTGAAGCTCATGACGTCCGTTCTTCAGGAAGTGCCCTGTCTCTCCCTTCGTCCGGCCCTTGTGAGCCGCGTCCAAATTTGTTTTCTTGAAGTTGCCTCCCTAAAAAATAATGTTATTACTTACTCAATAATTATATTACTTATTACCTTCCGTAATCACCTATCTTTATTACAGCTGGGCTGATCATCTATCGGCGTAATCGGCTTTTTTGCTACTAATTTTGATTGTATTTTTTTGTATAAATGTTAACCATAATTCTCATATATTTCAGACAAGATCGATTGTAACATATACTGTAGATATAGCATTATGTATGATGTGTTAAACTTCAATAAATAAATAACTGAATTGTGATGAAAACTGACAAAACATTCCTAAGATGCTTTTCTCCCAAAACATTCCTGAGATTCCTTAATAACTAATTAAAAAGATTACGCTTAAATATTCATTCGGGCTGTGGTGTAAATTAATAACGTAATAAATAGAAAAACTTGTTTTAATTAAGTTGATAGTTTTCCCCGACGCGAGTGCCCTCTGTCAGCCATATTTTAATATAACTTTGCTTCAATTACGCGCTTCTTGCATAACTTAGCGTCATACTTTCTTTAGTTTGATGTAAAAATTAATCCACTGACAAACTGTCCGAGACCGATTCTTTAACATTCTTTTTAGGTATTTTTATTTAATTCTCACAGTTCACGTTTATTAAAATGTTATTCATATTTAGTTATAAGTCTCCAAAATGGAAATATCTTAACCCTGGAACAAGTTCTATTTCACTTACAATAAAATCCTATTATACCTTATAATAGACATTGAGTGTGTATGTGTGTGTTTATTACTTAAATTCAATACTGACACAGAACGTATTAATCATACTGCACAACCGTAACGCTTCTAAATGTCGAAAATTATTTGAAAATTTTAATTTAAACATCTTTGGTACTTTAACTGTGTTACAAAATTTTGTTTAAATTACAACTAGTCTTGAACTTCTTAATAGAAATCTTTAATACTTATAAAAAGCATAGTTATCGATTAACTTGTCAATCGCTTAAGAAATGCAAATTGCATCCGCTTTTTATTAATAATATCTACAAACCTGTTAACATTAAAAGATTTTGATTCGAGTTAACTTTTGTCGCTATTTTAAAACCAATATTATAATTACGACTTACATTATATTTAACAGGTGCATAGGATATAATAATTTATCCTAAATTCATTCTGAACTATCTGATGTAGTAACTGAGTAAAACCAAAAATCAAACAAACCTTGATTGTTCTTACAAATGCACAATAAAATTACCAATAACATTTTTGTTTATTGAAGTTATAAAACGAAAGTCTTAAGTTAAATTCAATTGCTATCTGTGGCAAATTATATATCTGAATAAGATGAAAGTCGTCCTCGAACAATTTCTTAAATTATTTGGAAAAAAAAATCAATAGGGCCGATGGCTGGCCATGCGTCATACTCGTGAACGGGTGCTAGTTGTGGTGACTGGTCGTACTTGAATTCGTGTATGTGGTGATGTTAGTTATTTCGACTATGTATTTGCGTGTTGTTCCCACGAGAATGTAAGTGCAGGAGCATTTCACCATGCCTCCATGTTTTTAATTTATTGTATTATTATTTATTACTTAAGATGTCATGTGGAACATGTTGGTTAATGGTTGCAGCTCCTTACAAACGTTGTGTAAAATTATAAAGAGTGGCGGAGAGTTTATTGCTAATTCTTCTCTTTCGTTCTACGCCCTTGATTTGAGAACTGGCAGTAAATGTAAAATTAGAAGCATTTAATGTATATTTCTTTTTTGACGACAATAGACATAAGATATCTTTTTTCATTAGCGCACAATGAGATATTTAAGTAAACGTTTTGTAAGAGTCTTCGAAACATCAGCCTGTTTTAGTCACGAACCATGACCGAAATATGGAAATCTTTTCGCTTCACTGACAAGATCAACAAGTGATCCGTAACTGTAAACATTTGACTTTAATTGATTTTTCTTTGCAATAAGTTGAAGGTCTGTAATAAAATTACTGTTTTTTGTTCATTATTCACTTTCGTCATACACAAATTATAGTCTTCAATTCATACGCACAACATTAGGGTTTACTGAAATGGAATCAAATGCTCAGTGGCAATTAAAATTGCTCTCCTTTTTATTTAAATATGTCAATTGTACTATATTAATGTATATGCAACGAAGTGTTAATAAATAAATAAAAATAAATTAAACACTAATCTTTTTCAATAGAATTAAACCGGAATTCAGACCCTTGTTTACAGGACACGTTCTGACCGAGTTACCAACGATTATAGATATACCACTCGAAACTGCCAGTTATAATGTAACGATTTTGAGCTCATTCCGCTTGACCGTATTCAACGAAGAGCGATTCGAATCGTCAAGACCAGTCACTTTTGGTGCGGCTTGATCCCTTGGCGTTGCGTAGAGATGTGGGATCTCTTTGCTTCTTCTACCGCATTTACCATGGAGAGGAGGAGAGGAGCTGTTCCGACTAATACCTGCAGCTAAATTAAACTATCGGACGTCAAGGCAGAATCCCATCCGTATCACCTCGGCGTCCGTCCTTCTACAGCTGAGCGTTTTTTAAGGCAGTTTTTGCCGTGCCACCACCACTATGGGGACCAGCTGCCCATTTAAGTATTTCCGAACCATTTCGACTTAGTGTCCATCAAAAAAAGACCGTACCAATTCTTAAAAGGCGGGCAATGCACTTGCGAGCATTCGGGCAGTGTGAGTGTCCATGGGCTGCTGTGTCACTTAACATCAGGTGAGCCTCCGGCCCGTTTGCCTCCTATTTCATTAAAAAATATATAAATTAAAATATGTAGAAACATACCGCTGAGTGTTCATTTTCACTATGATGTCCTCCGTATTTCTCTTCTTCAGCAGAATCACCATCCTCTTCGAAGAACTCTACTCGTTTCTCATACTCATCTTTTTTATGAATGTCGTGACTACCTTTTGTGCTATGTCCTTTGGAATGCTTGCCTGATTCTTCATACTGTGATAGAAACATAATTCAGTTAACATTATTTGGTAATGTACTTAATCGAGTAATTAAAACATAAATCAGTGGCGCTACAACCTCTTTAGGTCTTGGCCTCAGATATCTGAATCTGTTTCATGATCATTTTTAAATCTAATAGGCAAGTAGGTGATCAGCCTTCAGTGCCACACACACGCCGTCGACTTTTTGGGTCTAAGACATGTGGGTTTCCTCACGATGTTTTCCTTCACCGTTCGAGCAAATGCGCACATTGAAAGAAAGTCCATTGGTGCACAGCCGGGGATCGAACCTACGACCTCAAGTATGAGAGTCGCACGCTGAAGCCACTAGGCCAAAACTGCTGCTAATCGAGTAATTACTAAACATTACAAATATCGAATATTACTGTCGATTAAACTAAGGTACCATGGTACGTTTAAAAATTATTTCATTATTACACCTGTGTAGATGCAGAAGGCAGACATTTGTATGTCCATTTAACTGCCCATTTATCCACTGCCATAGATCCCTTGGCGGTACATGATCGTCAAGGTCTGCTCAAGTGAATTGAATAAGAGATTTAAAAAAAAAGGAAATCATACTTTAGCATGTTTCTTTCCATGTTCCTCGTGATGGTGGTCTCCATAATGCTCCTTCTCATCATGGTGGCTCTTGTCCACGCCTCCTTCATCCTTGTATTTCTTGAGATGATCTTCCTTGTCGTGGTGGCCCTTGCTGGTCTTCGTGTCATCGTGGTGGCCCTGACAGATTACATGATAAATATATAAAAAATATGATTTAGATGCTCTGTACATAGATAACAAAATTTAAAGATGTACAACAATAAAATTTTTTATAATTAATCAATCTGAATGTAGCAAATAAAC
The DNA here is from genome assembly GCA_905332375.1 of Pieris macdunnoughi. Lineage (NCBI taxonomy): Eukaryota > Metazoa > Arthropoda > Insecta > Lepidoptera > Pieridae > Pieris > Pieris macdunnoughi. Next base: position 11,679,215 of record CAJOBZ010000002.1, read on the forward strand.
GATTTATTATTATTAACAAGGCAGAAACTACTTGTTAAATTATTAGCTACAGTAGGATTCTTTAAATTACTCTGAAAGAGAACACCAATCATCGGGTGAAATATACAACAAATAGATTATTATCTGATTACTAACAGTTAAAGTTTATTTACACAGTTTAATTATAAACAAAAACATAAACCGTTTTATTTACATTATTCAAAATAATCTTTCATTAATTCCAGAGTAAACACAATTTTGCAGAACTTATTTATGCCTCAAACCTTATTTTGTTTTATGAATACAGGTCAAGTCTATAACAAGATTAAAGAGTTTATAACAAGTAAGTCATTACTGAAACTAGATGTAAAAGTTAATAATTAACTTAGTATTATTATACAGTTAGAATATAGGAATCGATTAGAGACATTTGTATTTTTAGTTTAATACGCATTGCAAAGCACTTTTAGCTTGAATTGACTAATAAATCAACTATTAAAATTATACATTTTTAAGTCTATTTGAAATATTTTTGGACTATTTTGCGACGCCAACACCTTTTTTTTAAAATAATTATAAGAAACGATTATAGCTGTGAGAACTCGTAGTAGAAAATACTTATAATTTATACAAATGAAAATGGATACAAAGGAGAAGTATATTTTTTTATTATCCATTGAATTTTAATAATATTTTTTGAATAATGAATTGATCGGAAAATATCTTAATTAGTTATTTTCGTTACTCTGTTTTGTTTATCTACAAATACAATGCTAATTATTCAAAGCATCTTCATATCGTGTTTCTGAAGAAAGAAATAGGACAAAACAGGACATTTGGGGAGTTATGTATTGAACTATCGTGAAATCTATTAGCTCACAGCAAATACGATTTTTATTTACGGCTAAGTATGTGATTAGGATTTTTAGAGTTTCACTCTGAAATATATTCATTTTTATCATATCAACAAAAAATGTGTATTGTAATGTACATTGTAATGTAGATAGCCTAAATAATGGGATTATTATTTATATATATCGTATAATATAAAATTGTTGGGATTCCAAAACCGGTGTTACGGCATTAGGTTTGGAAAATGTTCTTTTGCAAACAATGTTTAGCACTATTATTATTACCACTCCCACTGAAGAATTATAAAATACTTATTTTTATGTACACATTTGGTCACTAGTTTTAATATATAATAATAAATTTGCATTAATTAGGACCAAAACTTTACATGAAGTATATACAGTATTTTAATTGCCTTTTTTAAAAAAAATATAAAACTGTATATGTTTATTATTGATGTTATCCAGACGGCTCGTTATTATTTAATACCTATTGTTAAAAGTTTTTATACATTTAGATGATCTAAACTACTATAGCGAAGTCACAACAACACGAAACAATAGCCAATTAGATCAGAAGATTTAATCAATTGTCTGAGACAAAGACAATAGATTTGCTTAATCTCAAAGATTAAAACAAAATACATCTTTTGTTTAAGTCTTTCTCTTGTGGTATGGCTCTAGCCTAAGCTCTTCAGAAAAATATAACTTTGAAATACCATCAGATAACTTGTTCCTGGCGAATCCTTTAAGGTATCATAGTGAGGCGATGTCTTTACTTCATGTCCCTATCCGCTTAGCTCCTTCTCTATCTTCCTTTAAATCTCCACTATACAAGTATTACCTTTTGACATCGTATGCCTTAGTTTCCTACTAACTGTTACCTTCTTGCATAAATTGCTCAATAATCATATACAGAGCAGTGACCTCTTACAGGATATTAAAATTGTCGTCCCTTACTCATTCCCTAGGTTTAAAATCCACAATATTTTCTAAATTCCTTCTGCCAAAACCAACCTAGGAGTTCAGGCACCTCTCGTTCGAATTCTTCGCGATTATAACGGATTGAACACAGCTTATCCGGAGCTGGATATATTCGGCAGTGGGCTGATCGGTTTTAGAAAAAGCATTGTGGGGTGCCTTTCTCGAACCTAATTCGCTGTTTTGCTGATGATTTTCTTTAAAGCTTTCTGCTTTAAGTGCCAACAAATTTCTATAATTTTATTTTATTGTGTGCTTATATTATCTTGTATATATGTTTAAATTGTATTTTTTAATTTTAAATTTTAAAGTTTAATTTCTATTTTTTTTGTGAAACTTATGTTTACTTTAATTGTCACACATTATAGATGTAAGATTTTGTAAAATAATTAGTAGATTTAGTACTGTGTGTGATGTCGTAAGCTTAATAACAAAATAAATAAACTGTTTTAACTGAAATTTATCGTCATTTTTTTAGTGTCCTTTTCATTGTCTATATATATGTTTTAATTGCTTTGCTTTGTTCCATTATTTATGTCGAAGTAATTGTAAATCTTATGTTGTTTTACACTTTTTGTCACCTCTCAATTTAATTTTTAAAAAGTCCTTACAGTGGTTGCCTGAAAGCGATTCCTTCATTCATTTTATTTAATTATTTTATTGTACTGTATTTCTTGCAACGAAGTGTAAGTAAACTAATAAATATAGCAGAAACCCAGGAACCCCACAATGGGGAATGGATCATACATTTCTGCGTGCATTGAGAGGGCTGAATCTTTGACTCGGAAACGCATTTTAAATTAAAATAAGTACCTCTTACTCTAGACCATGCTCTGTGCATTGGTTGTAAGAAAAATCATTATTGTCGTTGTTATACATAATATTTTAAACAATGCCAAAGACTGCTTATTTAATCACATACACTGTCTATTCAATGGGTTAATGAATTTGAAAATATTATACAAATTTTTTAAACAACTACCAGTGCTAGGTATTAATAGATTGTTTAATTCTTGATTGTTATCACATATGGCTATGTAAAGCAGACATCGATTAAACGTCTATAAAAAATTAAATAATACTTAAAGGATTTATGAACTAATTATTTCTAATAGCCAGTGTAGTGTAGTAAATGCATTCACATATTTAAAGTGCATACAGCCACAAAGGTGAGTCACACGTGGTAGCACAGGTAAAATTTCAATAGGTATGATATTATAGTGAAAATTTCCTTAAAATTATTTTTCAAAAGTTTATATTTATAAGCACATTATTCGATGTCGCTTTTAACCATGCACATTTAACTTACAGAATCAAACCATGGTTTTATTCTCAAAAGTTTATAAAAATATTCCAACGGTGTATTGTTCGCAGGTTGCCACACTTCAATATTCTTTTTTCTCTTGAAAAAAATATATAATTATTTCACGAACTGATACTACATAGAGTGTTAATTTGCAAGTATTTTCCAACAAAGTTTATCATAATATTGTGATTTACTAAACTTTACAACGGGCAGTAGAATACTAAGGAAAAAAAAGCGTTTTAAATAAAATTAATCTCTGTTAGATAGTACTGGTGTCCCCAGAGCTGGTGCTTTCCTCGCTCAACGCATAAGTATAGCAATACAGCAAGAAAATGCTGCCAGCGTTAAAGGTACACTGCCATAGGGACCAAACATTTTAAATTTGTTTAATTTATGTTATTATTATTATTATTAGTATTTAGGCTAAGAATATTGTAAATACTGTATATATGTATTAATAATATTTTTCGTCAGTTCCACTGTTTGTTTGCGATTGGTTAACAACAACGCCACACGCAACTGCACCATTTGACGAATCACAACTAAGCGAAACCCACCATAGTTTAGTTTTGTATTCTAATACTGCTAATATTTTTTAAAAGGAAAATATAAATGTTTCCACAAAATATTCGCAAAGCACAACTTGTTTGTCCAATAACGATAGATATCCATTTCAATATTAAGCAAAGAGATCCAAAAGGCGACGAAGAATTCTCAGTTTTCGGCATCATATTGAAAAAACTATCGAAATTGGCTGTCCAACGGGTTTTTGTTAGGGAGTGCTAAAATCCCCACCCAAAACATATTTATTACACTACAGTTGTGTCATAAAATATCTTGTATCAGCACTATTAGAAGTAAAATTGACCAAAGCCCTAAATAGTCGGTTGGTATCACTCAAATTGCTTTAATATGTTACGGCGCGTAATGACATTGCCGCGTTCGCTGGACGCATCATAATCTGTCTGATTAACGTGTTGATATACGACACCGCTCTACGATATTTAGATATTTCCGTATTGTATTTTGTTTTAGGAGTATGTTATGAGTTACGCTTATGACTTTTTACATTTTTATGTAATAAAATAAATAAATCAGTGGCGCTTCAACCTTTTTAGGTCTGGGCTTCAGAATTGTGTATCTGTTTCTTGATCATTTGTTAATCTAATAGGCAAGTAAGTGAACAGCCTCCTGTGCCTGACACACGCTGACGACTTTACGCGTCTAAGGCAAGCCGGTTTTCTCACGATGTTTTAACCGTTCGAGCGAATGTTAAATGCGCACATAGAAAGTAAGTCCATTGGTACACAGCCGGGTATCGAAGCTAAGACCTCAGGGATGAGAGTCACCCGCTGGAACCACTATGCCAACACTACTTTTTGAATAATACAACTTACATTAAATAAGTTCTAACGTATTTGTTTAATATGGGTGCGAATTTCAGGCGGACAAAGTTTCAGTATATGTATATAAATTTACTGATAAATCAACCAACTTTAAAGAAAAATTCACTTTGGTATTATGTAGGCTAGTTACTTAATTAGTTACAAATAATGGGTAGATTTTTCTAAAGGACGTATAGTACAAAAGACGAAACACAAATTTTCAGCTAGAACCTATTACAGCTGTCCATTTTAAACCTTAAGATGGTCTTTGAATCTTCTTAATTAAGCATATTATGTCCAATCGAAACTTACCGCTTTTGCTTTTGTGAAATATTAAAAATATTCGCCATAGTAACAAAACAAATCTCTTACAAATTAGTTTGTACCCATGCGGTTATGAGCTATTGATTTTCCCCATAAATAATGATACTAAATCATAAAACTGGGAGACGCTGCAGGGGGGACTTATTACGTCTTGTATGAGGAAGGGAACGTACATCATTACAGTATTTTCCTCTAAAAATAGGCCAATTTTGAATTATTTTTACTATATTGCATGATCTTTGGGGATGCGTGCCGTGCTTCTAACAGTAAATTTTAACTATTGGAAATATCGTATTACTCTGCCTTTATATGGTCTACTATATAAAGGTAAGATTTATATATTATGACGTTTATATAAAAAATAATATGGTTTTTATACTCAAGTATCATCTAGACCTAACTTGTTTTTGATCATCAATGTTTTGTCGAAAAACAAACTCAAAAAATGAGAAAAAATATTAATAATAGTCCTGTCTTAACTATGAATATTGATTTGGTATAATTAACTAAAAAAATATTTCAGAAACAAAGTGTTAATTATTCTAATGCTTTAGGATATACAACATTCTTTGTTTGTTTTTCTGGCGCGTATATAAATAGTTTCGTTGGTATTCCGACACGGGAACAGATGTATTTTATAAATATAATAACTCCGATCGAAGCATTTGTTTTAAACGATAAGTATTCATTTTTCTTACATCCTCTTTGACGATATTTGCAGCACGCATTCTGTCAATGTTATATCAAACGCCAATAGGTTACATCAAAAAATTTTGAATTGTTAAAGCGCTATGCACTGAAAAAAATTTGCTATCGTAACAAAAGTCAGGATTACTTAATATAGTGGTTAAGTATTCTTAAATTTTCTATTTTTTTCGCGCAATTTTCTTAATTTGTTCTTTCATAAAAACCTTCTCCGGACAATAACAAACACAACAAAAAAAGAATGAGCGAAATCGGTCCAGCCGTTCACGCGTGATAGAAATAGAGATTCATTTTTACATATATAGATATAGAAGAAATATATACATTATCTTAGTACTCTCCCTAAAATATGGCGAGAGGGCCGATGGCTGGCCATGCGTCATACTCGTGAACGGGTGTTACTTGTGGCGACTGGTCGTACCTGAATTCGTGTATGTGGTGATGTTAGTTATTTCGACTATGTATTTGCGTGTTCTTCCCACGAGAATGTAAGTGCGTGCTTCTATTTGACCATGCCTGCTGCATGCTGGTAGATGACAGATCTTTGTTTTTAATTTATTTTATTATTGTTTATTACTTAAGATGTCATGGTGTAATGGTTGCTGTTCCTTACAAACGTTGTGTAAAACAAAAAACTTGGCGATTAAAAAGAGTGGCGGAGAGTTAGTTAGCCGGTTCTTCATTTAATCAATATCAAATAATATATTAGAACAGCTATGGTCAGCACGATAAGACACGTTTCTTAAAATAGCAGACATCTTATATCATCACGTTATTCAAAAAAGTTTGTTCGTGTAAATTAATATTGTATCGATTACGTATTTACACACTCAAAATTTAATATTCTATCACCAATAAAACTCGACACCGATCACTCCGGCTTTACGACGAGCGGCGGCGTAAAAGCAAACATTTTCGTATGAAATATCAATTTTTTCAGTACATTGTTTGTGAGTTATTTTAGTCACACTTAAACTTTGCCTGTCAACTTGGAAAATTTTCCTAATAAAATTTTCTTAAGCCTACATTAACACTGGACTTTCAAAAACTACTTACATGAACTAAAACAACCTAATTGCAATTATTTAACTAAAATACGCTTTGGGTCGCAGAACCAGCGGAGGTGTGTACATGTATTCTTGTCAATGTGTGAGTCAAAAGAGAGCAACATGTAGGGGCCTCATAGCCTAGCGGTCTTATTAAGTGGCAGGTAGGTGAGGGGTACCGGGTTCGATTCCCGGTTCGAGGGCAAGTTTTAATTTAATTTAAATTTGTTCTCGGCTTTTGGGAGGGTTGTGCGGTACCGGGCGAGTGCTTAAACCGTACATGGAGGACACGGTCGAATTTCAAAAAGGCAAGCACGAATTATAAAAAAATCCTATACTCGACGCTGGCTAATGCACAAATCGTGCCTGAGCCATTAAAAAAAAAGAAAAAAAAAGAAACCTGTATGCCTATCTCTTACTGTAATTAAATGAGTGGGCTGTCTAGAACATTTATTTGCAACGAGTATTTACAAAGCGAGCTACACTTGTTTAATGAGTTTCTATAGTTCATGTAAGAGTTTTTAATTATTTTTTATGTTAGTTATAATATAATAATAAGGTGGGGTATTGCTGTGGGTAGTGCACAGGCGAATTTAATTAGTTTAGATTTAAGTTGGCGCCCGGTGGATAGTACCGGTGACCGGTGGTAGATAGCTGGTGCTTTCCTCGCTCAACGAATAAGCATCGCAATACAGTGAGGAAATGCTGCCAGCGTTAAAGGCCTGCCACAGGGACCACACTTTTTAAATTTGTTTTAATTTTGGTTAGGTTTTAATAAACGATATAGTGCGTTTTATCGAAAAAAAAAGAAAATAAATTTTAATATGGTATGTTCTTTGCACGTTTGGCTTATCTTGTTGGGGACACTATAAGATGAGCCAAACGATAGATGATAGATCGTAGATAGATAGATAGATAGAGATATAGATTTTTTTTAATACCAGATGGATACAATAAATTCTTACCTCATAGGACTTCTTCCCTTCTTCCTCGTGCTCTTCAAAGCTTTCCGATTCATGTTCTCGTCCTCCACCTAAAACAATAAATTATTAATAGCCATTTTATACTTAACATATATCCTCCGCGACTTTGTCTGCGCAGGATTAAAATAATATTTGTCCAAATAACGTAACGTGAAAGGTATATTTTATCTACTTTAATTACCAGTATATATTTTTATTTAAGAATCAATTTATTACTACCAAAAGTGCATTTGAATAAATTATCCATTTTTATCGTTGTTATAGATTTCTATTTTACAGGTATACTGTGGGGGCCATTTTTATAGGACTATTTAAGAAAAACATTTCCATTATACATTAAGTGTAACTCTTGCGGTTTTGGCAGCGCACGCCAGAATAGCTCGCAGATGGTAGATTTTTTCCTACTTATTTGATAGTTTAGACAACTCGCACGATATCTTTAAAATTTTAGCCTATGTGTTGTTCTGATGTATAAGCTATATTATTGTAAAGTTTCATTAAAATCCATTCAATTGTTTTTACGTAAAAGATTAACAAACATCCATCCATACTTACAAACTTTTGCGTTTATAATATTAGTAGGTTTAGTGACTAAATACATTTTATAATATAAACGTTTAAAATTGTAAAAATACAATGAGCATACATTTTTTATTGCTTCTACATGATAAATGTAAGTAAAAATCTTTACTAATATTTGTGGAAAACGAATCGACCAATTCTTATATGAAAACCAGGAATTAAAAGTGAATAATCTCACCAGTGATTACTTTATAAAGCTTTTTATAAATTTGACAAATATTTATATGATCATAATCCTTAGGATTGATTTGCTCCTGTTCAAACAATTTGTATTACTCAAAACTTGGCGATTAAAAAGAGTGGCGGAAAGTTTCTTGCCAGTTCTTTTTGCCCGCTCTACCCCCTTGACTTGCGAACTGGTAGTAAATGTAAATTTAGAATCAATTTAACATCTTTTCTGTTAACGTTCATAAGTGTACTTGTTTACCTATATCAATAAAGTTATTTTGAGTTTGAGTTTTAGTGCAATCGCTCCACTGATAATACTTTTAATTTCCTATTAAAATGGTGACCCCCAATAGGCTACGGTAAATTTAGTTTTCTATGCGGTATTATGCTTCGATGTTTACGAGGTCAGATGAAAAATTTATACTTTCCATTATTGTTACACTTTCAAATTTAACCTCTGCCTAATACAGGCGTAACATTTAATTTGACACCCATTGTAGTCATGCCACCTTCTTGTATTATTAGTTTAATGTAAATCTACCATTATAATAATAATAATAATTTACTTTTTGCAAGAATATCGTACAAAAATGTGTAAGGTGGTACAATCGTAAGTTCGCATATTCTGCCACACACAATGGCGCGCAAATTTGTCTTTAAATGAATTTTACATTATTAGTCATATGAATTGGTCAATTCTTATATTATTTGTATCGTACATATCATATCATACGTTATTAAATTTATATCAACTACAGTGTCTCACGCATATAATCATTTATTAAATAGTAATGTGTTTCCAAAAGTGTACCAAGTCGCTTTTTAAATGTGTTTTTCCTAAACATTTCAAATATAAAGATAATAACTAAAACCAATGGAATTACAACTTTTGTATTGTATTCGTTTCTGTTTCTTTTTAATAAATATTACTTTTTAATTATCTTTAAAAAGATACAGATACGAAATCTTTTGTAATATAGCGCATTTAAAAAACAATCCGTTAGCGCGCACAGCCGTGATCCAAACACACGCCCTGTGGGCTTACCAAGGCCCAAACTGTTCCTATAACACTTACTTGGTAGGTTGGGTATAATTGTCTAACATTTGTAACACCGAACAGGTTGTACAAAGAAAAACTAATTGACTTTACTCTAACACCACTTTTTATTTACAAATTACATCAAATTATTTACTGTTGCATTAGAAAGAAGGTTATATAAACGCATAATATTGGCTAATAAAACCTACCTCGGTGAAAAGTTTCTAGACTTTTTGAAGCGTGGCACTGAATCTAATACGGAATCGAATTTATCCCTGCCCCTAGTATGGCGAAGTCTCTCCCCTCTTATTCATTAACATAATATAATAGTCTGGTCTCGTGGTGTAATAATATGTTCGATAGCAGACCATGACATCTATTTAGAATGGGCACGAAAAAAGAACCATTGCGGTAAAAATATATGCATTCATTTGTTTTTTCCTTATTACCTTGAACAAAACACTTTCTAACGCTTATAAAATTGTATGGATAGAATGATGTACTGTCTACAGATTTTTATTGCATGATATCGGTATGTAATTATTCAGTACGTAATATACCTATAGTTATTTTGTATATATTTACTCAAAAGAGCATTTTTAGAGTTATATCAAATCCAAAAAATATGGCTAAAATACGAGAAATATGCACTTTGGACATTATCTTTATGCCCATTTAATACGCTGTCAACAAATTAGCCAAAAAATAAAAACTTATATGAAAAGTAAATATTTATTTTTATTGCAATTCAAATTTGCCACGGTATTTAGGATACTTATTTCTTTATATCTTATAATTCGTCTTTTATTGACGAAACTGCACGTTTGAGGCAAAATGTACAAAACTAATTATGAAGTTCACTGATACTACTGCTGTGGTGTAATTTTTCGGTCATTGACTTATCGAACATTAAAGCCGAATTTTACACAGACTTTTTGCAGGCTTTTCGTCTATGTATCGCTTCAGTGATCGTTGGTCAACGTGTAATTTGCAATATTTGATTTTGCTCAAGATTCAATAATAAAAGGTGATGTCAATGTGCTGCTGGTGGCTCGGTTGAGTTGTGACACATATATAAATATAAGCAAGTATATTGGGAGGTCAGCTTCTCCTGGTATTTCAGGCTGTTTTGAGCCAAAAACAGCCTGAAATACCAGGAGAAGCTGACCTCCCATGTAAATAAACTGGCACACGCTCTGAGCGGAGAAGGCGGTCTTCAGCATAAGCGGCTAAAAAGAAGGGACGTACCGAGCCTATATAAAAGATTTACCTCTTAACATCAAGAGAGTCGTGGCTCTATGTCGAGTATGGCTCTTGAGGATAACATGAACTGAGTAAAATCAAACAAACAAGTGGCTTATTGCTGGATAGCAGATGCAACAAAAAAAAAAAAAAGCAAGTATATTATTGTTGCGTGTATTTCGTATAGGTGTTATAAAAGCAGTTTTGCAACCTCTTCAACAATAATCCCTATATTACAGACATTTTACGTAAAACTATAGTGAACCTACTCCTTCCTAAAATATATATAAACCGCATGCATGCACAATTATTATAACTGTATGAAAGTTTTTTAGTTTGATCATACTTCAATTGAATTAATCATTTTAAGACTTACAGAAGTTATGACTCTTGTCAATAATTCGTAACTTTGTTACGCCTTCACAAAATTACAGTGAACAATAAAAACATATATTTCAGGAAATGATTCACATAAATTAATCAAACCTGTATTAAATCAAATAGGCGTGATCAAGCCTATTTAATTATTATAATGGTGTGCAAAAATGAAACTGAAATGGTAAAAAACTAGCAACGAAATAACGTAGATATTTTCATAAAAAGTTAAAAACTACATACAATACGTCCCCAATATTTCATAAGTTTCAGAGATAAAAGGAATCGTTCGAGTGTGATCCCAAACAAGTAGAATAATTCCTTGTATCACTCTGACCCATCTCTTATTAGAAACTAGGTATTTTGATGGAAAATAGATTAATTTTATAAATACATGCTTCGTGATCAGACTAGAAGTATTATATTTGTACTTTAATATACATTTATGAAAATTTAACGTTTATTGGAATTTTTGTATATTAATATAGCTTGAATAAAGGTTAAATTGAATAGTTCCATCTTATAAAGTATGCTTACATGGCGAAGAGACACATTTTCTATTCACATTATCTAAAGGCTTGTCGTTTTTAATAACACGTTGACGATATTGTATCGTGTACCCACATTTAGACGTAAAATACACATTATATATGTTCTATTGCTCTGTATGTCCTACCTTCATTATATTTGGCAGTGGCCATTACACCAAAATATGTGATAGTATGCAAACTAGATGGACTTTAGTATTATACGGTAGACCGCTTCAATTTACAGTTGATTACATGTGGGTATATATGATCTATAAATGTCTTATCTCCTCTCTTAGAACTCAAAATTATGTTGGGTCTATATAGACGTAGATAAAGGTCACACTTATAATACTGTATCGAAAAACAAAATTACTGACTGTATTTTTGCAAAAATGATCTTCAAAAATATTCACCTCATATCAATTGCAATCGCACTTAAAATTGGCCTGTAGTCCTAAATTTTACCTTAATTTTTTAGGTGTTTAATAATCAGTGTCTATAATGATCTTACCTTTCTCGTGCTTAAAATTTTCATGCTTCTTTTCTTTCTTAATAGCGGCGTGTGTTTCCTCGTTAGTATCAGCTGCTGTTGCGTCCGATGCTGTATTGTCTGAAGCGGAAGTTCCAATGGCTGATGGTGCAGTATCAAAAGCTGTCGGCACGGTATCAGCGGCTGATGGTGCTGTATTTGAAGCAGACAAGTCTGTGTCAGAAGCTGTCGTATCAAGTTCAGTAGTTTTAACAGTTCCAACTTCTGTTGTCCCCTCGGTTGGAGTTGTTGTCTTTTTACGTTTATTTTTCCGTTTCTTTGGATAAAAACGAGTTGGTTCTCCATCTTTAGAGTCATCATCTGAAGGAACCAAGGATATTCTAATACTGTCATCATCCGCCGAGTATTTTGATGAATATTTTTCAGATTGTGTGGGCTTTGGATTTGATGTAGTGGTGTCTTCTTCATCGTTGATCATGTATAGTTGTGGGTTTCTAAATACGGACAGTTTTCCGTTAATTATACTTTTTTCTTTTTTTGATTTGCGTTGTCGAGATTTTTTAGGCGCTTGCGTTGTTCTAGTGATAGATTTCATTGTATTTATTTTGTATTTGTCGTGCAATGACACTTCACCGTCATCATATTCATCATATTCAGGTTTTTTCCACCTTGAACCTCGATTATATTTATCATGTTCTTCACTTGAGTCTAATTTGTCTCTTTCAAAATCTTCCTTAAATAATTCCTCCTCCTTCAGCTTTTCAGATATTTCTCGTTGTTCTTTTACATGCCTATGTTTCAATTCATCAACGCTGCTTAAAATTCTGGCTTTCTTTTCTTCATTTTCACGCTTCTCTTCTTCGCTAAGTTCTGTTTTTTGAGTTCTTTCCACTATCTCAGGCTTTTGCTTTTCATCACTCCCTTCGTCATACTCCACATCGTCTTCATACCGTCTAGGTCTTTTTTCCGTTTTCGCCTCTTCATCTGATGGCATAATGTTTTCATTTTCAGTCTTTGTTTCTAAATTTTCTTCGTCTTTGTTTTCATCTTGATATGCAGCGTCCTTTTCTTTTTCTTTTTCAGCTTTCCGTTCTTTGTTTTTTTTTAGTAAATGTTTGAGTACAGGGTCATCAATAGGCTTAGTAATAATATTTACGATACCATCTATATCAGATGCATTATGAGTCACAACATAATTTGGGTCAACGTGTTCTGCGGGTCTATGTAAATCCGACCACTCTTTTCTTTCAAAATAGTCTTCATTATCGCTTTCACCTTGGCTTTTATCAAAGTAATAATCGCCATCTGGTTCAGCAACAGCTTTTAGTACGAAGTTGAGTGGCGTTGCGAGTCGTTTCTTTGGTTTTTTGATTACAGGCTCAAAGTCTCCTAGGTCTACTCCATGCTTGTTTTTAAATGGGACCCAGTCTGGAAATAAATCATGATTGGCCGTACGTTTCGTCACATTTTTATCACTCACTCCAATGCTAAGCGTGTAGCAACTAGGTATCAAAACGAGTAGGATGAATTTGATCAGCGACATGTTGATATGAGAAAATGTTCATAGTATCATAACTGTAGTATTATTTATAAATACGCGAGATCGGCTCAGGCGCACGAGTGAAACTGTCATCGTTGCTTTAACTAGTATTATTTATACTGTTTATAAAATGATTCTCTTCGGTATGGACGATGAAAGAAATCTATTGATAAGACTTTTACTTTCAATTATTGAATTGATTGGTTAAAATGGTGAGTATTGTAAATATGTTGTGCCATTAGAAATAAAAGTTTCGTATGAAACATAACATGTGTGTGAGTTTATGAAGTTCTTTATATATTATACATCGTTATTAGAAAATGTAATTCGAGACTCAAACCAGCAACGATCATGAAGAAATTTTGAAAAAAAAACAACAAGAAGGAGAGAAAAATCCAAGGCAATTGTTATTGAATTTAATTAAAATATTTAAATGGAGCATATAATAAGACAAAAGAGCATTGACCCATATACAATAAATATGGCATGGACGTTCAGTACTTAATTTATAAATGGGTATCCATACTATTGCTTTCCATCTGATTTAATAGTCATCGTGAAGTCACCGATTCTCTTACTTCAATCACAATTATAAACGGTCGTCTTTGATTTTTTTACTAAAAAAGTTTCATACATATTTATTTATTTATAAATACTTCGTTGCAATAACATAATAAAATTGACAAAATTAAATGAAAAGGAGGGCAACTGGCGGCCTTATCGCTTTCGAGCGATCTCTTCCAGGCAACCACTGTTGAAAAAAAAAATTAGATAAGGTAAGCAAGAAGTGCAAAATACATAATACATATAGTTATTTACACAAAACTACCACAGGAACAAAAAATAACTAAACTAAAAAAGGACACATGAAAAATAAAAAGTGCACATGAATCACGACAATTATAGATCATACATATTAATCAGAATGTTACATAACAGATTTACTATTTAGAAATGATGTATTTAACTAATTTAAGATAGATATTTTGTCACGTTTATAAGGACATAACATTCAGAAGCTTTTTGTGATATGAATGATTTTCATTCATTTTTAAGAACGATTGAAAGATTCGTCAATAAAATAGCATACAAATGTTAAAAGTTTATTAAATTCTAAATCATATCAGTTCATATTGATTGTTTATTATATTCTAAAAGCTGATTCTAGGAAACCTATTATCCCTTAGAAGTTTTCTCCAATTCAATCAATCTATATTATTAAGAATGCGATTCTCAAGTGCGTTTGAATTTCAGCCACCCATGGTCGGTGGTATTACTTAACATCAGATGAGCCTCCTGCCCGTTTGCCTCCTATTACATAAAAAAAATTAGATTGCTCTGGGAATACATGTTAATAAATACAATTCAGATTACAAGAATTAAATTGTGAATATACATTAATACTAGTGGAGCCCACAGACGTTGTCCTGCATGATATTTAAAGCGATTAGGATATTAAGCAAAGTATGAAAGTACCGACTGCAGTGCCATCTGCCGGGCTGATTTGTGAATCTAAACCATTCCCAGATCCCCTTGAACACACACAAAAAATTTCATCAAAATCGGTCCAGTCGTTTGAGAGAAGTTCAGTCACATACACACGCACACAAGAAATATATATATTAAGATGTATAATGTCATAAAGTTGCTAGTTTACAATGTCTCCAGGCTATACAGATATCGGAAACCTAAATGCAATGTTGACCCATTTGTTGTAAAAAATTGGAGCAATGATCTTTACAGACTTAATTTGGTAACATTTTCGGAAGTAACACAACGTTAACACAAAGTTGACTCAAAACGTTCGGACTTCGGAGAATAAAAATAGTTAAGTATTAATTTGCAGTAAGGGGATTTTATTCCAAAGCTTCGTAATATTTCGGACCTGCATTTTATGACACAGAAAGCGGATCTTGCCTATGAAAATATCAACGAAAGAAGCTTAAAAAAGGGATATTACCTTACGCCTCTTATATTTCACAGACAAAGACAAAGGGTCACAAGTATTTCACTTTGTTTAGTCATCTTGGAATTTTATCGCAGCTTAGATATTCTATCAAAAAGAATTGTATTATCAGAAATATATGTATATGATATTTTATCTCATTAAATATTTTTTTATTAAGTATTTGAGTCAGGGACCATGCTGTAAATTGTGTACCATGTGTACTTTTATAGGTTAAGCTCAAAATTGTAAAATTGTTATAATAATTTCCACTGTGGATTCGAACCGCTAGAGAACGCCGCGTTTGGAAAAATCAGAATAATATGTATAATAAAATATATTATGTTACTTAAGGCACATTAACATTAAATTGAGCATGCAGCTAAACAGCAATAAAGGCTTTTTATTTTATGTATAAATTTATTTGTCTGTATTAAATAGTGGGAATACGACATTAAATCAAGACTAAAGTAAAAAAACGTAACTGTTTTTAAAACGATATTTAACTACAAAGTTGAACTGAGTTTGTACCTACTTGCTTTGATACCCTCGTATCGCAGTTACCTTTAGTAATATAAAAACTAACAACACTCTCAAAGGCGTATGTAACGCATTCCATACACAAACAATGTTTGAGGAAAACAAGTGAAAAATTATCATTCTTTTCCGTCAGAGATTTATTACAGCGAGTGACTGACAACGTTTCTTTGAGCTTCGCTGTTAGACTCAAATTGTGAAAATATTAATAGAAAATACACTGAAATAAGCTAATGTTGCTATTTTAGAAGCCCCGAAACTCAAAGTCTCATTCATTATTTTTATAAATATATGTGCTTGTGTCTTTGTCTACTTTGATTATATAGATCAGGACTTGAAAATGCAAAGATGTAATTGCACTATACTGTTCTGAAAAACACAGAAAACAAAAACAAGTAAACTGAGTAATTTTGTCTCCTTAAAAATGTGTTCAAATCTTAGCTGACAAAATATTGTTTCATACTAACTTAAAAGCTCTTATAGATCGAAGACAGGCTTTGACATACGCTTAATTCAACAGGCGTCCCATAGTAATATTAAGTAAATAGATTTTTTAGCCATTAATATAATTTTATGAAGATCGATCAAGCATGACGTCGGCAAGGTAACGTCTAATAATAAATTAAGCACCATAAAACCTACTTTTTCTGTTGAACTTTTTATGAGTTTCGAGATTAATTAGGTGGGCGAGTTGTAAAAAGTTCTCGGTTTAATTGTAGTTTTTGGGTCTTCTTTGCTGATAATAAGGTTGGTGTAGAAATAAATTCGTTTAGGAAGGTTTCGGCATATTTCTAGGAAACAAACATGTAATTTTGTATGTACCTATAAAGTCTATGTACCTATGTTATTTTTGCTATCTTCAGTAGTAACATATTCTGTAGCCCATTTAAATGGGAGTTTAAAAATTATTGCTTGAAAATTATAATGTCTTCAAAACAGTAACATAAGGAAACAACTAAAATCCTTGTATAATGTACAAAATGCAAACTTTTGGAAGCGTAAACATTTGTATAGTAACTCGTTAAAATTGTGGTTCAAAGAATTATACTGAGAAATTTTCAACATTAAAATGATAAACAGTTGGTATTCATAAGATAATTCTTATATACTTTAAACCTACAATTATTGTAGTTTTGGTATTTCACGTTTGATTTTGTATCACATACATTGTTATATATCGAATATTTTGCAGGAAAATCTACACGAAGAAAGGATGAAGGCTGGCTTGTCTCCTGGTATCCATTTAGTCAATACTATGATAAAACCCAGGGAGTCATCTTTCTGGCGGGAAAAGAGGAATAATTTGTATTGGAAATGGATGAACTGTATTGTGTTTTTCAAAGTTTATTGATATTTACAAGAAGAAATTAAGACACTATTATTAAGGCTGAAGAAGAAGAAGGCAGTGTTGGCCTAGTGGCTTCAGCGTGCGACTCTCATACCTGAGGTCGTAGGTTCGATCCCGGCTGTGCACCAATGGACTTTCTTTCTATGTGCGCATTTAACATTTGCTCGAACGGTGAAGGAAAACATCGTGAGAAAACCGACATGTCTTAGACCCAAAAAGTCGACGGCGTGTGTCAGGCACTGGAGGCTGATCACCTACTTGCCTATTAAATTTAAAAATTATCATGATACAAATTCAGAAATCTGAGGCCAAGACCTAAAGAAGTTGTAGTGCCACTGATTTATTTTTATTTATTTTATTATTAAGGCTGTTATGGCAGGCGTTATCTTATTTCTCATCAGTTTAATACTCACAGAATCAACTAAATACTTATACTGGAATTTGGTACTAATATGGCTTTCGCAATAATTATTTTATTTAATATTAAATAGCAGTTGTATAAATGAATTCATGATTAATTAAATATGGATTATTTTGGGTTGACATTCTGAAATAAATATTAAAAATATCGAAGAAATGAAATTCTCGTTAATCAAAACCGCACAACTTTCTTCGTTTTATGTATTTATAATACGTCTTATGGAAGCCACAATCGCGAAGTAATCACATTTTAAATTATTTGTGGTTCGCGTCAAATTGAATAAATATGATTTAACTTCGTTTCCTTGTTTCAATCCAGCTAATGCTTCATTTATAAACCATGTTTCAATACTATTTTTTAACTACTGCCATTTTAACCGACTTAGGGTCGATTCGACCAAACAAGAGTAAATCTTAATCGTCAGTTAATCGAGAGTAAATAAATTTTACGTTTTACCAACTACAAATTCTAAGAATAGTGGGCCTATTCGGGAATTGCTACTATACCGCCGTTTCGCACGGAATAACAGCTATTCCTAGAATAATTTAATGGCGTCAGTCAGTCCAATCATCTGATTTCTGTCATTTCACAAATATGTATTCTGTGTTTTAATTTCAAGTCAAAGCAACGCACTAAATTAATAGTCTGGCATTGTATAATGAAACGTTTAAACAATTTATTATTTATTTATTTATAGATTTTTTATTTTCTATAATATTAGAAGGAAATTCAACTAGGCTCAACAGAAGTTCCTTTTTAGACGAAAGCCTTAAACAAACAACAAATAAAAACTTTTTGTTGTCGTGTGACACCTGTTAAAAGCTACTTTTTCACACTATAATACGGCAAAATAGAGTTGACATGATGTATGCGCTTACACTGTCCCGTTGTAGAACAACATTTATTTGCCGAGTTTTATTTTCGTTCACCATTCTCTTTGCTATTCGCGTGTTGTTATTCCTAGCGCAATTATACTATCGATTACGTGGAGAAACGACTATGAATTTACTCGAGATTAAATTCATGGAATAGATTATTCCTGGTATAGTTACTCGTGTATAAATTGAAGTTTGGTCGAATCGACCCTTAAAGATTCTAAACATCACACAGCCCCTTGTGTTTGTTTTAATGAATCCGAGTTTATATTCGTTAAAGTAGTTTTATATAAATCTATCGTTACTTTAGTAACGTTTTTTAGTGATTTCAATTATAAAATAATAGTAATCTATCGCTTTAAATTAACCAAAATATTATTTTATAAATGAGAAAAATCATTTTGTTTATCTATTAAAATACGGTTCGTGCTATCTTTATCGCATGCTACATTTTTATTTATTTTTAAATACTTATAGAAATCGTAACATATACTATAAAGTAATATAAAGCAATCTCTGCTTTCTTTTCTTGGAAATGAATAATATACCACACACTCGAACATCTATTGAGGATATTAGGGAATTATATCCCTTAATCAAGGTTTTAGCGCCTAATAAGGCTTAGGGGGATAATTGAAACACGATCTTATCACTTCTTTACCCAATTTATTCCTTATTTCTTTCACATTTCTTTGTACATACGGAACCAGTGTAACGTAATCAATGCTTTTAGCAATGCGAGGTTTAATTCCTATGGAATGCTTGGGTTTTTACTTTACAATATTGGAGCGAAGTTACCATAATCTAAACTCATACAAATACTTTTTTATAACCTGTTGCAGCTGAAAGCCAGCAATTGACGGAATTCTGAGATATCTAGTTCGCTGTAAAAATATAAATTACGCGAAGTTCCCACAATACGAGCGCAAATAGAAACATCGTGCACAACCGGGATTTAAAATCACGACCTAAGACTTAAGGTAATGTATCGTGAACTACAATTCACTAACATATATTCTAAAATAATATATATAATTTTGATTGGACTTTGTCTTAACGCTAAATTTAGTTTATCTGTTAGGAACAAAAATAATTCTATACAGAACTTATATATTTTCCATTACGAATACGATACTTTTATTCCATGGAAATGTAATTCATCCTACATTTCTTGACATAGCAATACAATATGCGTATTTATCGTAAGTAATATTTGCAAATATATCAATGGAATAGCAATGTCAATACTATTTGATTTATCTTTATTGGATTTAGATTGATTTTGAATAGCTAATTAGATTAACTGATCAGTTGTGGAATAATTATTAACAATCACTTATTTAATCTTAGTATCATAATCTAATCAAAGTTTAATATTAGTTTAAAGAAAAATTTTGTCTTGCTATTAGGATTTGATCTTAATCTCCTTGCGAAGGCCTAAAAAGTTAAACTTGAATGATACGATTTGTAAACATGGTCAGAAAAATGAAACCGCGCTGTTTAAACATATTATATACGAAATCTGTGTGAAATGCGCCATCTATAGCGTTAGCTAACTTGACAATATACATGTCACCGTAAAATTGTAAACACCTATGTACTTTTTGAATAATTTCAAAATTTTCAGAACCCTACACTAATTGAAACATGAAGTTAATGTAATGTATGTACATTTGACAAGTAATGGTTAAATTAGGTTTAACTTTAAAATTAACAAATGAGGAAATAATCGATCCGATTAATTTACCGAGAATGTCACATCACTTATAACCAATAGAAAACGAGAATGTCACATCTCTTATAACCAATAGAAAAGTAGAAAATGGCCGTTTCACAATTTGACGGTTTCGCTTCAATAGATTACAATCTACCGAATAATAATACGTTAATTTGTAAGCAGTACGCTGAGGTTCACAATCATTCGACAGTTTATAATCTAGCGAGATAGATTACAATCTAACGGTATTTACAATTTTACGTTAACATACATATATCATTCCACAACCAAGCGTTTTTTAATTCAGTTTTTACCGCGCACAACCACTGTGGAACCAGATGTCCAATGAAGTATTTCTTCAAGAAAAGAGTGTCCCAATTCTTAAATTCAATTCTTAAAAGGCCGGCCACGCACTCACGAGCCCTCTGGAATGGAGAGTGTCCATGGGCGGGGTGTTATCACTTAACATCAAGTGAACCCATTCGCCCCCTGTTCAATAAACAACATGTATTTAACTATTTTACACATACGTACATGTGGTATTCAGTTATCTTTATAACACTGAATACTCTGTATAAGCACACAGGTGTGGGCTGCGTTGAATAAAACAAAGTATCAACTTTTCATGGATTACTCGGTCAGCATTAAACAATAATGAACCACTCAATGTGACTTTGCGTATGTTGACGCAGAGACATACGGAACAATAATATATTGTTTAGAAAATAATTCAAAGTAGTTACTAAAAATTGTCAGTCATTTAGGATTACATATGCTACATAATATAACATGCTAGCACACTGCCAAAGAGACATGGAAAGAAGCATGCTGAGCATAAGAAAATTAGACAAGCAAAGAAACAAGAGCTAAAACAGGTGTGACAGATATTCTCACTAACATAGACCAAATGAAATGGAGATGGACGGGTCATATGCTACTGAGCTCACATGAAAAATGGAGCAAAATATTGACGGAATAACGCAAGAGATGGGAGGACGAATTAAAACTAACAGCAGGCTACAACTGGAGAAGAGTCACAAAGGAATATAAAATCTATATTATTATTATCATTAAGCTAAATATAGAAGTGTTAGCCTCAGGTCGTGCGTTTGAAGTTTTGTGAGTAATGTAAAAGCTAGTATAGTTAAGAAAAGCACCATTATTTAAAGTTTGCTCGTTATCCCAATCAATGGTTTCAGGCCCAGACGGTTGATCACCTACTAAGTAAGAGTATTAAGATGATTTCTGTATGTTAAACAGATAGGTATCTCAGGGTTGTGATGCCAGCGTGTTAATGTACATTTTAGTTTTGTTCAAATTATTAACAATAATTATAATTTTAAGACGAAAAAATTAGTTTCCTCATCAGGTTTAGGTTTGTTGGTAATTTAATTAAGTAATTTTGTTAATAACGTTAGTTGTAGTAACGAATGTGGCGTCATGCTTTCATTATGCTTAAAAACAATTTACGCGAGTTAAGTTCTGTGGCGGTTGTTGAGGGATGTTCAAATGTACGTTAATGTAAAATCTTTTTGTTGTCAGTGAGCTTTATAACTAACATAGCATTAGAGGTACGGTTGCGACGCTGGATTAACAAAAAACTAACTTGACTTGTGAGAAAACTAAAGGGCTCATTTTGGCTTCAAGTGTGCAATGATTGCTAACATTTGGTTTGCGCTTCTAATTATTAACATATTTTTATTTTACTCGCAGCTGTTAAAAAAAAACAAATAAACTCCATAAGCACTTACAATTATTAATTGAAATATTTTTTGTGCAAATGCAATTTTCACACAAATACGTTTGATAGACAAATTTCTCGCTACAAAGAGGTTTACTTGAAGAAGATTTCGATATTCGGTACTTTAGAGTTGTGCATTAAATAAGACAAATGATTCCACGGAAGACATGAAAGCATGAAATCGTTTTCAGATTGTCGGTTCGTATTTGGTTTAAAAAATTTATAGGTCCAGAGGTAACGATGCTGAAGTACCCAAATAATTTCTTGGATGTTGTAATAATCTTGTTTTAGGTATTTCATGGTAAATAATAATATATTTATATTCAACATTATTCAAAAATTTTAAAGAAATTTGCCTGCATCAACCGAGGGATCCAACACGGCTGTGGGTGCCTGCATATTGCACCACGATGTACACAAAAAAAATTACGTAATCAAATTATTGAATCACCTGAAATACCACGCCGTGTCGTTCAAGGGGAAGGTGATTAAATTTTTAAAGGCAAGGTGCCGTTATAGCGTGAGAGAGTATTTAGACATAAGTTTGACACCAACTATAAATAATTTCTAATTATTATAACTAATATGACATTTGCATGCCAATTTTATATGACTGATTGTGCGGAATTTTATAATTAATCGATCTTACATAGCATAAAGCAAATGGAAAACTGTTGCGTTTATTAGTTTGCTACGAAAAGGATTTTATGTGTCCATTTTAATTAGCTTATGTTAATGTGTTATAAATATTTATTTTGAAAAAATCATCATGACCTAGTATTCCTATAGTACGCATTCCTAAATATCCGTATGTCACAACAAAATAACGTTGCTTTCGAGTACAAAGCTCGAGTGTGTGGCAATCACAAGAGCTTTGAATACAATGAGCTTTCCCTACAATACATCGACATTTCTCTGTTTCCCCTACAAATTGCAAGTTTTCCAATTTCAAAATAAAACAATAATTAATATATCATTCGACTTCCTACTACGTAAACAGTACTTGATGACGATGATAAAGCTCTGGATCGCGCCAAACAATAATATTTTAAAATGGTGAGTACAGTTTGTTATTATTTTTTTATCACCAGCCACCTCTTTAGTCAATTGCGTCATTGTTGTCCTGACCAAGGATGAAGAAATCCTGATAATCAGTAGTCAAATGAACTTATTAACTCTTGGGCAAGTTTCTGTTAACGTGACTTAACCTGTAAAGTTATGCGAGTTAAATAACTACAAAGTAAACTAAGGTCACTGATACAAATTCAAAACCTTACAAGCTTCGAGTATAAAAAATGTAGATAATTATAGTTACCAAGTGTAAGTCAGCAAATTGCTTTTGAAACTCATTAAAATTAATATTTTATGTGATATATTCGTTACATACCTATTGTACACTGCCATTGTAGAAAGTATATACTTAATAAATTACTTCTCCTCAAATTTAAGATCTTTAGTTTCACACTGGCTATTTTCACAAATATTGCATTACTTATAATAAGTTATCGCAAAGGGGAGTTTGGGGGGGGGGGGGGGGGGGCCGGGGGCCCCGGGGGGGCCGGGGGGGGAAAAAGGGGGGGGGGGGGGGGGGGGGGGGGAAGGGGGGGGGGGGGGGGGGGGGGGGGGGGGGGGGGGGGGGGGGGGGGGGGGGGGGGGGGGGGGGGGGGGGGGGGGGAAAGGGGGGGGGGGGGGGGGGGGGGGGGGGGGGGGGGGGGGGGGGGGGGGGGGGGGGGGGGAGGGGGGGGGGGGGGGGGGGGGGGGGGGGGGGGGGGGGGGGGGGGGGGGGGGGGGGGGGGGGGGGGGGGGGGGGGGGGGGGGGGGGGGGGGGGGGGGGGGGGGGGGGGGGGGGGGGGGGGGGGGGGGGGGGGGGGGGGGGGGGGGGGGGAAGGGAGGGGGGGGGGAGGGGGAAAAAAAAAGGAGGAAAAAGCAACAACCCAAAAAAAAGGAAGGGGGCGGGGGGGGGGGGAGGGGGGGCAAAAAAAAAAGAGAGGGGAAAGAAAAGAAAGGGGGGGGGGGGGGGGGGGGGGGGGGGCGGGGGGCGCCGCCCGGCGGAAAGGAAAAATGGAAAGGGAGACCCATTTAAAAAGGTTTAGGTTGTACGCTATCTTGTTTTGTCTATATAATCTTAGTTTAATTTTTACATTAGTAAGTTTTCTATTATTCTATTATTATGACATTTGCATTCTTATTATGACATTTGCATGCCTATTTAAATATGGCTGATTGTGCGAATTTTTCTTGTTGTTCGATTTTTTTATTTTGTACCACTATCTTGGGAAATAAAGGATTTACATTTACATTTACATTTTATTAGTATTAAGTTGCTGTCAAAACAAAAAATAAGGAAATAAATAAATATATCTCTTAATTAGTTCTAAGGTCATGCATATTTCTGTGCACAAATTATATTTCTTTGTATGTAATTGATACTTTCTTCTACGGTGGGAGAAAACCAGGGAGACCCAATGATTGACGCAACACGTAAAAATCCAGAAAATACTATCAGTTAGTATAGTAATAATACTCCTTTTAATCTGATAACATTCGATTTTACTAACAATATGTCATAGTTTTCCCCGAAGTGTGATTAAAAAGACTCAAGTGATAGTTTTCTTGAAATATAATAACGTGTACACATGTTTAAAGTTCTAACGAGTTACCGTGAAAACCAATAAAACAAACAATATTTTCCAACTCCTTAAACTCGGTAACAACAAGATATCGACAGCAAGATATCGACAGCAACATATCGTCTATTATTGCGCGTTTTATTGAAAGCCAGTGATTATTTGTGGTCTGTCACTTCCAATATATAACTTATTCCACGTTTATTTACTAAATGAAAAATGCCTGTATTTCATTATTAATGTTTATAAGTAATATTATATTTAAGTCATGATTATATTAATCAATAGTACACGACATCCGAAGGAGTGAAGGTCCACTTTTCTGTCATCACCACTAATCATTTTTATTGTTTCCCAACTATCTCTTTTATTAATTATTTTTTCTAGGTTTCTGGTGGCTGTCCTCTCCTTTTTAAACCCATTGGACTAGTAAAGAAAGAACTTCTGACTCATTTGCCATCACAAATGATTGCAGTTTACCACAATTCACTCACTTGGTCATATATTAACTACTGATTATAAATTATTACTAGCTAACATGTGCTCGATAACAAAAAAAACATGTTTAAGATAAGGTTTAAAAATCTTTTGTCATAAGTATTATCTTCATTGAAATAATCTAAATAGAAACATAGCTACAAATACACCTACAAAAACCCAACCTCAATATAATAAATAATAGTTGTTAAAATTTATGTCGCTAATCTTGTAACATTTAAGTTTATACAGCCATCACGGTT
This sequence comes from Pieris macdunnoughi, assembly GCA_905332375.1. Lineage (NCBI taxonomy): Eukaryota > Metazoa > Arthropoda > Insecta > Lepidoptera > Pieridae > Pieris > Pieris macdunnoughi. The sequence goes on from CAJOBZ010000002.1 coordinate 11,704,692, forward strand.
GTTATTAGGAATTTAATGAATGTGCTGAATTGAAACATTCGTTAATTAATTCTTGATTACCTCGTTCTTTAGATAATTATAACAACTCTATGTTGCCTATTGGAAAAGTTGCTCCGCTATAACTACTTCATTCAATACTAAAATGATTTGCAACTTCCATTTTAATATTAGTATAAACAATAAAGCTGCATGGTGTCATTTGAGTGAAGTTATTTTTATTGTTAGCGCCATTAGCACTGTGCTCACGAACTTAATATGCCAATAACATTATCAATTTACGAGAAATAAAGATTTGAATAAAACTTTTTTAACCGATAAAAAGTCGAATTATATAAAACGGTCAAACAAAAATTTGGTCAGTCTGGAGTGTCGTCTCATGAATTTTATAGTAGTAGAAGTAGGTACATAAAAGTCTTTAACTGATAATTTCAGGTAACTAGCTTTCACAGTGAACAATACCGGAAGATTTAGGAAATTATCATTTATTAAAATTTTCTGTAACGATTAAAAACTTTATACATTCACTAACAATATATATATATAACTTATACAATATCTTCTCAATCTGTTCTAAGCTGAAACAGAAAATATTGCTATTGGCACTATAACAATATTTTATGTTTCAATAGTTTAATTATAAAATGTACATTAAATTATTATCAAGTACCGAGACTGGCTGCCCACTCAGGGAATCCTAGTGTGCTAATGCACTTTCTTTTTAGCTAAATATACTTTTAATCATGTATAATAAAGTTTTTTCTTTCTTTCTTTCTTTCTTTATGCCACAAATTTTCCATTTTTGTTTATTTTGTAAATACTTTATTTTCTTTACAACTTTTTAACCACATTCACTTTTGATTCTACGCCCTTAAACAATTATTCAACTGGGCGTTGAATTAGGATTTAAAATGTCGGTTAGGATTAACTTATATTCTATAGTCGTTCACCGTTGTAGTATATGTTTAATCAGTTTATTGCATAGCTGAGTAACATTTTTATTATCATGGTTTCAAAAGTCCATCAAGTATTTAAGTGTCAATTACTTAATCGAGTGTTCGAAAAACTAATACAAAATATATGGGAATTCATCACTGTTTCTCCGTATTGTTATTCATTGCTACGGATACACTAGATAAGATTATAATGATTAAACATTTTGATAATTTATAATGATGATCGTTATTTCAATATAAAGGGTAATATATAAATATGCATCATATTAATTGATGTTAGACTAAAATACCAATATTTTATGTACGTTTTTATAGATATAAAACAAAAAAAAACAATGGCGCTACACCTTTTTAGGAACACTGTATCTGTTTCGTGGTCATTTGTTTTTTCAATATAATCAGCGTAAAATAAGAAATATTTAAAAATAATTACGCCGTATAAAATGTTAAACGCCATATCTAGTCACTTTATGCCCACCTGAACGGCGTAGGCTTGCCACCCACGCTTGATTCGTGACGTCAAAGTAGGCTGTTAAATGTGACGTCATTAATGTACCTCTATTCAGAAGTAGTGTGTGACACATAAAAAAGTGTGTGCGTACAAAGTACACAGTATTAGTGAAACTTCTTTGTAAACTAATTATTGAGTAATTAAGCTGCCCAAATCCCATAATTTCATTTTGCCAGTCTTTCTATAATAAATATAGATAAATATAAGGCTAATTAAAAAACCAGAACTAAACTAGAACTTAGTTGTTGTTATGTATATAGAAATATCACCATAAATATGGTAACAATTACCAAATAATATAACAAATTCATTATTATCATAATTGCTAACTTATGTCCACATTTTCTAAAATAGCCAACTGGGTCTTAGCAAAAAAGGTCTTGGTTCTGTGCCAAGTTATTTACTTAATAAAATAATAATGATTTTGATATGTATTAAAAACACCATCGGTATTCAAGTATGAATAATTGCACAACAATATTATACTAGCACTCTTTATTAAAGAAAAAAAAATCGACAAAAACGCTGCACATCTTCGTGACGTTCCGTAAAAATCTTACCCTCATGCGCCTAAAAAAGTTTCACTTCAAAAAATTAAACAAGCTTTCGTTTGTATCTTCACTTGCACTAGGTACCTTAAATGACACGACTAGTGGATAATCAGGTGGGGACTAGTGATAGATGAATTTCGTCATGAATAAAGTTTTTATTTTTATCATTTTATTTATATCTAAATGAGTGTTAAAATGGTAATTTAAGTAGCCTAAATGCTAATGTCGAACCTGACGACTTTTTGGTAAGCCTTAAAACTAAAATTATTACATATAAACAATAATCCGCAAGTTCTAACACTTAAATATAAGAAAGAGTTTCTAAATGCAAACGTGTAATGAAGCGTATCTCTGTGGGTTGAAAAATTATTGTACAGCTGCTGTTGTGGTGAAACTAACATAACTCCAACGCTGTAAGTATTATATATAAATATAATACACCTACGTCTCATATTCTGAATACACTTAGCTGCTTTATACGTATGTTCCACAAATACTAATATCTTGTATGCATTTTTATACTTTAAATCGTAGTAATTAGTAGTAAGGTACAAATTGGGACTAGTAAAATAACCCCAATATCTACATTGATACGCAAAAATTTCCTAACGTAAATTTAATAAAAAAATATATCATTACGTTAATTTGAATCGTCTCGTCAACAATTATAATACTATGAGTTTCATTAACACTATTACTTATTTAATATTTGAAGTTAAAATAATTTAGAGATACTAATTTCAAGTCAAATTAAAGATATTAATAGGGTACATCAGCAATCAAATTGTGTTCATGATCATTTAAAATCCAATAAAATAATTGGAAAATCTCGTATGTATGTATTATCCTTGTCACTGATCAGTTTTTTTTCAATAGGCAATCAACAAGAGATCCTTCTGTACCTGACAGCAAATATAAATTGTATATAAAATTCAAACGCACGACCTGAGGCTTCACAATCAGCACGCTTAACCACTAGGCTAACAATGATAGATCATTTTATATCCTGCTATTTTTTTATATTTGAATATGCAATCAGGATGCCGCTAGCAATAAGTTGATTACACAGAGTGGCTCTATGTATGAAAAACTTATGTTGAAAAGTGAAATTTTAGTATACCCGCATTATACCAACGCAAAGATAAGATTATACCAACGCAAAATAAAGAATTTATTTTGGTTTTGCAATATTTTGTTAAAGTCTTCATACGAATAACGATACTTTTAAATTTTACGATTAAACAAATCTGTAAACAACGTCTTATATTAATAAAATATTTTTATTATAAATATCTATCTATTATTCACATTAATAGGTTTTTATTTTTATAATATATATTATTCAGATTTAATAATAAATTCTCATCAAAATTGTCTCTGTTTTTATTTATAACTTAAATTATTTTACAATACGAAATGCATGATTTGAAATATATATTACATTTATAAATAAAATAATAATACTTGGTTACATTGTAAGAAGAAATAGGAATAGTCTAAAAATTTAACATTAAAAACTGTAAAGTTCAACCTATTTCTCATACTTAAACGAAATGGAGTGCAGTTTACGCAAATTAAATCCTTGCATATTTGGGAAAAAGCTTTGAGCTTTTCATAAACTATAAGATTATCATCTATCTCCGCCCAACGCCTATGGGAGGTGCCTATATAAGGTAGCTACGACCGCGAGCGGCGTAGTTGATCCGCGAGAGTCGTAGCATGCTACGCGTGTAGAGTCCGAGAACTTTGCTACGAAACTTCGCCAAGTAAGTTTTCCTGTTTTTTAATTCACTTCTTACGTTGCTACAGGTGAGTTATAAAGTGCAAAATAAGATGTCCTTATCTTATTATTACTATTCTTGAGTTTTTTTTATACCTACTTGAAAAAGGAAGATAATCACAAAAAATATGCTCAAACGTTAAAAAGTTTAATCTTAATATAAAAACTCCCTATTATATAAAAATTTGTAAAAATAATGTAAAACCTTATTTTCTTTTTATAATGAAATAATTAATACTTTGTGAAATATAATCTTTTTAAACTTCAAACGTTTTTGAGCTTTGATGGCTACTAATAGACTCGCTGTTTCAAGTGTAATATTTTTAAATGAAATCATTTTTTTAAATTTGAAATCATTTTTATAATAAAAACTCCGGCTCAAAGTATCAAAAATATTTACATGGATTAATAATATAGGATTGCGTTATTGAAAAATAAAAGTTAATTTGAAAAAATATTATCGAGCGTAAGTTTTATAAAAAATTGTTTAACGTTTTAACAATTTAGTAATGGTGTGCACTTTCATAATTTTTTTCATTGGCTCAACAAATAAATTTAGTGACTTTTTTACCATATTTTGTACTAAGCTATTAACAGATGGCCAGGTCGGTCCAAAATTGTAAGTGATTATTAACTAATAAATTATTCAGTTTTACATTTTAAAATATCAAATATCATGGCGGATACTGATTATTTATAGAAACCTGTAGATAAAATTGAAACGTGTAATACGTTAGAATTCAATTCAATAAACTCCAATAAAGGTTAATTTGTATCTCACCTCAGGTTAAAAACTTACTACCTCATACTACTAGACTACATAGATCAGTGAAGTACTTACAAAACTGCCTAGTTGTGGTCCATTTGTTTAAATCTTTACATAAAACCTTAGGTAACTGATTACTCGTCTTAAATAGTTTACGTATGCTCAGAGAGAATGGGACGAATTATTGAACACAAATTTCATTTGACCTTTTCCAGAAAGTCAACCTATAAGCAACTAATGCTTTTGTTACATGAACAAAATACTTAAACGGAATAAATTTGAGAAAAGTAATAAACTAATAATATTTCCTTTTTCCGAAACAACTTGACAGGAAATGGACGTATTAAATTAATAATATTGAGTGCTTCGATGTGATTTCAATATTTATTAGGCGGAAAAGGTCGCTGTGGAAAATTGGCTGAAGGCACGCATGCATTATTTGTGGTATGCTTGTAAACTCTGAGACTGAGCTATGAGACTTCAGAATGTAAAGAATTTTAATCTGCATTATCAACATAAGATTTTAATATAGGTTTATGCTTAGAAATGCCACTGCTAACTTAGAAGGAGTGAACTATAGTTATGCATGACCATCTTAGTCTCTAACATTTAAATTGTATTATTAAAATATCTATAGTATTGTCTTTGATTAACATAATTTTATCATTTATAAAACACTTTTTGCGATTGATATTATTATTATAAATTTAAATATTTAAATAATTTTAATATCCGGCGTCGGTCCGGTGAATTTATTACGGATAAATTTAAAATTATTTATTGGTAAATTTAAATAATACATAACTTAATCTAAATGTTTTCTAAATTAAAATATCTGTTAATTTTCGTAATAATGTTTGGGATTTAATATAACACGCTAAGCTAATCGTTCATTTGGCCAACAAGGCATATTTTTAAGAAGATTTTTTTTATTAATCTACAAAGGTAGAATGACTTTTACACTCCCGCTTCCATAGTCTCGGAGACCAGACAAGGACAGGTTCTATATTTATTTTGCATGACTCTTATCGAAATCAGATACCGCGTATACGGGACCATTGTCTTCTTAGCGTTATTTTCCCAGAAGAATCACATTTCGTCGAATATTTTTTTATGGATGGTTATAATGTATAGTAGCCGAAATATCTAATGAGTTATCAATATCTTACTAATAACAATTACGTGTCACTGATACTCATCTCTCAAAAATTTTGTAGATAAAATAATATGTTTTACGTTTTAATTTTCTTAGTCATCGTTGATTTTCTACCTAACTACTAAGCCAACCCTTCACATATAGAACAAAGTGTGGTAGGGCCCGTTAATAGCGGTCCTTTGTATGAGTGCTTCTTGTCCGGTCAAGATCATAGATCATGTCATGATAAACTCCGCTATTCTAAGTCTAGTAGGCTTAGTGCTTTTTCCGACGACGCGATAAAAATCACTTTAGCATCGGTTTTAAATGTTCTATCATTTTTACGCTGTTGTATCACTGTCTGTGAGAGTTATATATGTATCCTTTTTTAATATAGGAGACGTACGTAGAAGATTAATAAGAATGGCAGTGTAATACACCGCAAGCGTTGCGCGTAATTAAATAATAGTATTTATTATACTTAGTAAATGTGTGGTACTCGTACAAAAATCGGCTAAAGGCCCAATATATTAAATATAGGCCAAATAATTTGTTTATTTATTAATTTTAAACATGCTCTCGCTTTTAAAATCAATTACATATTTACAAAATTTAGAAATAGATATGGTACACAAATTTTCTGTTTAAATTAAAAAAAAAATCAGTGGCGCTACTTTAGATCTGGGCCTCAGATTTCTCAATCATCTTGATCATTTTTCAATCTAATTTTCAAGTAGGTTATCAGCCTCCTGTGTCTAACATACACCGTCGACTTTTTGGGTCTAACACATGTCGGTTTCTCACGATGTTTTCCTTCACCGTTCGAGCGAATGTTAAATGCGCATATAGAAAGATAGTCCATTGGTGCACAGCCGGGGAACGAACCAACGACCTCAGGGATGAGAGTCCCATGCTGAAGCCACAAGGTCAACACTGCTCTCTTCTCTACAACTTACAAAGTATTTTATTATTCACCGCTATTTAATTAGGCCGCCCCAATCAATAAATATAGATTCATAATAAGCGTATAGTAACGAAGGCTGTATGAGAAAGGTTGTTTGTCGAACTCCGTATAAATATAATACAAATTTATCATTATAGTCTATTTCAATATATCACAATATTATATTCATTCATGTAAAAACATGTAATGAAATAAGTTTTATTTGTGCCAAATTAGGATCTCGAACTAATTTTAACCACAACATCGCTCGCGTGGTTAGCAAGTGTTTTGGGTATTGGAAATGTTTACCCGTAGAGGTTGAAATAGATCTAGAATGTAATTTCAATAATATTTGATATAAATACTTCAAATATAGTCACTAGTGGCTTCAGCGTGCGACTCTCATCCCTAAGGTCGTAGGTTCGATTCTCGACTGTGCGCTTTCTTTGTATGTGCGCATATAACATTCGCTCGAACGGTGAAAACCTAGACCCAAAAAAGTCGACGGCGTGTGTCACGCACAGGAGGCTGATCACCTACTTGCATATAAGATTGACAAATGATCATGAAACAGGTACAGAAATCTGAGGCCCAGACCTAAAAAGGTTGTAGCTCCAATGCTTTATTTTATTTTTATCCTGTTGTGTTTTTATATTCATGAAACTTATTACTTGATTTAGTAGTAGCTTATTTCAAATAAATATTTGATTAAAATTAGATGTTTAAACCACCTAAAGAATTCCTTTGATAAAATCCTATCTACAAGGACTTAATTTATAAAAATATTAATGTATTCCTTTAAACAACTTCCGCTTAAACCATTATAATAAACTGAAATACAAATAGATAGTGAACTGGAAACCTATTGAGAATTAAATATAACACATTAGATTTCGCAGGCATGAGGTGACTTTACATTTTCGTTACAAATGAACATCAAAGTTCTTTGGCCACTTCAAAGTAAATCAGTCATATCAAAGCCTTGGGCGGAGAAATAAATATCCACGCCACGTGAGTCAAAAAAACTAAGCCAGTGCTTTGTCATTTTAACCCAATCCTTTTTTGTTCAAAGGCTTTCGCGTGATCTCTCAATTTATCCCAACGCCTCAGGCAGGTATTATTATACGTATATTTTTTGAAAAACCCTGTCCTGTCTATTTTTTTAATACCTTTAAATTATTATAATACTTTTACTAGCCGACATTTGCTTAATTAGCGAAAGTCCTCTGCATCCTATCTAATGTGTAAGCACACACATACTTTATATTATATGATGAATTAAACAAGAAAATACATTAGTAAAAAATCAAATTTGAACATCTATGTTTTGCTTGGTTGACTGATTAAGTTTATGATGTCTACCCACATTTTTGTTTTATTTTGTTATTTTATATACGTACCTAATCTGTGCGCTCAAATTTGTAATCTTAGTTTTACATATGATTTCTAGTAGTGAATTATGTAGAAATTTTATGAGAAATAAAGTTATTCTTAACCCTGAATTCTAAGGTTTGCTTCTATCTCATTGTAAGTATACAAATAAGTATCACTGTATGATTTTATCACCAAAGTTTCTGTTATTATATCTACAACAATATTTAACAATATACAAAATGTTGTTGAACTAAAATTAATGTTTTGACGTGCTTAGTTACAATATCAGGTCTACGGTAATTCGATGGCCTAGTGGGGATAAATTATGTCTAGTTTCACTCAGTCATGAACCTTTTTTAAACGATGTGTACATAAAGTTCACGTAACCGCGCTAATCGCTATTTACTAAGCCACTCCTTCACAACTGACAAGATTCGGACATTTTACGCCTAACGCGTCATTATCATATCAATAAATTATCTCGCTCCATTTAATGTTACTGAATATGTCAGAGCCCAAAATTACGATTCTAAAGGTTATACGTATGATTTCAAATACAAATTTGTAACATAATAGTCTTACATACAACGTGTTATATAAAAATGTATTTTTACGTTTCTGTTTTGTATCAAAATCTACAAGAAAATGAAAATGCATGTAATTAGAATTATTATATAATTCTAATTACATGCTTGAACTAAATCCCGGTTGTGTAATGGATTTTCTGTCTATAAGTGTCGCTCACTTACGAACATATTGAGGAAACTGAAGCAAGCTTATCTTAGTAAATTTTTTCTTACGCGGTGGTAAGAAAAATATACTTTTTGTGTTACATTACATACAATAACAGTACAATATGAACACTACATACCGTAATTAGAATACAAGTGTTTACGACACAGAACTAATAAAGTTAATTGCTTTTTATCAAATTAAGCCCACGCCTAGTTGCGACAGTACTCACTAGTTACTCAATATTAATATCGCTCAGTATGAAACTTTTAACATAAGTGTCTACTATCCAAAATTAAATTTATTAGTAATTATTATAAGAGGCATTATGAAGATAACAGGTGACTTATGTACCTTTACACAAGTTCAGTCTTACGGCCTGGCCACGGGGATCGGCGGTGCGAACGGCGATGCGGTAGGCGAGGCGACCATTCGCGCGGGGCCGTTTGCAGGCCACGGACCAGTCACGTTTGCCGCCGCGACCAGTAAGGAAGTTCGACAGCGAAATGTCTTTATCGAAATCATCTCGATATTGCTTGGAAAGTAATAGCTTTTGGTGCAAGACCTAATATTTGGAGAAATTGTGGAGAATTCCACAAGAAGTATGAGAAATTCAGAATATATCCAGAATTATTTTTTTGAGTATACCAGAATGAGAATTGCAACCTTCAATTATATTCCTATGAATATTCAACCAGAATTGGAGAAAAAAGTTAATGCAAATAGAATTTTAAGTGCCGCTGAAAAATTGTTTTTGAGATTAAGGTATATTAAATTAATGCTGTGGATGGCCAGACTTCCAAATACCTGGTCTTAGCCAGTATTTCAGTAACAAAAAACTCTGTATTCATTTTTCGCCGCGACCACGACTAAACTTATTTATTCCCTTCTCTATTCGCCGCGACTGCCGCTCGACTCCGTGGCTTGCACCGTACTGATTCATGCATTTGTTTCGCTCGCCCGTCGCGACGTCAGTCGCCCGCGCGATTCGCTCGGTACATTTTGCCGGTCGCATCGCTGGTCGCGGTTGCGCGTGGCTTGATTAGTACATTGCTATGAGTTTATTTCAGTCGCTAGACGCATCGCGGTTCGCACCGCGCGAATATTCGCGTCAGCGAATGTCCCGTGGCCAGGCTGTAAAAGATTATCATTTTACTATCCATTTGAAGCTAATCCGTTAATCGAATCTATTTTTTTTGCCGGGTATTAAACTTAGCCCTCCGCACTTTATATGTATAAACATGACAAACACACACACAACACAACATAGTATGTACCTAAACATATATTTACACATGGCGCATTTCTATTCAAATATGATTGCTAAAACTGTGTTAGAGCGATGACAAGAACACCTCCTGAATTGATGAAAGGTGTTATTATTTATTTTTGTCATTATTCTTAATTTTCATTCATTTTTAGCAAATTTACATGTAGTGTACGCCCCAATAAATACATTCATCATCATCATTGGCTATACACTGTATACTATACAGCCCCTTATGGGCCTCCGGAAGTACACTTCGCCATCGCAATCTATCCAGTGCTTTCCGCGTCCAACATCGAGCCCCTGTTTCGAGGGCCTTGACAGCTCCATCCCACCAACGCAGCCTCGGTCTACCGGGTTTTCTCTTGGCACCGGGTTGTGAGTTCAGTTGACCTAGGGGTTGTGTCGTCCGGCATTCGGTGGACATGTCCCGATCACTTTAAGAATTGGACGATGTTGGCGACTTTATAACATCCTTAAGGACGCCAAATAAATACATTCATTCGTACTAAACAATCTTACATATAAAATTACGAAATCGCGTTCATATATCATACCCCAATCGCACTTGGCCAGCTCGGTGAATAATATTCGCCCTTACTTACCAACAATATATTAAATATAGGCCAAATAATTTGTTTATTTATTAATTTTAAACATGCTCTCGCTTTTAAAATCAATTACATATTTACAAAATTTAGAAATAGATATGGTACACAAATTTTCTGTTTAAATTAAAAAAAAAATCAGTGGCGCTACTTTAGATCTGGGCCTCAGATTTCTCAATCATCTTGATCATTTTTCAATTTAATTTTCAAGTAGGTTATCAGCCTCCTGTGTCTAACACATGTCGGTTTCTCACGATGTTTTCCTTCACCGTTCGAGCGAATGTTAAATGCGCATATAGAAAGATAGTCCATTGGTGCACAGCCGGGGAACGAACCAACGACCTCAGGGATGAGAGTCCCATGCTGAAGCCACAAGGTCAACACTGCTCTCTTCTCTACAACTTACAAAGTATTTTATTATTCACCGCTATTTAATTAGGCCGCCCCAATCAATAAATATAGATTCATAATAAGCGTATAGTAACGAAGGCTGTATGAGAAAGGTTGTTTGTCGAACTCCGTATAAATATAATACAAATTTATCATTATAGTCTATTTCAATATATCACAATATATTCATTCATGTAAAAACATGTAATGAAATAAGTTTTATTTGTGCCAAATTAGGATCTCGAACTAATTTTAACCACAACGTCGCTCGCGTGGTGAGCAAGTGTTTTGGGTATTGGAAATGTTTACCCCTAGAGGTCGAAATAAATCTAGAATGTAATTTCAATAATATTTGATATAAATACTTCAAATATAGTCACTAGTGGCTTCAGCGTGCGACTCTCATCCCTAAGGTCGTAGGTTCGATTCTCGACTGTGCGCTTTCTTTGTATGTGCGCATATAACATTCGCTCGAACGGTAAGCTACACCCAAAAAAGTCGACGGCGTGTGTCAGGCACAGGAGGCTGATCACCTACTTGCATATTAGATTGACAAATGATCATGAAACAGGTACAGAAATCTGAGGCCCAGACCTAAAAAGGTTGTAGCTCCAATGCTTTATTTTATTTTTATCCTGTTGTGTTTTTATATTCATGAAACTTATTACTTGATTTAGTAGTAGCTTATTTCAAATAAATATTTGATTAAAATTAGATGTTTAAACCACCTAAAGAATTCCTTTGATAAAATCCTATCTACAAGGACTTAATTTATAAAAATATTAATGTATTCTTCTTAAACCTTCCGCTTAAACCATTATAATAAACTGAAATACAAATAGATAGTGAACTGGAAACCTATTGAGAATTAAATATAACACATTAGATTTCGCAGGCATGAGGTGACTTACATTTTCGTTACAAATGAACATCAAAGTTCTTTAGCCACTTCAAAGTAAATCAGTCATATCAAAGCCTTGGGCGGTGAAATAAATATCCCCGCCACGTGAGTCAAAAAAACTAAGCCAGTGCTTTGTCATTTTAACCCAATCCTTTTTTGTTCAAAGGCTTTCGCGTGATCTCTCGATTTATCCCAACGCCTCAGGCAGGTATTATTATACGTATATTTTTTGAAAAACCCTGTCCTGTCTATTTTTTTAATACCTTTAAATTATTATAATACTTTTACTAGCCGACATTTGCTTAATTAGCGAAAGTCCTCTGCATCCTATCTAATGTGTAAGCACACACATACTTTATATTATATGATGAATTAAACAAGAAAATACATCTAGTAAAAAAATCAAATTTGAACATCTATGTTTTGCTTGGTTGACTGATTAAGTTTATTATGTCTACCCACATTTTTGTTTTATTTTGTTATTTTATATACGTACCTACATCTGTGCGCTCAAATTTGTAATCTTAGTTTTACATATGATTTCTCAGTAAGTAAGTGAATTATGTATGAAATTCTTATGAGAAATAAAGTTATTCTTAACCCTGAATTCTAAGGTTTGCTTCTATCTCATTGTAAGTATACAAATAAGTATCACTGTATGATTTTATCACCAAAGTTTCTGTTATTATATCTACAACAATATTTAACTATATACAAAATGTTGTAAAATTAAAATTTATCGTTTGTATCTGCTGCCTTTGTTTCAGTGTTTTGACGAGCTTAGTTACAATATCAGGTCTACGGTAATTCGATGGCCTAGTGGGGATAAATTATGTCTAGTTTCACTCAGTCATGAACCTTTTTTAAACGATGTGTACATAAAGTTCACGTAACCGCGCTAATCGCTATTTACTAAGCCACTCCTTCACAACTGACAAGATTCGGACATTTTACGCCTAACGCGTCATTATCATATCAATAAATTATCTCGCTCCATTTAATGTTACTGAATATGTCAGAGCCCAAAATTACGATTCTAAAGGTTATACGTATGATTTCAAATACAAATTTGTAACATAATAGTCTTACATACAACGTGTTATATAAAAATGTATTTTTACGTTTCTGTTTTGTATCAAAATCTACAAGAAAATGAAAATGCATGTAATTAGAATTATTATATAATTCTAATTACATGCTTGAACTAAATCCCGGTTGTGTAATGGATTTTCTGTCTATAAGTGTCGCTCACTTACGAACATATTGAGGAAACTGAAGCAAGCTTATCTTAGTAAATTTTTTCTTACGCGGTGGTAAGAAAAATATACTTTTTGTGTTACATTACATACAATAACAGTACAATATGAACACTACATACCGTAATTAGAATACAAGTGTTTACGACACAGAACTAATAAAGTTAATTGCTTTTTATCAAATTAAGCCCACGCCTAGTTGCGACAGTACTCACTAGTTACTCAATATTAATATCGCTCAGTATGAAACTTTTAACATAAGTGTCTACTATCCAAAATTAAATTTATTAGTAATTATTATAAGAGGCATTATGAAGATAACAGGTGACTTATGTACCTTTACACAAGTTCAGTCTAAAAGTTTATCATTTTACTATCCATTTGAAGCTAATCCGTTAATCGAATCTATTTTTTTTGCCGGGTATTAAACTTAGCCCTCCGCACTTTATATGTATAAACATGACAAACACACACACAACACAACATAGTATGTACCTAAACATATATTTACACATGGCGCATTTCTATTCAAATATGATTGCTAAAACTGTGTTAGAGCGATGACAAGAACACCTCCTGAATTGATGAAAGGTGTTATTATTTATTTTTGTCATTATTCTTAATTTTCATTCATTTTTAGCAAATTTACATGTAGTGTACGCCCCAATAAATACATTCATCATCATCATTGGCTATACACTGTATACTATACAGCCCCTTATGGGCCTCCGGAAGTACACTTCGCCATCGCAATCTATCCAGTGCTTTCCGCGTCCAACTTCGAGCCCCTGTTTCGAGGGCCTTGACAGCTCCATCCCACCAACGCAGCCTCGGTCTACCGGGTTTTCTCTTGGCACCGGGTTGTGAGTTCAGTTGACCTAGGGGTTGTGTCGTCCGGCATTCGGTGGACATGTCCCGATCACTTTAAGAATTGGACGATGTTGGCGACTTTATAACATCCTTAAGGACGCCAAATAAATACATTCATTCGTACTAAACAATCTTACATATAAAATTACGAAATCGCGTTCATATATCATACCCCAATCGCACTTGGCCAGCTCGGTGAATAATATTCGCCCTTACTTACCAACATTGCGTAGGATGAACATTTTATTTAAATTAAAACGAAGTAAAAATTTTTCGTTTGCAGTGAATTAAATTAATTTAACCGTCAATCATGTTTCGAAAAAGGGAATTTTGCAGAGCGTGCTCCGCTTATTCAATTAAGTAGACTAATTTTATTTTTCGCTTTATTAAAATGGTGATTAATTTTATAAAAAATATTATTTTACGAGTCGTACCGACATATTAGTAAAATAGTTCCCATTTATAATCAACAATAATTCATGTTGCTTAACTAAATTGTATGATCACGCCGTAACTGTCAGAAATACTCGAATATACTCGTAATTAATGAATATTGAATCGATCAATTATTTAGTTGAAACAATGTACTGACTTAATTCTTATAATTTGGTGCGCAGATAAATGCATTTTAGTACATGAATTTTCACAATTTTTAACTTCACTTCCCGGCATTCGTACGCACGACCGCAACGTTAAACCAATTTTTTTTTATGTAACAGGAGACAGAAGGCTCGCAAGTGCGTTGCCAGCCTTTTAAGAATTGGTACGCTCTTTTCTTGAAGAACCCTAAATGATATTGGTTAGGAAATACTTGCTCCGATATCGGAAGCGAAAAGGGGGATTATCCACCGCGAGCGCGTGAGGTACCCCCCTGCGGTAGTTAGTAGTACAATACACACTCATTGCAATAATTACGATTTTAACAAATTGAACTTATGTTGTACAGTAACAAATGTTGTAGCACCTTTCTTAATTACATTTTAGAACTGTCAATCAGCTAATTGATAGCTCGCTTAAACGCTGGGAACAACAAAATCAATTAGTGACACTTAAATTGCTTTAGACGTTCCCTTAAATTTTAAAATTACATTAAAATAAGAGTTCAATTTTTGTATCAAACGTAGTATTTTATTTTACTTTTTGTTGGGTTACCAGTTACCAGTCTTACTTAGGGTAAAAGCATTAAAAGAGCGTAAACATTCCTCAAGGGCCGGCAACGAACTTGCAGCCTTCTGGAGTTGTAATTATGAATTGGCAATCAAGCAGTTAATTCTAAGTGACTCGATATAATATTTATTTAAATTAAAGCTTTTATTTTATTTAAATCCTCGATAATATAAGGCCCCTGATTTATTGGCTAACCTTTTGCTAGTTCCTTTATGATAAACGGTGTATACTAAACGTAAGAACAATTAGCGTACTTTCAATTACTGCTAATTATTCTTAATGTACCATTCCCTTTTATTAGATTGAATTGATACTCCTAACAATTATTTCTGATTGAATCACAATTCAGTATCATTTCTTGATATCACCCGGAGCCAATTTATCCACAAAATATCTATAATTACGCCCCAAGGGGCTGAAATAGACACTTATTTTATCACTTCAATTGCGTTTTCGTAGAACAATAATCATAATATCGTTGATATACTGCTAATGTTACGATACTAAGAATTGTATGAAAGTATATGATGAAGACTTTAAGAAAAGAGCGTACTAACTATTAAAAGGCCGGCTACGAACTTGCGGCAATGTGTCCATGGGCGGCGGTATCGGGTGAGCCTCCTACCCGTTTGCTGTTATATAAAAAAATATGAATTAAGTTCGGAAGTTTAACGATTAATATAACTGAAACGCAAAAAAAACTGTATTTAAGATTAATGAGAATTATGATAATTGATATAAGTACAAACGTAAAAAAAAACGGGTTTTAGGCATGTTTAAAAAAATTTATAAGTTTTTCATGGAATTCATCGCTAATTTATTACTTTAGTTAATTTAACGTTAAACTTTAAAAAAGCGTGGTGGAGAGTTTATTGCCCGTTCTTCTCTTCTGTTCTACGCCCTTGAGAACTGGCAGTAAGTGTAAAATTAGAAGCATTTAATGTATATTTCTTTTTTGACGATCATAAGTGTACATTATGTTACCTATACGAATAAATAATTTTTGACTTTTGACTTTAAGAAATTGTAAACCGACGACATTGGTAATAAATACAGAAGCTGGTTCCAAAATATAAATATCCATAAATAATATGATTCTCCTTTTGCCTTTACATTAAATTAATATTATTTACTCCGAAAAATAATTCTCCGATTTCGAAGTAAGAATTTCACTTGACACCGTGACTGAAATGACTTCCTGGAATGCAAAATACATTTCCATTGTTTCGTCGTTCGAATATTTCGATTTTAATTATTTTAACAACTACGTATAAATTGTAACAGCAATACATTTAAAATTCTTATTGTTATTTTAGTTACGCAGGAGGCTCACCTGATGTTAAGTGATACCGCCGCCCATGGACACTCTCAGTACCAGAAGGATCGCGAGTGCGTTGTTGGCCTTTTACGAATTAATCAGGAAATACTTCAGTGGATAGCTGCCTTGCGATTATGTTACTCACTTTTCGGACTCTCACAGCGGTTTTCACAGCGGCGGTCGCACTCAAATCAGTCGTAACAGTCATTTTACGATTTGGCATTCAGAGTTACAGAATCGCAAGGCTGGTTCAAATAGGGGTGGTGCGTGGTAAAACTGCCTTAAAAAACGATGAGTTGTGAAACAACGAACGTTGAAGTGATACGGTGAGTTTCGTATTCTGCCTCGACGTCCGATTATGAAGCTCAGCAGATACGGAACTGTTTTCGATGGACAGAAAGATTCTAGGCAAAACGCATACAACACATGCAAGAAGCATTGCTAACAGAATATCGTAATGTTCAGTATCCACAAGGAGTTTCCGTTATTATTTATGAAAGAAGGCGCTTTTTTATATTCTGACATGATACTGTATTATGTAAAGTTACAAGTTCATTTTTGAATATTTGCAGCCTTCGAAGTAGGAATTGAACTCCTAAAAGCTGTAAAGAGAATGCTCCCTGGAATGTCGTAAAGTAAAATTCATTGTTTCTATTGTTGCGAGGCGCTTAATATTTCTATCATAATTAAATTTAATATCTGGTCTCAGATAAACTGTGTAATATTTTCGACTTAGTTTGTCTTTAGTACTCAAGAATTGAAATTCAACGAAAGTCTTATTAAGAGAATTATATCTGTAATTTGAATTATTCTTAATTTTAATAAATATTTGTGTACAATTTTTTTTCTTACTTCGATATACATATATTATACGATATATTGTACCCTTTGGAGTAGAAACTGTTGGGCCGTGGGGTTCAAGCGCACAGGCGCTAATTAAAGATTTAAGTTGGCGCCTGGTAGATAGTATTGGTGACCCCAGAGCTGGTGCTATCCTCGCTCAACGAATAAGTATCGCAACGAGCAAATGCTGCCAGCGTTAAAGGTACACTGCCACAGGGACAAAACTTTTTATTTTTTTTTTTTTTTTATTAATTTTTAATAATTATTATCACTATGTGTTAAGAAAAATGTAAATACTGTATATTTGATTGTTATGTTTGGTTTTCACTAACTGTGTACAAAATTCATATAGTATATATATTATATGATGTATTTAAATAATCCTATTACATTGAGTGATACAAATGCACTCAGTGTAAGCCTAATTGTTTAAGCAAACTAAGAATATTTAATGTATAAGCAAACATAGGCTAACATTCGAATACCAAATACATTTAAATTGAAAATTATTGAATTTTAATTAAATGACTGAAAAATAACTGTCTAATAAACATTCCACTTCAAATTAAGGTCTCATTTACCAAGGTTCAAGTTATAATTAGTTCCAAATAAAATAATTGAGAAATAAAATGAAAATGTCAGTTTTCAATAGCTGGTGATTCCT
The DNA here is from genome assembly GCA_905332375.1 of Pieris macdunnoughi. Lineage (NCBI taxonomy): Eukaryota > Metazoa > Arthropoda > Insecta > Lepidoptera > Pieridae > Pieris > Pieris macdunnoughi. The sequence continues at coordinate 11,722,721 of CAJOBZ010000002.1, forward strand.
ATTATTAGTGCGACTTGGAATTGACGCTTAAATCACTGGTTAATTTAAAATGTGTCTATTTGACACTTCCTGTAGTAAGACGGTTCTTGAAAATAGGATATATAATTAATATTTATGGATATCAAAAAACAATTTTATCCTTCCTTTATTGAACTACGTATATGATTAACAAGAGATATTAATGGAAAATTACCTGGTTCTGACATCCTTTTATAAGCTACATTAACTAGATAAACTAATTTAGTCTCACACAAGCAGGTTTTACCGTGTTCCTATTAAAAATGTATAAGTATAGTTATAATTTATTAAGCTTTTAAAATTTATTTTTCCCAACATCAGAAATATGTTACGCTTTGTTAAATTGAATCAAATATATTCTTATGATCGATTGTCTTTGATTATTTACAAGTGCAGTCCGATAAAAAATGATCAACTTACATAATAAAAATAATAAATCAATGGCGCTTCAACTTTTTTAGGTATGGGCCTCAGATTTCTGTATCTATTTCATGATCATTTGGTAATCTAATAGGCAAGTAGGTGATCAGCCTTCTGTGCCTGACGTAGCCGTTGACCTTTATGGTCTAAGGCAAGCCGGTTTCCTCACGATGTTTTCCTTTACCGTTCGAGCGAATGTGCACATAGACACATAATTTATTGTAGCACAGCCGGGGATCGAACCAACTAACTCAGGGATGAGAGTCGCACGCAGAAGCCACTAAGCCAACACTGCTCTAACTAACTATAATTAGGATGGCAATAAGCGATCTCTTAAAGACTGTAACGCATTGTTGATCATATCCTAAGAACTAATGTGATATTTCTAATCGATACCATTGCGATAAATGTTGTAAAGAGTTTTTAGTGTTTATATTTTAAGATGTTATTTTAATTAATTTCGTCTATGCTTTCTTTTATTTTTCCTACACTTTCTGCTATCTAACTTTGTACGTATCGTAAGGCCCGTCACCAATCGATCGAACCAAAAGCCTTGTGTCTTCAAAACACACATAATATACAAATTATTCATATAGTTTCTTAGTAGTATTATTGAAAACACATTTCATATATATATTTCACTTCACGTACCACAAATCCTATTCCAAAACAATTAACCTGAATGTGTTGAAATAAGTGGTTTCAATTTTCTCTCTGAAAGGAATTCATTTCAAACGTCGATGTTAGTTCCTGTCAGTGTTTCAATGAAATTCGTAAACGTAGGATAGTTGAATCGGAAGTCTGAAATCCGTGGCATTTGATTATTTTGCGAGAGAAAATTCAATTTCATTATTTTTGCGCAAGAGCAGTGTTGAGCTAGTATGCGATGCTCATCCCTGAGGACGTACTTTTGATCCCAGACTGTGTTACAATAGATTTTGTGTCTATATGCGCATTTAACATTCATTTGAACAGTAAAGGAAACCGGCTTGCCTTAGACCTAAAAAGTCGACGTCATGTTTCAGACACAGGAGGCAGTCCCTCCTGACAAATGATCATGAAACAGATTCAGACATCTGAGGCCCAGACCTTAAAAGGGTGTAGCGCTACTGGCTTTTTTCCCAAGCAATGTTGTTTAAAATTTACATCGGATGATTTATGCTTCACTATTAATGAGTAGCACATGACTTGTTACTGTTAACAGATGTAACGTTTATTTTTCATTCCTCCATTTCTTGTGTTGTCTCTTTTTGGTCTGGTAAAGCTACCCGCTTGCTCTCGCCTCATAGAGTCCACCGTTGCTTTTTGAGTCTGTCTAAGCGTAGGGTAATTGTAAAGCGTTGGTTTAAACGACAGTCAGTCTTATCTTATCTTAATTTTCTCTTATTTCATCATTCTTTTGTTATTAATATATAATAATAATTATTAGAAGGCTGTTGTATGTTACTTATGGGTATATATTTTTTTTAAATTTCTTCAAAGGGCACAGGACAAACACATTTATAATTTATTAACAAATTCTTTAGGCCACCTGAGCCTGACATCTATAGGGTTGAATTTCAGTAATCTTAAACTGCTGATAATTATGGCCTTTCATATATTTTTGAAGTTATACTTCTTAGGCGCTTTATGAAAAATTGATGAGAGTGAAATTTTACGATGCGCGCGCACCGTGACACAAAATTATGAGTATGGGCGTGCGCGAGCGAGATGGGAATAAGACAATCTACAAGTAAAAAGAAATAGAATATGCGTGATGTTAGCAGCTATGCCAAGAATTTTGAATGACCATAATGACATTTGTAGTACCTTTTAAAACCAATAAAGGAGTTTTAATTATTTTTTCAATGAAATTTAGCAATGCTTTTTCACAAAGACCTATTGTTACTTAGTTAAAAGGTTATGAAACATACCTAGTTATTAAATTGAATTAATAATATAATAAAATAATAATTAATATTAATTTATAATTGAATAATATACTAAATATTAAATATTGTTAAATTATTAACGCTTAATATTTATTATTAATTATTTAATATTTAAAAAAAATAAAGAAAGCCAAAGAAGTATAACTTCTTATGCGCGTACATAAGTACACGCACCATTTTTTTTTTGTAATCTCATCTCTATTGTAAAGAAACTGCCAGTAAATACAAATAGTGCATATTTTTATGAAAACTAATATCAACCGCATGTTCATGGCCCAGTACATACAAATGCAATACAAGATAGGGTACAGTTATGCGATAAAATCGGAAATCGGAAGCCGAGTGCGGGCGACGTCGAGTTAGCGAACCTATTTATTGTTTCACTGAACACCGCCTGCAATTTATAATGTAACCTTTAAACTTCGGTGAAAAGGGAGGTTATAAAGTATGTGACGAAATAGATAAACCTACTAGCTCGTATGGCAGGATTTTCTAAATAAATTTAAAAATTTAAAATAAGATTTAAAAATCCAAATTTATTTGTTTTTCAAATGCTATTAAAAAAAATTAGCAGATGTATAATATGTATTTTAGTTAAAAACAAATTAAATAAGGAAATACATAACTATATACGGTCGCAAAAATATAACTTATTCGGAGCGTTATAACGGCTTGCGTCTAAGATACGGGAAATAATAGCGGACTTCTTTCGAACACGCAAGCGAAGGTGTTTGCTAAATGAACTTTGATGCGTTTAGCGTACAACGGTGGCGTGATATATTTTACTTTTTAATATTATCTCATGTAAGAGTCTCGCCGTGCGACAGGTCGACGTATTTTTTGTTTGACTAAGTAGTCAGTTGTTTTAATTTGGGTGCAAAAATGGAATGCAAGAACTTAAAAACAAATTAATAATTCTTTGTACTTGAAGTGTTCTAAGTTTAAATGCGGTAATATGTATCATATACAGTGTTTAAATATAAGAAAGAAAAATTGGTGATGATGAATCAGACGAGAAAGATTGGTGAGGTGTCCAGAATGTTTGTGTTAGCTTCCAAGGTGGATAAAATTAATCGTAAAGGTCTCAAATTACTATAACACCGAAAAGCGTAAGTCCTCAAAAAATGATGTTCTTGTTGAGAATTATTTCAGTTACTTGCTTAAAGAAATGAAGGATTTTAGGCAAGACATGCTGAACCGCTTTGAAGAGCAGAAAAAGACTATAATGAGCTACAAAATAGATTCATTAAGCTGAATTGGAATTGAAAGAATTACGGAAATAATGAGGGTAGTCGAAAAAAACAAAATGGATCTACTTGGGAGAAATAATAAATAAGCCGACCGGTTTGAATACAACGACACCTGTGCAATCTTTTGTGGATGTCCTACAACATAATAGCCAAATTACCGATGGTCATGAAGGAATGTGAGGCCACGACGTCGGCGTCAATACAAATTGAAGACCAAAACGGATTGCCAACGATTAAAGAGCAAGTAAAGGAGAAATTGCGAAAAAGTGTAATATGTTGAAACCAAGGCAAAGTTGAATGGCGATGACTCCCCGGAGCAAATACCCTCGAAAAGAGGTAAAAAGGGTGATTGCAGAAACGCTATACAGATTGAAGGGACCGAGCGGAAGAAGTTTTTACACGTATGGCGCTTAAAAAGGAAACGTCGGTGGAATGTTTGGAAAGCTATGTGAAAAAATATATAACAAAATGTGACAGTTAGCGTAGAAAAGATAAATCAAAAACAGAGAGGGACTATGCTTCTTTTATTATTGGTGTACAGAAAGTGAATATAAGGTACTCTGTCAACCTGAAAATTGGCCAGTAAATATGAATTTTGTGATTGGGTGTGGTTTCGGAGATCGAACAAAAGTAAGAAGGGTGGAAGTAAACCAATTGATATATTCTATCAAAACGTAAGGGGCTTCGGACTAAATTAGTTAACTTCAACGAAGTGTGTTGAAGAGAGGAGACTTATTGCTGTCACAGAAACAGGCTGTAATGAGTCAATAGCTATAGCCAAAGGCTTACTATACTACGATGTGATGCGGGACGGCCGCAAGAGGGTGGAGCCTGTTTGATAGCCACTCCGCGTTTAGAGATGAGGCGAGTGATATTGCTACCGATGTTAATCGAGTTGGGATTTGAACTTGTTTGTGCGACTGTTTTTTTAAAAGTAGGTTTTATTTTTGGGTGCCTAAATCCTCCTAATAGTAAGATCAGAAATTTGTTATTATTTAAAATAATAGAAGATTATTGCCACAAATATAGTAGGTATTAGTTAGGGGATTTCAATTTAACTTTGTTCTAATTTGGTTAGAAATTATTTTGAGGATTATTTTTTACATTATTGTGAATTCAGTCAGTAATTAGTAGAAAATATTAATGAAAGAATTTTGGTGTTTAGCAAGGTTGGGGGGTAGAGCGTAAAGGTGGATCGATCAGCCCGCAGTGGAAAACAACATCCACCGCTTCAAGTGTGTGTAGGCCCCGATCGGCGGCGTCCCTGGTGAAATATACGAAGGGGTAGATAAGGTAGGTAGACCATTGAAATGGAAATTTCAAAAAGCAATACGATAGTGTATTCGAGGATAGGAGAGAGACTGGTCTAGTATATTTTCTTCGGACTTAGATGCGAGTCTAGTAGCTTTTATAATATTTTAAATACTATCTTTGACGATTGTGTGCCAAAAGAAACCCTAAAAGGATATGTCACTCAAAACAGCGTATCCGGAATGGTATAATGATGAAATTATTCGTAAAATAAAATGGAAAGCTAAGCTACATAAGCGTTATAAGAGAACTAAGTTGCAAGGTGACTACAGGTTTAGTTGTGTAGGGTGAGGTAAGGTAGGATTGCTAAGGCATTTGATAGGTATCAGAAAGTTATTGAAAGAACGTCAAGAAAATCCTAGGTCATTTTGGAAATTTGTAAAGAGCCAAAGGGCTGAAGACAGCCTAGGGTATTGTTAGTAACGGAAAAGATAACTATGGATAAGAGGAGAGGAATGCTAATTATTTCATTAGGTATTAGCAAAAGCCCAAGCTTGACGTTAAGAAAGCTATTGGGAGGGGATTGTGGAAGGGGGGAACATTGGTTCACGTAGATAGTTGCATTAGAGGAGGTAGGAACTTAAAGTTTAAAACCAAGTCCGGGGGCCTGATGGTAACCTCGAACTTAGAGACTGTCGGCAGTATTGGGGAACCCCTTCTCCATATATTCAATCTTAGCCTTAAAGCTCAACATTCCCAGATCGTTGGAAAATTAGCAGTGGTTCCGGTACCTAAAGGTAGACAAAGTGACAAAGTAGACCATCATAGACCGTGGCGATTTTGTCAACACCAGCGAAGGTAATGGAGTCAGGCTTCAAAAGTGCATCTTGTAGGTAGGATTCAACTCTCTGACTCACAACATGGATTTCGAGCAGAAGAAGTACAGAGCAACTTATAGCTTCTTGACTTGATAGTACCAGTGGGAATGGAGGACAAGTTGATGCAGCCTACTTGAATACGAAAAGCATTTGACACGTCGACGACGTGTCTTGAGAAATAGAAAAGGGTACTGGTCATTGATTCGGTTTATGGCAAGTCATGACGATAGGGAGCAGATGTGGAATAGATGGCATAAATCTAGGAATATAATGGTCTGGGACAGGGGAGCAATTTAGGACCTTTAGAATTTTTGTTAATGGTAAATGATCACAGGGTAGTAGAAGAGGCAAAATGTTTAATGTTCGCGGATGATTTAATTATAGGCCGATTAAAGGAGGAAATTTAGATTGCAGAGGAATTGATGTAGTAAATTGGGAGGAAAAATGATCAGCTTAATTCTGCAAAATTGCTTATTCTCAACACGGACACCGATTCTTTATAATTATAACATTGAGAAACAGCCAATTCCAAGAGTAGCCGAAATAAAAGACCTAGGGTTATTTAAACGTGGAATTAAATTTTCGGAAACATAAAAATAATTTGTAAAAAAGTTAAGAATTAGGTTTATTTGGTATGGCCAAAGGATTTTCAAATATAAACGTAATGGATTGTATAAGCACTTTAGGAGCCACTTGGAATATAATTTATATTTGGGCCCCACAAGAAAAAAAAATATTCTCTAATGGTGAGCGCATCCAAAAAAATTTATGAGATAATATAATGAGTATGAGGTACATTTTACCAATAATGATCCAACTTTTTGGGCATGGTTGATAAAAAAAGGTAGGAGGGACCTACTATCACGTATTTTTTAAGATCCTTAGAGGTAAAATATATAATGCGGAAATATTGAAAGACTGGGCTGCGTGTGCCAAATAACCACACTCGGCGGAGTAAGCGGTCGCAATTGTGGAGTGCCTGGGACGAATTTTTAGAGAAGACCATTTACGGTGGACCCTAAACACTATTGCTTGTGAGACGGATATATTTAGGAAGGTGAAACGAAATTTATAATTAAAAATTAGTTTTTTATAGTATGAAAGTAGTATTTATGTAAAATAGGAAATAAGAATAAATAAATAAATAAATAAATAAATTTGTATGTTTTTATTGAGAATAACCTTTTTTAAACCTAACCATATTTTGAGAAACGCAGGAATGTCTTCTAAGCGAAAGTATGGAAATGTTCGCTAGAAAGCGCAACCAGGCTTCGACTAAACAAACAAAATTTAATCGCTGAAAGTATTGGAATATTACTTTTTAATTCCGGTTGAAGGAGCTCGTATAGGTTGTAAGCGATGTTTAAATTTTAAAGTACTATCTATTGGTGCAATGAAACATTTAGATGAAAATGTATTGGTGCATTATTAAAATGAAATGGCAAGCCGACATCATTAAATATGAATACGAAAATATTTGCAATTACACTTACAGCAAATATTTGTTGAATAAAAAACCATACTGATTGTCCTGGAACGTACCTTAGAAAGAATAAATTAAAAATAATAGACAGAGAATAATGATATCTAAGAAATGTAATTCTTGGAATAAAACTTATTTTCCGCTTAACAACAACGTTTATCTTAGGATTTATTTATTTTTTATTGGAAAATTCACACCAATTGACCTAGTCCCATGCTAAGCTGGTGAAGCTTGTGTTATGGGTACTAGGCAACGGATATACATACATATTATAGATAGATAGACATTTTTAAACACCCAAGACTTAAGCACAACACAAATGCTCATCACATCGATGTTTGTCTCAGCCGGGGATCGAACCCGGGACCCATAGATTCGCAGTCAGGGGTACTAACCACTAGACCAATGAGCCGACTAGGATAATGTGGAATAACGAATAACGATCATTAATATTGCACAGAAATACGAACGCACGTAAACGAACACGTCGGTGGTACAAAAGGCAGAAATTTAGTCGAAAATATTTTAAAAATCATAACTGTTTTTTTGAGCAATATATTTAATCGGTCCCAGGTGTTAATTATGACGTCAATGAAATTCTATAATGACGTACTTTAAACGGAACATTCAAAAGAAAATCTTTGAATTACTAATAACAACTTTAAAACTGTTGATTAACTATAATGCTGCAATAAATGAGGCGAAATATAAATCGAGACTGATGGCGTCAGGGGCAGGTCTGGGTCCGTAAAAGAAGATGACAAAGAATGTAGGGTATGAAACAGTTAAGTGGTTTTATAAAAAAAAACCTTGCAGCAATTATATAAATTACTATAGGTACTCTGATTTTTAATTCCGTAGAATTCTGAGAGCTATCATTTTTTGACATGTCAGAGATTACAAACCTTTTTGGCCGGGCACATTTTTCAATTTCAATACGAGTCAACATCTGACTCTATACAAACATTTTATTTGTTAGTGAATGTATCCATTTTATTAAGTGCGGTGTACATTAAAAGTGGTTTTACGGCGACTGATAATTACGTCCCTTTTCATCACAAACAGTAAAAAACGCGCAATTAAGATAAAAAAATTTTTTTTTTAAAAGGTTTACTAAACCAGAATTTGGTAGGCAGTGATGCCAGCTAAAGAATAAAATAAAGTAATTAAAGTAAATTCGATATATTGTTCGTGATATTGAAATATTTGTAATTTTTGTATTAGGTCACTTGAGTAAGTAAATGTTAAGATTTTCATTTTTGTAGGTAGCAACATTTATGAAATATCATACTAATATATAATAGTATAGAATTCTACAGAATTAAAAATCACACTTTTAGAAGCAACATTTCACACTACACGACAAAATGATTTTCAAATTTTTTTCAATTATAACGGAATTCGTAATCCCCATGAAATATCAAAATGTAGAATCGGTAATATTTTCTTTCAATCAGTCCTATTGACGCAATTTCACAATGCATTAGACAAACATACCGTATTTGAACAATCGAAATGTATTAAATAAACATTTTGTTAATTTCCGTTAAATACACAGAAATGATACATTTGTTTTCATATGGTTTTCGGTTAGGCCGCGATTTCATTATGTGTCGATTGTTTGATTTAATACGAATTATTTCCTATATTATACTTTCACATTTCGTATCCAATATGAATCTTCCTTTTGTAGTGCCTGAAATTTTATCAATTTTGTTCTTTTAAAATTTCTAGTCTCTTAATTATTCTTTGTATTTATTTTGCTCTACCTTCGAAACTTGTTTTTGTGGTGCAAGGATCTGAACAATTGCCGATACATGATTGATTAAGGATTGCAATTCTTTCAGTTAACTCTTGATAGCCAATTATTTTGCTTTACGGTTCATTTTTAACGAGGAACCCAATTCCCTATGAATTCTATTCACCCTTCTAGCCTTTCCTTTCTTTCTTCCCCTTTATCTTCTTATGATTATGTCCCACTTCATAAATCTTATAGCTTTCAGTTCTTCTAGTATCTTGTATATATTATTCTTATTTTTTTGGTTTAGTGGTGTATTTTTAAATGGATGATAGGAGTTGGTGGTCTAGTAAGCCTACAGAGAACGAGTAATACTGGGAAACGTTTCTGGTCACTAAAGTTAATAATTAACATCACAATTTTATAAAAATAACATAAATAAGTTCTAGGTATAACTTTTTGTCGTATAATATCGTCTCGTAACTGTAGATTGGCAGTCAACCGAAGATATGCATAAAAGTACATATTTTTATTTTTATTCCAATTTGCTACACAACTTACAATTTTCCTACGTTCTCGGGCATGGAAATCGTAAAATGAAATATCTATGCCACATATCACTCTAGAAATATACAAACTTATACTACTACGTACGTACTAGTCATACATATATATTTGAGTTATCAGAATATAACAAAACTTTTGTTATATTTATTTATTTATATATTTTGTTTTTCAAGGCAGTTTTTGCCGCGTAACTTTGTGGAACCAGCTGCCCACTGAAGTATTTCCGAACCAATTCGCCTTAGGTTCCTTCAAGAAAAGAGCGTACCAATTCTTAAAAGGCCAGCAACGCACTTGCGAGCCCTCTGGCATTGAGAGTGTCCATTGGCGGCGTTATCACTTAACATCAGGTGAGCCTCCTGCCCGTTTGCTCCTGTTCTATAAAAAAAATCTTTTTCTTAAGTTCAAATCACTGTTTGTTTGACATCAGAGTAATTAATTACCTTTAAGTTTGGTAGAAAGTAAAACAAAACATTTAAATCAAATAATTATCCTTAATTAAATAAAGAACCCTAACAAGTCGCAGCGGTTACGGCGGGACTTTATTTAATTTGGCCAACTGAACCGGATATTGAGATTTATACCCGGCTTGATCCGGTTACCCGGTTATTGTTGTTTACGGCTCTATTTACACGGATTATAATGTTTCTGGGGTTTTTGGAGGCTGGATTTTTGTAAACTACATACGGAAGAGGTACCTGTTGGTATTTTATTTATATGTTGGAAAAAATGTATCATAAAAATCTATTTTATCTTTGTCCAAATCACAAAATTTATAACTGTAACTGGGAATGGAATTTAGAAATATGTTACACATTTCCATAGTATAACAGAAACGACTGGTGAAAATAGTTTTATTTCCACTAGTCGTTAACATAAAAATACTCAAAGTACGAGTATAGGCTAAGTTCTACTCCAATACGTCAAACCAATTTTGTTCATAGTTTTGGATGGTAAAAAGGACTTATTTATTAATAACATAAACAAATTCTTGCTTCATTAGTTCACCAGTTAAATGACATAAGATAAGATAAAGTACCAAATAGCTATGCAACACATAAATTATTTGGAAGATAAATTGTGCTATTTGACACTTCATCGGACTCATAACTTATGATGGACTTTGTGACGAATAGCGCTATCTGACAGTCGTCAAACGCAACAATAGTGTTTATCCTACCAATAAGTAATAAATAGCTAATTTGAAACTTATGTAAAACTTATCCGTACATTGTGAAACAGATCCTTAGAATAAAAAATAAAATATGGTTTTTTTGACATACGAGGTTATCATTCTACAGTGACGATTTGTTTTTGACAAACGGATATGACAGGTATCGCTAACTCAGGACTCTCAATCTAAGGGTCAATCTCAGATAGTCAGTTTTGAATAATAATAATAAAGAAAGTTGAAACATTCAGATTGATTAATTATAAATAACCAGCCATATAAAATAGGCATGCAAATGTCATATTAATTATCATGATGTCATAATAATACGAACAGTTAAGTCATTTATAATTGTTGTCAAAACTTATGGTCTAAGTACTCTTTCATGTCAAAGTCAAAAGTCATTTATTCATGTAGGTAACACAATGTACACCTATGAACGTCAAAAGAAATATACTTACATAAAATTATTCTAATTTTACATTTACTGCCAGTTCTGAAATCAAGGGCGTAGAGCGGAAGAGAAGAACTGGCCGCCACTCTTTTTAATCGCCAAGTTTTTGTTTTTTTTTTTTTAGAAGCCACCTTGCCTTTAAAAACTGAATCACCTTCCCCTTGAAAGCGCCAATTGAACCCGCTAATAAATTAAAATAGACTCCAACCTTCCATTCATTTAAATCTGCAACATTTTCTAATGAAGATTTCCTCTGAACTTATTATGCTAATATTGTATAAGAAATGATTTAATTTAACGTCTCAAGTGACGCCTGTCGGACGCCGTAAAGTTTGCCATAAAACTCCGCACAAATCACTGTAAACTAATATCTTATTCTGACATAATTAATTTACTTGAAGCCTCCGGCTTACTTGAGAATATCTCGTAAGTTAATTTAGTTCAATTCTATTCTTTGCCCAATATTCATAGATTCAATAAGAATGACAAAAAATTAAGCCCCGGCTTTCGACCATACCGAAAGAATTTAAGCAGCTTCTTTATAAAATAAATCATCATTTTAAAGTTAAGTTAGTTCGTAAAGTTACATTTCAAACATTTATTTATATTATCTGTTTGGTTGTTCATTCCTACAGCTAGTTATAATAATAGCTACATACAGTCAAAAACGGAATACACTTTTAAACGAAAACATTTATCAGTAATTAAAAAAATATTATAATTTATCTTCTTATCGTCAAAGAAAGAGTGACAATTCAAATAATAATGTTATATAATTACTATATCTACACATAAAAGTATGTCAGGTAGACCTATTTAAACACGAAAAATTAAAAATTACGCTTCTTAAAATGCTTTTAAAATCCAGGATTATTACCTGGACAGGTAGGATGCGCACTAATGAACGCAACCGCTACCGCCAGACAGATAGCCCAGACTCTAACCGAAAGTGCAAGAAGGAAGACATATCACAAAATCAGCTGACCTAAAATTCTTTCTTTTCAAACGTTGCTACCTCCCGTACTAATAATTCCTATTCAAAATCGCCTCGTTCGCCACCGCAAATTATGACATACCTGAAATTCATACGTAATTTAGAGCACATTTGTATTCTACAGAATCCGTCTTGAGAAGTTTTTGGTAGTACAAAATGTATTTTCAAAAAGCTATAATGATACATAATTTAAACATTTACATAACAGGGTGGAGGCTCACAGGCCGCCCATGGACATTCACATTTCCAGAAGGCACATCACACATTCACATCTGCATTGCCGGCCTTATAAGAAATAGTACGCTCTCTTCTTGAAGTACCCTGGTTTCAAATAGTGGTGGTGCGCGGCTAAAACTGCCAACGCTCAGTAGTGGAATAAAGGACGTCGTGATGATACCAGTGGAATTTCGTATTCTCCCTCGTCGTCAGATGATGAAACTCAGCTGCAGATATTAATCCAAACTCTCCTTATAAATGCGGTAGAAGATGACGAGAGACAGTGTGTAATAGATGCGGCATTTTTAAACATACTGTTGTCGATGGTTAGCAAAAACAGTGTTGACATATGCACAATATGATAAGCAAATTTTTTTTACGTATAGCTAAAACGAAATAGTGTTAATAAAAGTTCCTACTATATATAGTTTTGGCAGAAGGGCAACGAATTGAAAAAAAAACTAAACAAATTCACACCGAAAGCATCACAGAAATGGCTAAAATTAACTTACTTTGAGTATTGTACGCTCTGCGTTATCTCGAAATCCAGTAATTTATTATTAAGAATAATGTTTGTTTATTCACGTATAGTTTAGTTAAGTCGTGTTTGTAGAGGACGGCTAAACAGCTCAGTTAGTTTAGGTCGGAATAAGTTATCTTCAAAAATAATAACAAAGAGTACTTGTTTTTGATCATTTTGAATGATAGATAATACAATGTATAAAAATATATATATTATATCAGCAGTGTTGGCCTAGTGGCTTCAGTATGCGATTCTCACCCCTGAGGTGTTCGATTCCTCGCTGTGCACCAATGGACTTTCTGAAGAATTTAACATTTTATTCAACCGTCATTAAAGTGAAATTAATTCCCACTCTATTTGGTAAATAATAGATTCTACGCAAAATAATAATTAAAACGAGTCCAACTAAAAACCTGGAGAATACTGGCCTCATCAAAATTAACAAATCAATTTTTGTTTGACAACTCCGGGCCCTTGCCGGGGAGCACTTTAGAGCCGAGTTTAGTAATCGGATGCTGAATTCTTAATTGATATCTTTGAACATTTTGTATATTTTAAAGTTAAATTATACAGTTTCAAATATCACATTTTAGTAAACATTTAATGGTTCACAACGAACAGTTATTAAATACATGATCTACGAGTTTTTAAATATAATTCAGTTGTAAAATAAATTTAATGGCTGTGTGAAGTATTTATATCTAAGTAAACCACGTATAGCATTTATTAAAGATTAACCTCAGAGCTGGTACTTTCCTCGCTCAACGAATAAGTACCGCAATACAGCGAGGAAATGCTGCCAGCGTTAAAGGTCTGCCACAGGGACCAAACTATTAATAGTTGTTTTAATGTTCTATTTACTATTTTTTATTATTATTACTACGTAGGTTAAAAAATATTGTAAAATCTGTTTATTTGTGTGTTGGTAAAAAATTAATTAACAATTATTAAATAATAAAGATTTTATAAATTTGTGGATGAAAGGATCGCATTTCCCAATGTTGTATCTACCAATAAAATTATATATGCGAGTACTATATCATAATAGAAACATCACGGTATTGTTTGAGTTAATATAATTTGCATTATTCTAAGGTTTAAAATGATAAGTACTAACTATATTGTCATTGTCTAGAACACAATGACAAAATGAAGTCCTTCAAGTACTATTAGACTTATATTTTATATTATTTTAGCTAATTATATCAAAATTTAAATTACTCATTATTCTAACCTTATATGAAGGCACAGTAATTTAATAAAGGTACATTTTATTTGTATTGTATCATTGAAGATAAACATCAAACTAAGCGGATAAAAAATCTTTTAATAATTTTTATTCGCGTATTTTTCTATTGTTTGATTGCGCACAATATTTGAGGCAAATATGACAAAAATATCCACCGTAATTGATATTTATAGGTATTATCGTCATTACTAAAAACATTCTGACGAAACGACACATGAAATATGTCAGTGCTGTTATTATTTTAGGGAATTATTATATTCCCAGCGGTACAATTTGATGTTTCTTTAATATTGCTTGTCGTTGTCATGTGTATGAAAGATATTGGTATTATAAGTATATTATTATTAGCTCTGTATATTATTTATTTATACGCCGGCTTTTTCTCTCGGCCTACACCCTCTGTCTTCTTTGCCGATGAGTAGGGATGCCTACAGATTCAAATTTAATGACGTGGAATAAGTGATACCTGTATCTTATGTTATGTCCATAATAAACATATTTTATTTTTATTTTTATATTAGGTCCTTACATTTGAAATTGGCGTTTTGTATGGGAGGAACATAAAGTAGATGTTCTTTTAAATAGAATATATTTAATTATTCAAAGTATGTACCATTGCTATCTATGCACTATTGCCATCTTATAGGTAGTTAATTGATCCATTAACTAAAAATAACATTCGGACGAGAATCAATTAAATTTTTGAAGGCGGTTTCAGAGTTGAATTTTGTACACAGAGTTTGAGAATTTTATAAATAGAGTGGCGAAAGAAAAAAAAATTAAAACCGTAAAATGAAATGAATCATGGTTTTCGAAAAACAAGTGCACGAGGAAAAAGCTGTAAAAATTGAATTTGGAAATCCTAACCAAAGAGGTACAAAGTGGCACGTCAATTTCATATATTATGTAAGGACCTAATATTAGTTCTATGCAAACAACAGAATTTATCCAATAATATTATACTCCAAAGGTTCATATTATAATGGCAATTTGAATAACGTAATTATATAATATATCAAACATACATCCTCATAAATTTGATCATTTTTGTATCTGTATAATATTGGAATCATTTTATATCAAGACTTTATTGGCTCTTTACCAAACTTAGTCTATTGAAAAAGAGTAATCATAAATCATAAAGTTTTGGATCGGTCCAACTTATGTTAACTTCTGTCTTCAAGCCAAGTTATCGTGAAGTCGTCATTGCGAGAACCGTATAATCTATATTCAATTCACGTCAAAATATCATTTGCAGATCAAAAGGCTTTGTGGCATGAATTTCTAAGTTTGTAAAAAACTTCGCACCGCTGGCTATTATTTTTTACTTTACCACACGTGATGAGACTTATCGAGAGACTATTGGATCAACTATCAGATGTTTTTATACACTTAAACCGGCCAATTCTTATTATTTCAAAAAGTACGAGGAAATATTATTCATAATATTGGATATATAAGTAAGTATTATGACTTAGTACAACACCTTCCACAACTGAGCTTTTGTTAAGGCAACCACTATGTGGAACCAGCTGCCCACTGAAGTATTTCAGAACCAGACACTTCAAGAAAGAGCAGTGTTGGCCTAGTGGCTTCAGCGTGCGACTCTCATACCTGAGGTCGTAGGTTCGATCCCCGGCTGTGCACCAATGGACTTTCTTTCTATGTGGGCATTTAACATTTGCTCGAACGGTGAAGGAAAACATCGTGAGGAAACCGACATGTCTTAGACCCAAAAAGTCGACGGCGTGTCAGGCACAGAAGGCTGATCACCTACTTGCCTATTAGATTTAAAATGATCATGAAACAGATACAGAAATCTGAGGCCAAGACCTATAAAGCTTGTGGCGCCACTGATTTATTTTATTTTAGACACTTCAAGGTGCGTACCATTTATTAAAAGGCTGGTAACGCACTCGCATATTGACAATGTTAGTGTCCATGGGCCGTCACTTAACATTAGATGAGCCTCCTGCCGTTTGCCTCGCGTTACATAAAAAAACACGTTATATTAAAAAATAATCCTTTCTTCTTATAAAGGGAATAACTATTGCTATCATTTATAGTTTGACTTATAGCCTATACATATAACCTTAAATATTAATTCTTAAAACCGAAAAGTATTACTTTTTAAGGCTTTTCATTGCTGGCCACGAAAAGCCTCAAGAAAAACACGCATAATCGATATTCACTGCACTTAGAGCTGTTGACTTATTGAGTTTATAAGTAACCTTTCTTCGCGGTTGTTTTTCTTGCATTAACCTTTTTCAACCCGTCAACCACTTTACATATTCTGGTCATTCAATTTTACTTTATTTTATTAAGACTTTTTAAATTTATTTCTACAAAGCAAACGGATTTATTCAATAATTGTAAACAAATATATGGTTAACTTATAATTCAAATTCACGTTGTGTATTGAATTTTGTTATGCTTTTGGCGACTTTATGACGCTCCCGGCCACGTAATAATTTGGACTTTTCAAGATCCTGTATTATCCTATAAACTTAACTTTTTTCAAATACGACAATTAAACCCAAAAAAACAGTGTGTATCTTATTCACCACGTGGCACTAGCATTTTAGCAGAAGTTAATTCCATTATAAATATATTTATGACTCTCATTTTGACCCGCTTTAATTCCTTAATGATAAATAACTTTTTATAAATATGTGTTTGCAAGGTCATTCTGTCCAAATCAGAAACCAGTCCAATAAACATAAAATACACTATGCAAAACACATTAGTGTTTTTTTAAAGTAACAGGAGGTAAACGGGCAGGAGGCTCACCTGATGTTAAGTGATACCGCCGCCCATGGACACTCACAATGACAAAAGGCTCGCAAGTGCGTTGCCATCCTTTTAAGAATTGGTACGCCCTTTTCTTGAAGGACCCTAAGTAGAATCGGTTCGGAAATACTTCAGTGGGCAGCTGGTTCCACATAGTGGTGGTGCGCGGCAAAAACTGCCTTTAAAACGCTCAGTTGTGGAATGACGTCGAGGTGATACGCATGGTATTTTGTATTTTGCCTTGACGTCCTATGATGAAACTCAGCTGCAGGTATTAGGCCGAACAACTGTTCTGAACACTCCCCATGGTAAAGTGTGTTTCGTACCTTGTGTTGTGCTTTTACAGTAAAATTATATTCCTGATGTGTTTCATATGACAATAGGCATTAATAAGCTATTCATATGAGACACGAATCCGCCGAAATTAAGTCACTTGTTGTAGCCACGAGGTTATTATTCATTCCGGTGATGTTGCTTGTTTGTTTAAAACTCTAGTCTATAGAGTGGACTATCTATTGTTTGGATTGTTCTACTTTGAAGTTGACTCGTGTAGAATCACTTAAAACCTTACCTGTACACTTTTATTATAAAGTGAAATAGTAGCAAATTAATTAATAGTGATTTAAAAATCGTGATTAAACTAAATTGGGGATGATTTTGTTAATATTAAGTCCTGTATTTAAATATATTTCAGTGCATTTATGTTTTATTACGTAGGCATTTGATTTATAAATACAATGTTTAGTCAAATTAAATACGTTTTTATACACGGGAGTCATACGTAGTATGTCTCATCTCTGAATCTAACATTAAAAATTCCCAAAAGATTCAAATAGGTACGCGAACTCCATCGTCAGGAATCACAAGCCTCGCAATAAAGGATTTGGCAACACAATAAATACTCTATATTATTTCTGATATAATATATATTTTTGTAATCAACAGACACTTGCGACGGTCCAACATCTTTTAAGAATATAGACGCTGAAAGAGAAATAGAGTTTTTCACAGATTACGCAGCAGAGAATAGAGCAGTGTAGGCCAGTGGCTTCAGCGTGTGACTCTCATCCCTGAGGTCGTAGGTACGATCCCCGGCTGTACCAATGGACTTTATTTCTATGTGTGCATCAACATTCGCTCGAACGGTGTAGGAAAACATCGTGAGGAAACCTTGCCATAGACCCATAAAGTCGACGGCGTGTGATCACCTACTTGCCTATTAGATTAACAAATGATCATGAAACAGATACAGAATTCTGAGGCCCAGACCTAAAATGGTTGAAGCGCCATTGATTTTTGTTACGCACCAGAGAATTTATATATTAATTGAACGATTAACTTATATAATATACGAATTTGATAAATGTTCGGCTCTACGATGAACAAAACTACGTAATAGCAATCAAAACAATATTTCGAAACCCCTGATATTTAAAAGCAAGCCTCGATAAACCATTAAAAATGATCCGGCAAATAAAATGAGTTTTGTTCAAACAGAATTTTCGTAACGGATATCAGTTTCAGAGTTGTTTCTGTATGATTCTCTAGTTCAATTTTTTATATATTTTAACACTATTACTCACATTATTTACTGTAAAGAATAATGCTGTTTTGTATGCTAAGCCGTCACTTTTTGCAACTGTGGAAGATGGTTGGGGTCAATTATTGAAGTGAAACTTCTTTAGGCGCTTGAGGGTAAAATTTTTACGGATCGTCACCAAGATGTGCAGCGTTTTTGTCGAAAGGGAGAGAGCGATTGAGACCGATTGAGAGAGAGAGTGAGAAGGGTGAATTACCTTATAGAAATCCTATTTTTAAAATTAAAATGTCATAAAGAGAATTTATGAAATATTAGTATTTCATATTGTAAGCAAAATAATTTGTTGAAATCTCAAATGACGAATTGTAAATTAAAATGCCACGTGTTTTTATTATCGAAGAAATAAATTTATAATTTGTATTAATTTTCATAATGACACTTTTAATATTTTAATGACAATTAAATTCATTAAATTCCTATTATATGTTCCTTTTTCCCTCCCTCTAAGTCTCGGAAATCTAAAGTTTTAGATTTGTATAAATATGAACAAGAGTTAAAAATTAGTTTGCAACAACAGTCACGTTACAATATAAATTAATCAAAGCGTAATTATTAAAACAATTAAAAATATCAGAACAATTACAAATTCGTCTAACTTAGAGATGGATACAACAAAGCAAAAAAGAATGGCGAAAAAATGATAATAATAATAAACCCCGTTTTTATTTCCAATCATGACAAAAACAAATTATTATACATAGCTTAGATTATTTTACATTTTTATAAAAAAAAAATTTCTTTTGCTTGTTATTCTATATTCTAGCTTCCTTCAGTATCGTCGATCGGAACCCCTTCACGGGTAAAGGCCTCCTCCAGCTTTTTCCAACTGACTCTGTCTATGTCTCTCTTTCTCCATTCGTTTCCTGCTACCGCTTTTATTTCTTCTATCCACCTTTTTTTTGGGCGACCTCTTCTCCTTCTTCCTCTTTGTCAAAAAAATTATATAAATATATTATTCGCTCAAAAATATCGCAAATTTCAAATCAGTCACGTGAAGTGCAACATAAGTGCACTTTAGTGTTCCTATTGTTTGCTCATCAGCGATTACCGATTCTTATCATTATAGATAACACGCGTTTTGCACATTAAAAATTACACGATCCTTCAATTACATCAGAAATGACTTTATTTAGACATAGTCATAGACATAGCATTTATTACTAACACAAACACACACACATAAACAGTAAACACACACACATAAACAGTAAACACACATTATAACAATGATCAAAAAAAAATTGTGAGAGATATCAAAAATAATCCTACATTTTATTATGTAGAAAGTAAGGGATAATTGAAGGCACTGTAATTATGGTTCAACTGATTAACTCCACGTGTTTAGCTATATATTTTTAAGTCCATAAAAATCCTTTATGATTATGAGGAATCTGTGAAGGAAAAATCGACGATTTATATGATGAGCGAGAGATAACGGTTTAAGCACTTATAACCTTACCTATTGGTTTAAGAGAAATCATATTATGAGACAAAAGGTAAAAGAAGATCGCACAAAAAGTGGAGTTGCGGATTTTGATAACCCCTTTGCAATTTTATTGTCGTGTTACGAGGGTTTCAACAATGAATAAATTAATGTAAAAATAGCAAAACCCCTATTTACGTTTTAATACCAATCTTGACCGCATCTGCATATTAATTAAAGATCACGCGCCTGATTGAGGTTTTTAGTCATGTGAAAAGGTTTTAATCAAAGTTTTAATTGGTGGATTCGTTCTATAATCATGTAGAAATTAATTTTGTTTTAGAAATTAATTAATATAAGCCGTTAAGCGTGCTATTAACAACTTGGAAGTCGTGCGTTCTACCCTCGGTTTTATCTTTCTATGTGCGCAATTATTAATGGAAGAAAAAAACAAGCGAAAACTATCATACTTGTGCTGATGAAATTTCGGTGTATCAGGCACCGAAGGCTCACCTACGAATGTTACTCAGAAATGTGTCTATTCCATATCCTTGTTTATACTATATAGAATGAAATCTGTAACAGCCCGTTCCCACTAGTCGTAAATCGCATAAACTAAAATCGAAATCTATTCCTTTCACACTGCTGATCGTATTGTATTTTCATTGAATAAAAGAGGAGTGAGCAGATTTATAGGGAGAGATAAACTCGAGTCATTAAAATATGTAAAGAACAAAGCACCTATGCGACAGATTCAACTTTTAGTCTTACGGTCCCTGGATTTTTATCTATTAACTAAAATTCTCATCTAATTAAATATAAAAGTTATAAAATTACTTTATCTTATATTAACTATAACTTATAATAAAATATCTCAACTTTAATACTATAAAATAAATAAAAAATTAAATTAAAAATAAAAATATTTTATTTATTATTTTTATTATACTTAAAGTATTTATAAATTAAAAAAAAATAAATAAATATAAAAAAATAATAATGTTTGGTGGGAAGGGGAATTTAATTATACTGATACACCTAGTAAGATTCTCAATTTTTTATTACACCTAATTTTGTCTTAAAAATAATAAAGCCCGTTTTATTTCCAATCATGACAAAAACAAATTTTAATATACTTAGATTATTTTACATTTTCATACATTTTTTTTCTTTTGCTTGTTATTCTATATTCTAGCTTCCTTCAGTACCGTCGATCGGAACCCCTTCACGGGTAAAGGCCTCCACCAGCTTATTCCAACTGACTCTGTCTATGTCTCTCTTTCTCCATTCGTTTCCTGCTACCGCTTCTATTTCTTCTATCCACCTAATACAAAATTAGAAAGCCGTTCATCGAATACTGTGACTGTAAGAGAAGTGATTGAGGAGTTATTAAAATAGCTTATTTTAAATACGTCTTATCACATAACTCGTTATAACAACGAAGAAAACACGATCCCTTAAATTTCGCTTTAATAAGAAATTAACTTCAACATAGTATTAGCCCCATTCACAAGAACTTTATTAATTTTAAATGGTCTTTGTCTTCGTTATCTCAATTAAATGAAATTAGTTAAGATATCCCCAACTGCTTGTTCATGAGATCGTGCCTTATCGGAGGACTGCAGAAAAGCTTAATCGCCACTTTTAATGAAGTTGATTTTTTAGGATTTCTGTTTAATTCAATTAAGGGCTTTGCATGGCATTGTTTGTTTAGCTTGTGATGTCTGATAACTTCGGTGGTGTGTTCAAACCGACCGTGTACTGATACTGATTTTTCATATTTTATTTAAATTTGGCTCTCAAACATCACACATGTTAAGAAGAGGACAATTAGATATTTATAAAACTAGCTGACCCGGCAAACGTTTGTTTTGCCATGTATATTATTTCTAGGAAATATTTTTTTAGTTCAATAAATATAACTATCTACAATAATAAAAAAAATAGGGGTGGATTGTAGAGAGATGAAAATTAAGGGTTATTTATATGTGTTTTTGTTTGCTGTATCATAAAAAAATAAAAAACAAAATTCTAACAAATAACTTAAGGGTTTGAAAGATAGTAGCCGATTCGCAGATTTACTGAATATGCACAAAAAATTTCATAAGAATCGGTCGAGCCGTTTCGGAGGAGTATGGGAACGAACATTGTGACACGAGAATTTTATATACGTACTAGCTGATCCGGCAAACATCGTTTTGCTATGTATATTTATAATAAAAAATAGGGGTTGATCGTAGAGGGATGAAAATAAGGGGTTGTATGTATTTTTTAATGCTGTATCATAATTTTTTTTTTAAATTATCTAAAAATTAAAAAATAATAATTAAGGGGGGTGAAAAATAGATGTTGTCCGATTCTCAGACATACCCAATATGGGCACAAAATTTCATGAGAATCGGTCAAGCCGTTTCGGAGGAGTTTAACTACAAACACCGCGACACGAGAATTTTATATATTAGATGATACGTGTGAAAATGATTAGAAAATTTAAGCAGGTGCAGCGCTAACCAGAACCATGGCACTTCTTTACAATCGAGTAGCCCGCGATATCGCAGCGCACAACTCTTCTTCAATACAAAGAGTCCCCTTTGTATTGAAGAAAATCGCATGGGTCCGCCAAGCATCCACTAATATAAAATGTAAATACACAATTATGTAGGAATAAAGAAAATAGAACAGCCCTTTGGCATTGAGAGTGTCCATGGGCGGTAGTATCACTTAACATCAGGTGAGCCTCCTGCCGTTTGCCCTATAAACACTGCAAGGTTGCTTACACGACTCGACGAAAAGTTTTATTGACCGACATAATCTACTAATAATAACTAATAGGTTAGGAAATAGTTTGATACACAGCTGGTTTCACATGATGGTTTGTTCGGAAAACAGATTACTACAATTATTTATTTATAAAATTTAAATTGTACACAGCACATACGACTTTGCCTTTTAAATAACCTTTTTCGCAGGTTTACGAACATAACTGTTAAATATTAAACCAATATTACAAAGTTGTGCCAATTAAAAACTTTCGTTGGACAAATGATTTCCCTAGTGGGGCTCATAATTGTATTTGAAAGTTTTTCTTGAAAGATTAAACTCTTTTGTGTTTAGCCTGTTCAATTTGTAACCTCATTTTGGAAAAATTTATCCTGTTAAGTATCTATTATATAATATATTTTTTGGAAATAAGTTATTGACTATGTTCTTTTTTCTACCATTGCTGTTAACTTTATGGGCCTGGGCCTCAAATTACTGTACCTGTTTCGTAATCTTTTGTTTTTCCTAAAGCTTAGGTTTCCTAGAAAAGCGGTGCCGTTAACTAACGGCCGTCATTTTACGGTTGTTAATAACGGCCGTCTTTGCTTTTTAACATTATGCAATTAAATATGGGCACCGCTACACGCGAAAAACGTTGAACTAATGATTATCACCGCTATGACGGCCGTCATGCAAATGACAGCTCCACTATTTGACGTTACGGTGACACTCAATGTTCTCTAGAAAACCTACTCCAATGTTATTTATAGGCAAGGTACGGGTGACGTCGCCCAACGTTACATTACGGCCGTTAGATAACGGCACCGCTTTTCCAGGAAACCTAAGCTAATAGGATAGTAGGTGATCGGCCTTCTGTGCCCGACAACGCTGTCGACTGTTTCGGTCTAATGCCGGTTTCCTCACTGTGTTTTCCGTCACCGTACAAGCTAGAATGTGCACAGAAAGGAAATTGGTGCCAACCGAGATTCAAATGACCTTAGGGAAGAGGGTCGCATGCTGAAGCTACTATGCCAACACTGCACTTTTTTATATTACATTTCCTTTAAATTAAAATATACCAAAACCTCTTGGAACTTTTTTACTTGCGTCCCAACACATAAATATTAATAAAAAAATGTTTTTATTCTATATAGGCACTTAGACGTCAACATTTATATATAGGTATATATAATAAGGACGGAACTAAACTTCTATAAACAATTCATAGTTAAAATTCAAAATTCAGTGACAGACAGAAGTGAAAAAAAAATAGCAGACTTAAATCCTACGAAACACCCTAATTCGTGTTGGTTTTTTAATAACACAAGTCTTTTCTAATCTTCTCCTTATAATGTAATACATTTGCATTTAGTCGTTAAAGAAGTTTTATTTAAAATGGCTTTTAATGCCTTTCAATTGACTTGATAAAGTATACGGTAGTGTACTCGTATAGGATGCCTTTATCCGAGTATAATTCCGTTAGAACCTTATTAGCAATAAACCTATGGACTATAGATTGCAAGCTGGCCTTTTATTAACGATAAATGTTTATGGTTAACATTAAATTCTCAGTGTTACTTTACAAAGGAATTGCATTTATTTTTAGGCGTGTCGGTAATAAACGATTAAAAAATTTCACTTTCTAACTCGCGGAAGCAATACTTAGAGACGCAATTATTATTTAACAAAATAATAAAAAAGGCGTAACGTCTACGACGGAAGCTTAAGGTCATTCCAAAGATGACATTTCATGCGCTTAATGTAATGTTTATTTTTATGTAACAAGAGGCTCACCGTTAAGTGATAGCCCATAGACACTTCCATTGCCAAAAGGCTTGCTTGGTACTTTTAATAATTGGTACGCTCTTTTATTTAAAGACCCTAAGTAGAATTGGTTCGTAAATACTTCAAGTTCCATATAGTGGTGGTGCCTTATGCCTAAAAAAACTGCTTTATGAAACGTTCAGTTGCGGAACGACGGACGTCGAGGTGATACGTATGACGTTTGACGTATATCAAAGACACAGACTTAGAATTGAAATTCTGTGAGCTATTAAACATTAGCTACGGAGACGGAAACTGATTCTGTGATAAAATTCTTTAAAGGCCGGCAACGCACTCGCGAGTTCTCTGGCATTGAGAGTATTTGCTATTTGTTCTATAAAAACTATTTTATAGGAAAGTTATTAGTCGCTGCGGATGCCGACGTATTTTAGTATCTATTTTCTAAATATTTATGGAATGTGAGTAATCAGACTTCGAAATACGCGTCATAAGTTTTTGTGGCCTCCATATAACCAAATTATACTGTATAAGTGTATTGTCATCGCTTATTAAAAAGTAAAATAAATCAGTGGCGCTACAACCTCTTTAAGTCTTGGCCTCAGCTTTCTGATCTGTTTCATGATCATTTTTAAATCTAATAGACAAGTAGGTGATCAGCCTCCAGTGCCTGACACACGCCGTCGACTTTTTGAGTCTAAGACATGTCGGTTTCCTCACGATGTTTTCCTTTACCGTTCGAGCAAATGTTAAATGCGCATATAGAAAGAAAGTCCAGTGGTGCACAGCCGGAGATCGAACTTACGACCTCAGGTATGAGAGTCACACGCTGAAGCCACTAGGCCAACACTGCTCAATTTCATTATAACCTCAATATAAACATTTTTATGGAATCTAATCATCATTTGGTATTAACAAGCATAATTCGTTAGCGTTCATAGTAGTTATAATATATACAAAAGTATATAAAACAAAAGTTAAAGCGGTGACAAGGTCTCAAGTTAGCAATAACACAGTAACATCCCCAGTGAATTTACCAAGTTCCGTGTTTAAAAATAGTTTTCAATTCATACCACAGACTCGACATTCTGAAACCTATTGAAAGCACCAAGCTACCTATAAAGAGCGTTTTCCGTTGCACTTTTCTCTCAATTCGTTCAAAAAGACGTTTATAAGGCGCAGGCGTTTCATTTAAAATTCAATCGTATGCCATATGCTTTCTTAAAGGACAGAAACCGTAAAAAGAATGTTTATTGAACATTGTAACAGGCTAGAATACTGCAATTGAACTTGTGTTTAAATGTAGCGAGGGATTTTATTCTTCCTTTTGTAATACTTATGCAAAGTCTTGTTCCGAAGATGTCAATTTCCGTTATCCTATTTGGTATCTAAATACGTTTGTGACTCTGAATAGAAAATGCACATGATAAACTCGACTCTCTCAAGTGAGAGGATGTATTTTTTGTACAAACGAATTACTAAATACAGGCAGTCCTCGACTTACGTCGTTTTAAGTTA
Source organism: Pieris macdunnoughi (assembly GCA_905332375.1). Taxonomy (NCBI): domain Eukaryota; kingdom Metazoa; phylum Arthropoda; class Insecta; order Lepidoptera; family Pieridae; genus Pieris; species Pieris macdunnoughi. The sequence goes on from CAJOBZ010000002.1 coordinate 11,748,734, forward strand.
CGTCGAACAATGTTTTGACACTATTCCTCAAGCATACGTCATTTGTTTCGATTTCCGGTATAGGAGAATTCACTTGTCTTGTGCAAATTTGGAGAATGGCATGAAAATTTTTGAAAAAAAATGATCCTAATTTTGAGAGAAGTCTCTCAAAATTTTTGCAGTCTATTCAGTGTTACCAAGATCTGTATGATAGCAAGAGGAAAAGAAGCGAAGCAATCTAGAATTGATAGTTTCTTTAAGCCATTTAATTTATTATTTCTCATTACATATTTTAATTACAAATTAAAGTTTTATAATTACTATTAAAATTAATAACACACAAATACCAAAAATAACTAGCAATTTCATAAGCATATATCGATACCTCCTAGAATGTCAACTAACATTATTTGAGAGCCATTTTAAGGCAAATTTTTATATTTTAATGAAATAAAACTAATTCGAATAAATTAAATGTTTTTTTAATAAAGATTGAAAGCTCTTCCTTTGGAATAACATGATTTTGCTGAATTTTGTTTTTAAATATATTTTTACATGACTCATAACAGGCGGGACTCAATAGTAAATGGTTTAACTACTAGTTATATTCATGTACGTCGTAATGAAAATCCATGGCTTACTCGAGAATATAACGAAATATGAAATCATTTTATTAATATCATATACTTTTGGTTATTTTCGATTTTTTTGTCCCACTTATAAAATGTTGAAATTAATCACTTGACTATTACTAGGAAAGTACTTACCTATGTTAGTAGTTAAAACCTCAACGTATACTGGACTAATATAATTAATCGAGGATTTTTAATTACTCATTTTAGGTATTTCGAATACCTCACGAAATTAATGGTTAGGAAGAAGTAGTCTCATTAACAAAACAACACATTTAAGAATCACGATGTATTTTTCGTTTATACTAAGTAGGACCCTTTTTTGTGCATGTATCATTAAGTTTCTTGAAAAGTAACTAACATCAATAAAAATAATAGAAACTAAAAATGGTAACTTACGTTAAACAATATTAATAAAAATAATAGAATTAATATAAATATCTAAAAATCTAGGAAATTGTAACGCTCAAAAAATTGCTATAAGGTTAAACAAAATAAATAAAATATTAAAGGTTAACGAATCAAAAATCAGTCTGAATCACTACTTCTGCTCCATTAGAGTTATTTAGATAGAAAGATAGATCCATATAGTCCGTGTTTATAAGTTTTGACTTTGATTTGAAGTCCTTTATAAATCCTGAGACACTTCAATAACTGTGTATGTATCTAAAAGCTGTATAGTGTATATCATTGATCAGGCATATAAAGCTTTTATTTTGTCTGTTTTCAATTAAAGGGCAACTGTGCTTCACTTTGTGAATTACCCACTATTGAAAGCGAGGCTAATAGCTATACTACACTGTAAACTACCTAACATATACATTAGAAATAAATCCTATTTCTAATCCGTATCATTGAACCTTCACCACCTATCTTTATCTTAAATAGCTGGAAATTTCAATTGCACCTCTCTTTGCTGTCTGTTGATACCATCAAAAGCAATACCTTGGAGATCCCAGACTTAATCGTGAAATTATACAAATAATGTTTCCTTTTATAATAAAAGTACTACTTCCGGAGGTAATAATTAAGACACTTTTGAAGATCAGATGCTGATTAAGGATTTCATTATTTTGTAACGCTGATTTTTTATCTTTTGTTTTAATTTTTCTAGCTTTCTCTTTTTTTTTAAATGTTCATGTTTTTTTCCTTGAACTTGCTTGTTATTTTCATAGACATTGTTCACAAATATTTTTTTGGGTTTATAAAACCTATATTAGATTGTTCACGTTCCATAAACCATTCGATTCATGAACAGTTTTGGGAAGGATAAAAAGCCTTCCAGATAATTTTTACTTGATTTTTGGGAGTGTAATGTGACTCTAAGGAGAAAATGCTTCAAGTGATTAGATTGAACGTTATCGGAGGATAATGTTCATCAAAGACCACGCTATCTGATTTAATAAATCCATTACCTTTTCGGACTTTTCTAAATCTGTATAAGCAAAATCAAAACTAATAGAAAGGGTTCTCAAGAACATAGTTTTGCAAACCGATATTTTTGTGGTCTCAATATTATCTCCTTCACTCTTTTTTTGACAATATTTTTTTTTTTCCAGCTTTTACAACATATCTTGCCAAAACCCATTGTCTTCGGTGGTCCAATAATCCAAAACATTCTGTTATTTCTACTGATTTTTCCGACAAGTTGAGGGGTAAGAAGTTTTCATAATTCTCGTAGAGTACTCTTCCGTTTCTACTGACATATCCAATCCTCTTTGCTTATATTCCTCTCCTTATCCTTACATTTTTTATGAAAACTCTTAGCCTTTCTTTATCTTTTTTCGCAAGGAAATGCGCTTTTGGCGTTATGGACGATGAGGATATCATTAGTCAGAAATTAAAGGAGATGAGTTAAAAGAATTATACGGCGATGGTACTGGAGTAATATCACAATAATTTTCTATAATGTATCTGGATGGGCGAATTACCTGATGTTCTCTATGACTGAGGGACGATCTCCTTTTTGTGTTCAACTATCGATACCCAAGGGAGAGCAAAGAATATAATTGGAATATATGTAAGCATTGAAGGATATTTGGATACTTCTTTGTTATCATTCTAACAATACATAAGGGTATTGAAAGCTCCTCTTCCATAAATTTCATCCGGTGGCAATGGAGACTCTAAAACAAACAACAATTAAAAACACAAGAATTCATATTTTATATTTAACGTGCTAATCAAGTATAAAATTTATAACAAAAAAAAATATATATACCACAAATAAAACAAAATCAAATTGATTAGTAATTATTTGCCAGATAAATCAAGTGTCTTTTTATAAGTTTGTTCGTTGTAAACAGGTGTAAATATAGTGTCGGGTACTAAGAACGTGTAACAATTATCCAATGCAAAATCACACTATATGTAACACAAGTATCAATGTAACTTACCATATTCATCCCTGTTTTGCATTAATCACCGATTCCTGAGATATTGAATTGTATCATTGTATTATTCACCTTATTATTGAGAAATAATTTCGGCCCTCGCCGTCATTTATGTATATGAGCCAATATTGTATCAATCCTCCTCAGCCCCGCGAATATGATAAGTTTTTGGTAGTCAATGTACGATTTTACGATTGAATTGATTTAGTATAGTGAAATTTGGTATTTAGGTTTTTTAAAAAAAAATAAACTAACATTAAGATATGTTTATCTTTTGTATAAAAAAACAAAATACCTAAATTTGTTAGATGACTCAGATACTTAGGAGGTATCGATATAATTATTTTAAGAACTTACTTTTAATAATAAAGTATGTATATCCTTTGTTATAAATGCAGTATTTTTTTTAATTTCGAGTCCGTGGATCCTTACCCTACATGTAAACATACGAAAAAATATGTCTCGACTTACGTCGTTTCGATTTAAGTCATATGAACCTAACATGCCGTAAGCACAAGGACTGCCTGTAATTTATTTTTATATCTCATAACGCAGTCAATTATTATTTAAAACCAATGAATCGATTCATGTTACTTGTAAATTCCTATTTAATTAACCTATTTATTCATACAGCTAAGTTTCATCCACAATTCAGACGAATAGCGCCTCGCTAAACTTGTCAAGGTGCTAATTGACAAACTTCGGTTATTAACTAAATTTAAATCTCAATACGTTCTTCCTTCGTAATCCATAATTCAATTTCTCAATAGTATAATTATATTCCCTGATAAAGGTCTGGAATGCTGAAGCCGCAATTTAGTGAGTACAAGTCAAACTGAAAATTTACAAGCCCCAAAATCTTACATTGTTTTACTTATTTCTAGTACGGTTGATTCTACGTGAAATGCAAATATCGACAAATAATTAGTGTGACCTTTAAATTATTTAAAGCAAACGAGGTCTAAAGCATACTTGATTGTCTAATCTCTAATTTAAATATTTTGGTATTCGAGTAAATCAAAAATAATAGTAACATCATACCTAAAGGAAAGAAGTTGCATCACAGATAAGGAGCAGTTTGATCCCCCTTGTTCATAAGATCTAAATAATTATATTAGTACTAGCTGAACCGGCAAACGTTGTTTTGCCATGTATATTATTTCTAGGAAACATTTTTTTAGTTCAATAAAAATAACTATCATAAAAAATAGGGGTTGATCGTAGAGGGGTGAAAATTAAGGGTTGTATGTACTTTTGTATGCTTAAAATAAAAAAATAATAACTACAAATTTTGTATAAAAAATAAAATATTTTTTTTTGGGGTGGACACTCCTTATCACTAAGGGATTTGAAAGATATCTCTAGCTACTATCTGTAGCCGGTTCTCAGACTTATTTAATATGTATAAAAAATTTCATAAGAATCGGTCGAGCCGTTTCGGAGGAGTATGGGAACGAACATTGGACACGAGAATTTTACAAATATAGAGATTTTACCTAAAGCACAGATATGTGTCTTTTTATGCGTGAATATAATTTGAGAGGTGTTTTTAAGATGCGGTCACAAAGGACTATTAAAACGTTATTTAACTTAAAACGATTGCGAGTTCAAGAGAAACGTACTTTACCAATATTTTTCTAATGCTTACAACATTTTGTATGTTTTGTAAAAGAAACTCAGGGTATATTTTTAATTGAACCCTTGAATTATCGTTCAATAGTCATTAGTTATTCATGTATAGCAAACAAGATAATGAACCTCGTACGATCCTAATATAATCTAACATTATAATGATATCATTTTCATAACCCTTGTTTTCACGCTGAGTTTGTCATTATAACGTAAGGGGCTTATTACGCCCCCTGGCGTTAATTTACATTAACTTAGTATATAATTTACACAGAGTTAATAATAAACTCACATAAAAAAAAATATTGTAAATTTTTTTGTATGTATTTTATTTGAGCTTGATCCATGGTAGTCTAGTTATGGTTATGGTTTGTGGACTCAATTTCCGCACTTAGACTCTCACTAGGTCCGTTGTGCTTAAAGTCCTGGCGAACTAAGCCAGCCTTACTCCTTCTAAAAGCACAGACGCCTCCTTTGCACTTCGCAGGCTTCAGGGAGCGACCTCACTGCTCCGAGAATTTCTGCACGTTTTTTAGCCACAGCCTCGCATGCCAGGACATCGTGGGTGACTGATTCCGCTGCGCTGTAACAGCCTCTACACATGGGGCTGTCTGTCGCGCCTAGGACAAAAAGATGTTTATTAAAGAGACAATGGCCCGTAATTGTCCCTATCATTGTTTTGAGATTAGTTCTGTTTAAGTTAATAGGATATATGGAAAAATATAAAAAGTTTAGAAGTTGCTTTGTATGTTGCGGGTTAACTGCTGGCACAGCCACTTTGGATTGTCTGCAGTCCACACTTCACGGCCATCGTTGATGTTGGAGTTCTATGTTGATGTAGTCTAGTTGAGCGTACTCGGCTTATAATTGAGGTGGTGCATTCAAATATTGACTGTGTACAAATAATTTCGTTTCTATGACCGAAAATAACACTTGTTCAATATAGTGAAAGGAACCGTACCTTAGATTCGAAAATTGACGACGTATCAAACCCAGACAGCTAATTCATGCCCTTACAATGGTCCCACAAATGTTAGTTTATTAATACCCCACTTATTATTACAATATATTTGCCCTTGGGTTTACAATAGGAAAATAACATTGTTTTTTGTTTTTGTCCATATATATTAAGTGCATCAAAACATTTCCGAGAATTTTATTTAAGAATTTGGACTTCACGCATTATTTAAAACATTGAATGTCTGACTAAAAGAAGAGTGGCGGAGAGTTTATTGCCAGTTCTTCTCGTCCATTCTACGCCCTTTATTTTAGAACTGGTAGTAAATGTAACATTAGAAGCATTTCATAAGTATTTCTTTATTGATGTTCATAAGTGACCTAAATGAACATGATGAATGATTATGAATGATGATGATGAGTTTTGTATGTAGCGGCTTTACTTCAGATAAATAACAATGTCTCTATCGGTCTTAAAAGTCAGACATTGAACGGTCGTAAATTCTTCATTTTGCTTGGTATAAATCTATTAAGGGCGCGATTTACTAATCATCATCTTTTGTTTGATTGATATTTATTCTAAATTAATAAATATTTAAGTAGGGCCAAATGTATATTTATTGAAATTTTATATCAAAAAGCTCTGCGATCATCATTGAGCCCACGACGGTAAACTACTAAAGTTAATAGAACTTAGTACAAGTCGGCCGTAATAAGAGATCACGTCTCAATCAAATAAAATAAACCCTAATTGTAGGTAACGAAGTCAATTACAGCTTATCCGAAAGCACAACAGAAACTTTGCTTTCTAGGCCTTGTTGAAAATAGATAGAGGTATTGGCGATACTTATCATTATCTTTAAACTTTCTACTGTTTTTGTCCTATTCTTGCGTGAAACAATGTGTTAATTAAAAAATCTTATTATTAGTTGTCTCACACTAAAATAATGTAAATTTATGTGTTTAAATAATTTAATTTTAATAGTTAAAATTTTGTTTTTTTCAGTATCGCTGGTGATAGCCAATTATTGATTATTTGTGTTTGTAATTTTATCAATGTATGTGTGTTTTAATCAAATAAACATTATTCTTTCTTTGTGCTAGAGGAGATTTTCTCCATGGTTGAATTGGTCAAGCGTTTCTAAAGTTTATTTATTGCGTTAGCCCAAAGATCCTTTATTAGCTAGTCGTGAAAAAAAATATTATTGAAGTGAAACTTCTTTATCGACGTATGGGAGAAATTTTGTAGCAAATCGTCACGGTAAAAGGAAATAATTGTATTTGTATTCATGTCTATAATAATAAAAGCCTTTTGTTTAACTTTATTTAACCAATTTCTGTATAGTTGCATATAGTATATCATTTTTCGAAAAATAAGGTCATAAAGAACTTTCACTTCTTACGTGTGTACACGCACACGAATAATGAATGTACACGCAAAGAATAATGTTTATTTGGACTTATGTCAAAATGTAAATTAAAAATAAAAATTATATTTTCAGAATGCTGTACTCATCCCTTGTCCTCATCCTCGTGATCGGTGCGGTGACATGCTCGCCTGAGCGCGTCCAGAATGAAAACGACCAGAACCATGAGCACGACGCACATGAGGAGGGCCATGTTGCCCCATTGGAGAAGAGATCGCCTCACTATGACTTTGGATTGGGCAAACGGGCGTACAGCTATGTGTCGGAATATAAACGGCTACCTGTGTACAACTTCGGGTTGGGCAAAAGGTAAATTGTGTAATCAATATTATAAGAATTTACCTTTTTGGCAGTAGCATAACAATAGGGAGGCAGGGGTGGCAAAATGCCACGGGCCCCCGACCCAAGAGATGTTATGTTCTATGGATAATTGTGAAGTCTCCAATACGCATTGGGCTAGCGTGGGGACTACAGACCATTCCCTCTCGCCTAAGAGAGGAGACCTATGGCCATTAGTGGGACATATACAAGGTGTAATTGAGTATGCTGAAAATCTCGAAGTTTAGATATTAAAATTAAACTGAGTACAACGTGACGATTTTTACTGATAGGGCGCCATCAAAACAATTTGCCACAGGCCTCAGATGGTATAGTCACGCCACTGCTTCCCGGTATAACTATATATTAGAATTACTTTCCGCCAGGAAGCTGTATGTCCTAAAAGTACTTTTGGGGGGGGGCGGGGGGGGCGGGGGGGGGGGCCGGGGGGGGGGGGGGGGGGGGGCGGGCCCCCGGGCCGGGGGGGGGGGGGGGGGGGGGGGGGGGGGGGGGGGGGGGGGGGGGGGGGGGGGGGGGGGGGGGGGGGGGGGGGGGGGGGGGGGGGGGGGGGAAGGCGGCCCGGGCCCCCCCCCCCGCCCGGGGGGGGGGGGGGGGGGGGGGGGGGGGGGGGGGGGGGGGGGGGGGGGGGGGGGGGGGGGGGGGGGCGCCCCGGCCGGGGGGGGGTGGGGGGGGGGGGGGGGGGGGGGGGGGGGGGGGGGGGGGGGGGGGGGGGGGCCGCGGGGGGCCCCCCGGCCGGGGGGGGGGGGGGGGGGGGGGGGGGGGGGGGGGGGGGGGGGGGGGGGGGGGGGGGGCCGGGGGGGGGGCCCCCCCCCCGCCCCCCCCGGGTCCGGGGGGGGGGGGGGCCGTGGGTGGCCCCGTTTGGGGGGGGGGGGGGGGGGGGGGGGGGGGGGGGGGGGGGGGGGGGGGGTTGGCCTGGGGGGGGGGGGGGGCGGGGGGGGGGGGGGGGGGGGGGGGGGGGGGGGGGGGGGGGGGGGGGGGGGGGGGGGGGGGGGGGGGGGGGGGGGGGGGGGGCCCGCCCCCCCCCCCCCCCCCCCGGGGGGGGGGGGGGGGGGGGGGGGGGTTTTTGGGGGGGGGGGGGGGGCCGGGGGCGGCCCCCCCCCCCCCCCGCCCCCGGGGCGGGGGGGGGGGGGGTGGGGGGGGGGGGGGGGGGGGGGTTTGGGCCCCCCCCCCCCGGGGGGGGGGGGGGGGGGGGGGGGGGGGGCCCCCCCCCCCCCCCCCGGGGGGGGGGGGGGGCGGCCCCCCGCCCCCCCCCCCCCCCCCCCCCCCCCCCCACGCCCGGCCCCCCACAACCCCCCCCCCCCCCCCCGGGGGGTTTGGGGGTTGGGGGTTGGGGGTTGGGCCCCGGCGGGGGGGGGGGGGGGGGGGGCTTTAAGACTGACGTCACCAGACGCAATATGCAGAAATACTACATCTATAATAAATTAAAAGGGGTTGCTTAAAATCCACCCGCTCGCAGTCCACAATCAAAAAAACGGTTTAAGCTCCTAAAACCTAATACACATTACACCCACTCACTCACTAACATGCACCCACATACTTACTCATTCACTCACACACTCACTCAGGCACTCACACACTCACTCAGGCACTCACACACTCACTCAGGCACTCACACTTATGGAATTCACTATTAAGGTTGTTATAGAACCGTTGGGAACACTGACACAGGTATTTTTTACTTAAAAGGGTTCCCAAATCTAACACATTATAATGAATTGTTTTAAATGAATAAACACATTTTTAAGAATGATGCGAACTATATTCGGAGTTAGGAGCCCGATTACTTAAAGATTTAAGGGATTATTTATTTATCAAAAACAAACTATTCTTACATACTGCAATACGATAGTGTCGATCATAAAATTAAACTATAAACTATTGATTTATCACATTTATTACACAAGTTTACATAGGATATATAAAGTCGGTTATTCATAATTAGAGACTGTGAATACGTCCTATCAGTAATAAACAATCTGTGAAAGTTCTAATTAAGCTAAATAAAAGCTACTGCGAATCTGATCTAAGAAAAGGGTAATAATTCTCTTAATCTTTCTCTCTCTCTCAAATTAATTCGCTTTTTTAAGAAAGATCTTCTAATCATTTGTGAATGCTACTCGCACTCGTTATTAGAAAATTCCCTTAATTAAGCAAATAAATATAGGTATTTCTTGGTTCGTATCATTTTAGAATTTTTTATCTTAGGTCGCGACCATACTCCTTCGGACTTGGAAAGAGATCCGTAGACGAAGACACTGATGAGGATTTCACTAATGATATTGACCAGGCAACACAACCAGAAGTCTTTGAATATGAGGAAGCGCCAGGTAAAGAACACTTTGTTGTAACTTCTTTAATAACTTTTTCGTAGATATTACAGGCAAAAGTGTTGTTGTAAGTTATAAGTATTTTTTGTATACACTGGTCCTACTAGGTGCGATATCTGACAAAATGATTGTTTGTAATTAGTGTAAGGGCAGATCAATTTAGCAAATGAAACAATAAATCACGTGAGAAACATGTATTGAATGATTTCACACCCTATTTTAGGTGTCAAACTGTGTTTAAATTATAACAAAATGTGCTAAAAAGCATTCTTTACTTCTAGGCAAAATATGATATCTATTATTTCTATATATTTTCAGAGTATGAAGTAAAAAGAGCTCGACCCTACAGTTTCGGTCTCGGCAAACGATTCGTAGAAGATGAAGAAGAGGAAAAGAGAGCCAGAATGTACGACTTCGGTCTAGGCAAGCGGCCGCATTTATACAGCTTTGGGCTCGGGAAACGGGCCAGGAGCTACAACTTCGGCCTTGGTAAGCGTCTGAGCAGCAAATTTAACTTTGGGCTTGGCAAACGTCAGAGGGACATGCACAGATTTGGATTTGGACTCGGCAAGCGATCAGAGAACTCTGAGGACAGCGAATACTTTGACGTTTAAATGTTTATTACTGGCGGAGCCATTGTTCATTTATTCCTTTCGACAAAAGAAGCATCCTTCACAGTCAAGATTGAATCATAAACATATGAATTAATAACGCTATATGTATGATTATGTACTTCCCTATGTACATTTGTTACTGACTTATCAAATATGGTGTTTGTTTTAATTGAATTCAGTTGCGAAAACCCCAGCCTATTTTCGTAATTGAATTCCTTCATTCACCACCTGTTTGACGTCTTCAATTTCCTAGTTGACTTATTAATAATAAACCTTAATTTTGGTAATATAAGTTGTTGTAGTGATAGTTTCTGTAAAATATTGTTAATCGATATGCTTGTAATTTACTATGTGTCTACGAATTTTAAGATATCCAATTTAAATGAATTTCGTTTAACAAAATCAATTACCACGAAATTAGCTCGTTGTGCCAAAGTTTCTAAATGACTTTTAAAACCGTAAATTAATTGTTTTATTACTGATATCTTAATTATATTCATACATTTCGAAACAGTATTGTAGCGTCTAATCTAGTTAATTATCATAAAAATTCGTGGATTCATCAAAACTAAGTATTGTGAGACTAAGCTGTTTTGATTATAAATGTACATTAAAGTATAAAAATCTTAGATTATTGCATCATTATTTCGTTTTTGTTCTATTTCCCTAATACTTCATACTATTAAAATAAAAAATAAATCAGTGGGGTTACAACATTTTTAGGTGTGGGCCTCAGATTTCTGAATGTGTTTCATGACAAGGCAATGGCAAGTAGGTAGGTATGGATCAGCCTCCTGTGCCTGACACAACTTTTTGGGTCTAAGGCAAGCCGTTTTCTTTACGATATTTTCCTTAACCGTTAGAGCGAATGATAAATGCGCACATAGAAATAAAGTCCATTGGTGCACGGCCTGGAATCGAAGCTACGACCTCAGGGATGAGAGCAGCACGATGAAGCCTAGGCCAATACTTCATACTACTAACTTAAAGAAAGAACAAGTTAAACAGTTTAACTTAGTTTAGTTTCTTGTTACTATATAGCAGTCTTTCTATGAACGAGATCAGTTCCTTATATATTTAAATTGCAATATACAAGCACATATTTTAAATGAATACGCTTCACCAGACTGACCTCAACTTATTCATTATAAGGGTCACTTGTGCCTTTGGGCTGTTAAAGTTGGGGGGGTACGGTGCCCCCACCCTACATAGTCGCATCACTGTGTCTTAAAGACATGTTCAAACCTTTTTCTCTCTGCCATACCCACTGTTGATTTTAAAGTATATTGGGGAATTCCACTGGATGACATGACGATATCAATGTACGCCAAGCTCACCACGGAGACCATACACGAACATTGGAGAAATGAGATACCTACAACTTATTCACTTATAAGGGTCACTTGTGCCTTTCGGGCTGTTAAGGAGCGTTCAAGTATTCGTCACGCAATTTTTGGAGATTATTGACCCCCCATGTACCCAATAGAAAAACGTTTCGTGACCACCCAGTGACTCTTTATAGCTAAAAGTTACCATTATGTGCTGTAAAGTACTGGAAAGTCGAAAAGATTTGTATAATGTTGCACAGTATAATGGAGAAGAAATTTGTGAAACTCAGGGAATGCCTTTTCTATGATAATGAAATTGAAAAACGGTATCTTCAAACAAATAGGCTTAAGTACAGGAAGGCCCTTCCTGTCACGGATTTGAATCCATTAGGTACTTTCGGGTTTTATTACTGATCGAGTGGAAACTCAAACGATAGCTTATTTGAAATGAAATATTTAAGCAATAATTCTTCTTTTAGAAATTATCATTAACGAGCTTGAAGTGGAAACAGAGTAATCTACACATTTTAAATGTCCTGTATTTTTAAATATATAGGCAAGAATAGTCCTGGAACCGCAACCTAAAACATCCTCAAACAATAACTAGTTTATAATAATAATAATTTTATTTGCATTATTAATATTGTACAAAAATAGTTTCGCACACATATAATAATGCCGTGTTTTGTCAAAAAGAAAAAATAAAAAAAAATTACATTACATTATGAGTCATATTACTATAGTCAATTCTTGTATTATTATACCACTACATCATCACCTTATAAAAATATATTAATTATAATCTTTCACTTCATGCAAATAATCATTTTAGAATAATTTTTTTTCCACTCTTACTTACTGTGATAATTTTTCCCGTGCAACATATTTGTTAGTAATTTAATATAAAACGATAGAGGTTTTAAACTGTTTTCGCTAAGTACAGCTTGGCATTTAAACATTCCATTATTCTCACAAATGCTTTTACTAATGTAGGTAAGAGTGAGTGAGCAAAGTTTGTGGAAATATCTATTATGTTAAGTTTATTCGAGATGTGTGGGGATGATGAATGGAGCACTTTGTTCGCGTGATTGTGAGTGGGCAATAAGCACTCTGGGGTCAAAGTTTCCGATGGTTGAACTCTGTAAAATAAAAACATTATTGTTTTCTTTCGATCTCGAGCTGTTAGCTCTCGGCAAAGTAATCATTACAATATAAATATTGATTTATGTGTAAAGCCTGATTTGGTTAAAAACTTACTGATGGTAGGTACATTATCTATCTAAATATACTGTCATGATCGTAGAACAATGTCGGATTTGAAAAAATCCAATATCCACTTTTTATCATATTTAGATACTATATTGACTATATAATACGGCTACATGAAAAAAAAATCCATGTGTTTTAAAATTCAAATTAATCAGTCGGTTAAGTGACGGATTTGATAGAAACGTGTGATTTTTATAGAAAACTGTGTAATTTAATGTTATTATTTTTATTTTGTTTCAAAACAAACCCTTTTGTTTGCTTGTATGCCAATTTGCATAATAATAGAATATGAATTAAAATAGTTACGACAAAAACTAACAAGATAATATTATTTTGAAATGGCTGCCCTGTAAAGTTTACTATTTGTCAGATCCGTCACTATTCTACGACAATGACGATAGTTGGTCCATGCTCCTATTTACAACAGAAACACACGTCATTTACTTAAATTTGATTCACTTAATATTAATGTAAAAGTAAAATTATGTACACAAATAATAGTTAAGTTAAGTATAATATAATACTAATATGATATCTTGGATCGATATTTATATATCTTTTACGAAACCAAACTTAGACTCGAATATAAGTGTGTATAAACTCTAGCCAGGATTTGAGAAATACCTTAAAATCTTGAAATATTTCAACCTAAAACTTATACTCTTCTTTTTAATATTATACGCAATTTCTTGGCTTATTTTACCTCGTATTGTGCATACAACCCCTTTGTATTACGAGTACCTACCTGCACGAATTACCAACTAACCTTTTATTTGGGATAAGGAAAATTACTTTTATGTATAAGAATGATAGTCTTGAAAGTATTTTAAGCGAGGCCGTCAAGTAAAGTATGGTATTCAGATGAAAAGAGGGTATTTTCTAAGTCGTAAATACGGAAATCGCATTACTAAAATTTTACGACTCTTGTTTAAAATTTAATTAATAAAAAACGAATACATATATCAATCATATATACAACAAAGGTATTTCTGTCGACATGATACTGAGCAAAACGATAAAAAATATACGGAAAGGAAAATTGTATTCCGTGAATTATTAACATACATGACAACCGCTGATAAAATTATTAAAGTTTTACAAATAACTACTTGAACCTACCTAGACATGTTAAGTTGTACTAAAGAGGACTCTTGTTGGACTGATTGGGATCCAACTCATCTATCTATCTTCTATCTATATATAAAAATGAATTGCTGTTCGTTAGTCTCGCTAAAACACGAAAACAGCTGGACCGATTTGGCTAATTTTAGTCTTGAATTATTTGTGGAAGTCCATAGAAGGTTTAAACAGTGGGAAACATAAATAATAAGCAAAGAAACACTCAAAACGACAATGAAATTTTCCAATAAAATCTGTTCCTATTGTGTTTTCCTATGTCTTTTTAGAAATAAAGAAATATCACTTGGCTGTCATATATAGATGCCTTCAGTAATGTGTTTCATGGCTATAGTTTGAGTCTGTTTCAAAAAGTTGTATTACGTTTTGACACAAATATTTGTAGGTGATACGAAGTTCACGAGTTCATCTAGTATCAAATAAAAAACCTAGTCAGTAGACCAAAATTCATAAAACAAGCAAGCAATTTTTCCTTTCCCGTCTCCTACCGTATTTATGTTAAGAAGTTTTCTATACAAAATATGACTGTCTTACCACAATTAAGCTCGGCGCGGCGTAGTATATAGAAACGACAGCGCCATCTAGCGTGTAGAGTGTAAACCAAACGATCCTTTGTCGCACCACAACAATGCGGTGAAGTTTAAACACAGTCCCCTTTGACGTTCAGTGTTATACATTGTCCTTTCGGAATAGTTTTGTTGCTTGTCATACAAAAAGCCTCATCAAACTTATACCAGAAACCTAAAGCCCCAATTATCTTTTATTCTTATTATTTTTCTTGGTATTCAAAATAAGACGAAGAGAATTACTAATCTATCTAAAGGCTACAATACATTCACAATAAGCTATTTAAATCTAATATATAAAATTCTTGTGTCGCGGTGTTTGTAGTTAAACTCCTCCGAAACGGCTAGACCGATTCTCATGAAATTTTGTGTGCATATTGGGTATGTCTGAGAATCGGACAACATCTATTTTTCATCTCCCTAAATATTAAGGGTAGTCCACCCCTATTTTTTTTTAATTTTTAGATACATTTTTTTTTTTTTTATGATACAGCAGTAAAAAATACATACAACCCCTAATTTTCACCGTTTTAAGATCAACCCCTATTTTTTATTATTAATGATATACATGGCAAAACGACGTTTGCCGGATCAGCTAGTATTCATATATGAAGTCTAAAACTAATTTTATACTATATCGGATATTTTTAGCCAAGCAGTCAGTCACTAGAATACGTGTAAACTAAGTAACTATTAAGCTGCGAGAGCAATTGGAAAATGGGAGCATGCTGACGCTGGACTGTAGGAGCAGAGACCATGGCAAATATGTTTTTCTGTATTATCATTACCCACGCTAAAATAAATTCATATGAACTAAAGTGTTCGCAAAACTATAATTATTAAAGGTATTAATTTATTCTAGTGCTTGGAAATTAGATGCCTGGCGCATTTGAATGATTCTAAACATGGTCGGAAAAATTCAATTCCGACTGACTCTCGACTTGTTCTTCACAGATTGTGTGTGATAATAATAGACAAATAATTTTAAAATACTACTGTGTATGTACTAGAAAAGGGAGAAGTAAATAGTTTAAGAATGTCATGAAAGTGGATGCAGTGAGAGAGGGTTGTCTGGACCGCAGCAAGTGGAGATCCGTGATCTCTGCATACACCTTCGAAAAGGCGTGATATTTGAATGAACAAATACATGAAATAAATTTTGAAATAGGATTATTTATTTATTTCCTACACACAAATATACATTATTTACAATTTTCTTAAGCTACATAGTAATAAGAATAAAAATTAATAAATAGAAAATTAAAAAGTTTCAACGAATAAGTATCGTAATACAGCGAGCAATGCTAGAGTTAAAGGTACACTGACAGGGACCACGCTTTTTAAATTTGTTTTAATTTTTAATTTTAAAATATGCTGAAGTCAGTAAAAAACTTACATTCATTATTTTTCAAATATAAGTAAAAAACAAAAAAGTTTTTGTAAAAACTGGACTGGTTGAAATAGTTTCCGGTAGACCATCGCCATACATATTTTCTTAGAACAAAGCTTGTTAACGTTATTGTTATGATAATAAGGTTTTAAGTGTCATCGTTTGGTATTGTAAACCATAATAAACTTCAACACGACAGAAATTGCTGTAATTAATTAGAAAAAGGTCCACCGCAGTTTTCTCTCAATTTTCTAAGACACTTAATATATTCAACGCTAAATTTAGTACTTTTTATAGTGAAGGTTGTAATTTCGGCGTCGGTAACTTAAATTATAATATACAATTTAAAACATAAGGGCTTTATATGTTTCTCATATCATTCATCATTCATGATCTTCGTCTTGGTGTGGTCGAGCAAGAAGTTTCTATATTTGCTATTTTCTGCTTTTTCTGTCAGCCAATCAAATACCAAAGACGACAGTATTTCGTTTGATCGTCACATATTTGTAAAGACTAGAGATTCTGACTATTAAATCAACTGAAACATAATCTCTAAAGTATGCCATACAAGTAGCGAATAGAAATCTTATTAACCCGTTAGCTAAGGCAATATTTACATCTTAAATACTGTATTCTAATTACTAATATCGATAACAGGTGATCCGATGTCTAGTGGAAACCATAATAACTAATATTAACTATACACTCGAAAACATATATAAAAATCAGCCATGAGAATTTACGTGAAGTAAGTAATGTTTTTGTGTACCTTGATTACCTGATACCTGGAAATTGGCCGTTTGACCAAGCTAGCAGGTAGGCATACGATCATAGTACATACTAACACTACTCAATCGTCCACATTTCATCCGTCAGAAAATACGTGACGTCTGGCGGCCCTGGGATCTTGCTCTATATCTCTTAGCAACTTAGTTCTCATAGCAACCTTTGAAATATCTTAGGATTGTCTTAATTACATACCTGATATTGTTTAATTTTAATTCACGTTTCAACATCGTAAATGTTTTTATTATATTTGTCTGGAATCTTATTAGGCAAATAATTTTATTGAAAGGAATTTATATTATTAGCATAGTTTACGTTTATATAATCTACGTTTTCTTTCAGATAGTATAAGTGGTTTCTATTAGGACAGCCATTAGCCGACCTGTTAGGACATGTTGTTTAAAAAATGCTAGCAAGCACAAAGCCACTGCCCATAGATTTGCCTTGCCGGGCCATTTTTCATTGGTGCCTCTTATGTTTGATACCATATAGTATTTTAAATGTCGTTCGCATTTTTTAGTAATAGCTCACACACAAATTGTACGAGCCAAGGCTATATATTTTGCTTACTCAGGCTTACATAGTTTTATAAGCGTGGCGATTTCCTAAATGGTTAAATTTACGCCCGAGAGTAGGACGTAGGCACTCTTTCAAGTGTTACATTGCACTCATTCGTTACATAACAATTATTAACATTTTATTATTTGGCTTATATTCTATTGTTATACGCGAGTGGTTAGTATAGAGTAAAATTAAAATCGACTAT
Source organism: Pieris macdunnoughi (assembly GCA_905332375.1). NCBI lineage: Eukaryota > Metazoa > Arthropoda > Insecta > Lepidoptera > Pieridae > Pieris > Pieris macdunnoughi. The sequence continues at coordinate 11,766,273 of CAJOBZ010000002.1, forward strand.
TATTTAAAGCGCCCCGATGGCCCAGGAATCGTATACAAAAATTCTAGTTTATGAATTAATATACTATTTATTTATAATTTATATATTAAACAAGTAAACATTGTTCGTATAACATCAGTCCTCAAAATCAGCAAATTTGTTAATATATAGCATTTAAAAATGCAATAAAATAACATAAAAGCACAAAACATCGTAGGTATATTAATAATTGGGTTTGTTTTGTGAATCCACTGATTATTGAAAATTATTTATGATTCATTGTTTATTTAATTCACATCCAAAGAGCCTCCGGCGAAATTTAATATTAATTGTTAAATGAAACGAGAACTTGTACGCTTTGAATATAAAATGCATTTGATAATAATTTGTTTCAATTCATCTGGAAAACATGATTTGTATTTCAATTCAATTGGGGCCACACCCAACAAATATTTATTTTATACAAGCTGCCCCCGCGAACTTCGTTTCGCCTAAATATTATTTTTACTTAGCCTATCTTTTTAGCAGCTACATACTCTACTTCTACCAAATTTTTCTGTATTACACCATAGACAGTTCGCGTTCACAATTTCAGAAAAAGAAAACTGGTTTTTAGGTTTCCCCGTGCAAAATTTTTCAAGTTTTCTCTCCATAAATACGTTAGATTTCAGAGGCTCAGCTCATCTGATGTTAAGTGATGATCCGCCGCCCATGATCGATCGCTCTGCCAGAAGGCTCGCAAAAGCGCGCTGCCGACTTATTAAGAATTGGTACGCTACTTTCTCGTAGTACCCCAAGTCGAATTGGTTCGGAAATACTTTAGTGGGCAGCGGGGGGCCCCCCGGGTTAAACGGATAGTATTTTGTTCTACATAGATCAGATCATCAGAGGTGAGAACAGTACTCCATGTGGGGCCCAATTTGGGCTTTATAGTTTTGCGTTTCATTTAAATCCTTACAATTAAAAACCTCCTTTCTGCACGAAAAAGTATAACTGCCAATACGTCAGTTATAAATTCTTTTCATATAGGAATTACTAGTAAATATAGGCTTACATTTAATATGTTTAGTAAGAAAAAGAAAATAAAACACCACGATGTGGTTTACGATAATATCGAAAGAGACTCCATTCCGAAGAGGGGATATTACTCTGAGCTCGTCTCAAACATGACGAAAGAGGACCCGTCTAGAGAGGTCTACGCCAAGAAACGAATGAAGTTAATGCTACAGGTACAACTGGTTAATCATTTCAGTATACCATACATTATGACTATTGGTTATATTTGCTACACTTTTAACTTTAACTCTGAAGTCATTAGTTCGAACCCCGTCTATTCACCAATGGATATTTTTTATCTATACTTACTAGTACAGTAAAGGAAAACATCGCGAAGATACCACCACGGCTATATTAAAAAGTAATTTATTTATTTAATAATAAAAATCATTTATTTGCAATTTTTTAAATAATTTATTTGCAAGTGGTACATTAAGATCGATCGATAAGAATACGCACAATCAGCCATATAAAAATAGGCATTTAACAAAAAAAGCCACCTTTACAGATTACTCCAATGCATTTAACATTGTTTGTAACACTTGCATAACATAAAACAATATATACACATAGAAACAACAACACAACACCAAATAGTAATAGATTAAAATATTTACAAAAAGACTATTTCTACAGTATAGGAACTGACATGAAGCAGACCATTTGTCAGTCCACTTTTTTCAGACACACAATTAAAAACGTTTGTTAATCTATGGAACTTATTAATTATTTCCATACATTGTGTCGTGTATGCACTATGCACTTTTCAAGAGGTTAGTTTTCGCTAAGGTTAAGAATAGTAACGGCGGTCCATGCCACCTCCTGTCCATCAGGCACTCTGAGGCCTAGGCATTGGATCACTGCCGGATTGCTTTCCTTAATCAATGCCTTTAAAAAATATTGAAGGAAACAGATACAAAAATCTAATGCTTGTCATATAAGTGGTTTATTTTGTTCCCTAAAAGCCTAGCAAACAACGCTATACCGATGTAATTGGATTCTTTATTGTTTACTCTATTTCTTATTCAGGCTAAAACAGATAAGCTTGCGCCGATGTTAGTATCATTGCCGAAACCGCAGAAGCCCAAGCTTCTCCTACCTCCAGGTCGGTGGACTACGTATAGAGAAGATGAGAGCATTGTAAGTATTATATAGCAACCGCTATTCTAGCTATTATGCTGGATAGTTTAAAAAAAAGTGCGTGCGTACAAAGTACACATGTCAGAAGTAAAACTTCTTAGGAAAACTATTTTTTAAGTATGGTTCATATTTATACAAATCTGAAACTTTAGATTTCCGAGACTTGGAGGGAATGTTAATCTGTGTGAAAGATAATGTTAGGAATTTAATTGAAAGTGTCGAAAATTAATAAAAATTTATTTTTTCATTTTTATTCATTTGAGATTCAATAAATTATTTTGCATGAAATATAAAATACTAATATTTCAAAAAATTGTCTTTACGAAATTTTAATTAAAAAAAAATAATTTCTATAAGGTAATTCACCCTTCTCACTCTCTCTTAATCGGTCTGAATCGTTCTCTCCCTTTCCTTCGACAAAAACGCTGCACATCTTCGTAACGCTAATATTATTATTGCGTTTCATACTAGTATAAGATCCCGCTATACAACGACCTTCACCGAGATGCTTATTTAATGAAACGTATTTTATATTTAATTTAATATGTCAATAAATATAATCCATATGGGTTGTCTAGCAAATTTCAGTCCAGAGTATGTTTAATTAATAATTTAAAAAAAATATTTTTTGAAACATTTCACCGGTATGATTATTAGATAAATTCTATACCAATCGAAAGTATAAAGCCCATAGAATATGCAAACTTTATGCTGCCCATTCTTTTCCGGTCACAACTATCGGGTTGCCAGGTATAAACAGGTAGATCTGTACTAGCATTTGCAACGGTCTGTTTATTGAATGAAATTTAAATGAAATTAAAGATTATTTTATTTTGAACACGGTGGTATAGGGTTGGCTGCGAAAAATCAGTCCAGAATTGCGGTTGTCGAATTTTAAAAAGTAAAATATTGCTCCAAGTGAATGTGTGCGACTGAGAGGTCCCAACCGACCATCCCATGCGATAGAAGAGCATAGCACACAGCATAGCAGTTGTTTAAAGTCCGCCCACTTAAAGAAAGAGAGTGCGCATGCTATTTGGGCTTGGAAAAGAAAAGGATAGCGATGGACTCGTATATACTATGCATCATTTTGGAGTAGTTTATTATTTAAATAGAGAAATAGTTATTTAATTTTTTTTTAATAAATTAATTTTTTATGTGTATATTTTTTGTGACACTAAAGTATATATATGTCACCGTAAAATTGTAAACACCGTTAGATTGTAATCTATCTCGCGAGATTGTAAACTGTCGAAATATTGTGAACCTCAACGAACTGCTTACAATTTAACGTATTATTATTCGGTAGATTGTAATCTATCGAAGTGAAACCGTCAAATTGTGAAACGGATCGCACCTCGCGCGCTGATTAATAGAACAGAATATGCCCCGCGCCACCATATTTGTTTGTTTGTTGTCGAATATAAATTGATTGTTTTGATGAATGTAAATTGATGTCGTGTTGTAAGTAACTCACAGCTTTAGAATTAGTTATATGAAATTATTGGGAAGTAAAATTAATCTGTGATTGACCAAAGAAGTTTGAATGATAACTAAGTTAGTGTTGGAAATGAAATGAAAGAAAATTGAACTAATTTTTCAATTTTAATTTGTGTTTGAAGAGAAAATATTGTTACGTTTCTGATTTTTTTATTTTGATATATTTTTTTTATCATGTGATGTCAGAATTATTGATTACCTACTAAGTAATAAATACTAATTTTTGAAGTGCATTCATTTTATTTGACCGATACCCTTGTTTCATTCCTAACTCTATGGACATATAACGGTCTACTATAAAGCCGACCAATCAGCGCTCGAGGTGCGTACCGTTTCACAATTTGACGGCTTCACTTCGATAGATTACAATCTACCGAATAATAATACGTTAAATTGTAAGCAGTACGCTGAGGTTCACAATCTTTCGACAGTTTATAATCTCGCGAGATAGATTACAATCTAACGGTATTTACAATTTTACGGTGACATATACATCTTTAGTAAAAAAGAAGGTTATAGTGATTCATATATAATACTAGCCTGATTAAAAATATTGATTGAAAAAAATTAAAAAATTTACTACATGCAAATTATAAATCTATAAATGTAAACAGAGAAATTGAAATCAATTGAAACTATTGGAAAAAATTCAAAACCCATAAAAGTGAATTTTTTTAATCAGGGTAATCTTGCAAATTTTATTTTTATTATAAGAAGACAAAATAAAAAACAACAATTAAAAAATTACTTCTATTTATTGTAAAAAATTAAAAATACAATTTTTTTTTTAAATTATTCAGAATCCGAGTCAACGGACATAAAACTACGATCTTCAACTTCTGAATCTTCTTCGTCATCACTCTCTGTTTCACTTTTTTCGACAATGTCTTCTATCTATAAAGGTGTATGATCCCCAATGAATCCTACTGGTTTTAAATATTCATCTAAGAACCATCCGCAGTTCTCAGGCTCAAGTTTCACATATATTTGTAGATTTATAATTTGCATGTAGTAATTTTTTTTTATTTTTTTCAATCAATATTTTTAATCAGGCGGTATTATATATGAATCACTATAACCTTCTTTTTTACTAAAGATGTAAATATACTTTAGTGTCACATAAAAAATATACAAATAAATAATTAATTGATAAAAAAAAATTAAATAACTATTTCTCTATTTAAATAATAAACTACTCCAAAATGATGCATAGTATATACGAGTCCATCGCTATCCTTTTCTTTTCCAAGCCCAAATAGCATGCGCACTCTCTTTCTTTAAGTGGGCGGACTTTAAACAGCTGCTATGCTGTGTCCTCTTCTATCGCATGGGATGGTCGGTTGGGACCTCTCAGTCGCACACATTCACTTGGAGCAATATTTTACTTTTTAAAATTCGACAACCGCAATTCTGGACTGATTTTTCGCAGCCAACCCTATACCACCGTGTTCAGAATAAAATAATCTTTAATTTCATTTAAATTTCATTCAATAAACAGACCGTTGCAAATGCTAGTACAGATCTACCTGTTTATACCTGGCAACCCGATAGTTGTGACCGGAAAAGAATGGGCAGCATAAAGTTTGCATATTCTATGGGCTTCATACTTTCGATTGGTATAGAATTTATCTAATAATCATACCGGTGAAATGTTTCAAAAAATATTTTTTTTAAATTATTAATTAAACATACTCTGGACTGAAATTTGCTAGACAACCCATATGGATTATATTTATTGACATATTAAATTAAATATAAAATACGTTTCATTAAATAAGCATCTCGGTGAAGGTCGTTGTATAGCGGGATCTTAGACCATACGTAAAAACCTTCAAAAATTGTATAGTATTTTATTTTATATATTTAAAAACGCTTCTTTGTTCACCTTACAGCAATTTCCGTTTGAAACTTTCGTACCAAAACTTCAGTTCCTCAGTGTAGTGCTGCCAAAAGAAATGCCTAGGTTGGTAAAGATTGAGCGACTCCGAAGAAAGTTTCTCGCAGCTAATATTAAGGTAATATTACATACACACTTGTTTAATATGTAAAATGATATATAAGTGTGAAAATTAAGTCAAGTTCTATGTTATTCAAAAATAGTATGTTTAAAACCACAAACAAATATTATATTCGTCGTGTGTTTACACTAATGACATATCATTGTTATACATATATGAAATATATATGTTAGAGGTAGAATTTATAATACGGAAATGTTGGAGAGACTGGGGCTGCGTGTGCCAAACCACACTCGGTGAGGTAAGCGGCAATTGCTTGCAAGTTGCAGTACCTCGAGCGCTTACAAATCACTCAAAGAAGCACCATTTACGCGTGTCTTGCGCACCCTGAATATTATTGCGTGTGAGACGGATATATTTAGGTTTTCTTGTTTAGTTTATATTACATTTCTAGTTTAATTTTTATATTACTAATAATTTTTAAATTGTATACTATATTGAGCAGTGTTGCCCAAGTTGCTTCATTGTGCGACTCTCATCCCTGAGGTCGTAGGTTCGATCCCCGGCTGTGCACCAATGGACTTTCTTTCTACGAGCGCATTTAACATTCGCTCGAACGGTGAAGGAAAACATCGTGAGGTAACCGATATGTCTTAGACCCAAAAAGTCGACGACATGTGTCAGACACAGAAGGCTGATCACCTACTTGCCTATAAGATCGACAAATGATCATGAAACAGATACAGAAATCTGAGGGCCAGACCTAAAAAGGTTGTAGCGCCACTGATTTATTTATTTTTTATTGTATTAGTATTAAATTACTGTAAAAATAGGAAATAAATAAATAAATTTTACTTTTAGAAAATGCTTAGAGAGCTAGGTGTCCAGCCATACTGGTTGTTACCACCATCTGAATATCCCATCACAGAACAAGAGTACTACGGCCTTTATAGCCCATACCCTAAACTCGACCTGGAAATATTCGACAACACGGATTATGACTGCAGGTGAGCAGTATTAGCAAAGTTTACCTTCAGCTGGTGTGTTTTCTAAAACGATCCTATGGACGTGTAAGTTGGTATGACCCCATACTAGACTATCTAAAGTTAGTAATTCTTTTTTGGGAAAAGAGTTACTCTTCTTTAATAAAATCCCAGAGGCTCTTTTATCTATACCTTTTTATAAATTTAAGAAATGTATTAAAGAAAAGCTATGTAAAAAGGCTTACTATAAAGTTAACGATTATCTAGTTGATAAAAGGGCCTGGGACTAGTGCTAGACGGGCTACTTCTAATTAATTTGCGATATTTGTTTTAAAATAAGTGTTGTTTGATGATTTGCTTTTTTAAAAGAGTACCGAGAGGTTTTTTACGCCGGCTTCTTCACTCGGCCTACACCCTATGTCTTCTTTGCCGATGAGTAGGGATTTAATGACGTGGAATAATGTGTATTTTTTTATGGTTATTGGGATGCTTGATAATCTTAGGTAAAACTAATACAGAAGGATTTTAAATACTGTAGATAACAGAGGGCGGGGTGACTCTTCACCCTGCACCCTCGGCACCCACGGCTGCTGTCATGTCACTTACCCCACAATCATTAATATCGCCAAATACATTGAAGCGTATTGCAATAACAGTTGGTTTTTTTCTTTGACTAATTTGCTAAAGAGGATAATGGTTTAGCCGGCGATTTCATTCTTGGAATTTAAGAGTAATACTCGATAGGACTCTTTCCTTTTCTGTGAATCCTTTTCGTACGAATGTTAATTTACCTTTAAAACAACGTTAACAGCAAGTGTAGAAAGTACTTAGCCTATCTACCTATTACTTTAATAGGTAATAATATATTTATAATTTATACACAAATACATAATAAGACATATGCCTTTTTTGGTACCCTTGAAATTTTAATTCTTTTTTAATTTATTTATTTTACCAAATAATATAATAAAATCATAATATGTTACATTAGAAAACCGCTTTTGTTTGTATAAATTAATCTAATTTATTAATTTACACTTTATATTCCAATTTTATTACTTTTATGAGTAATTAATAGTCATTTGTAGGATACCTGAAGAATGGTTAAGTCTAGGTCTGATTGAAGGAGAGCAGTACCCCTGTCCAGGTTTGGCGTTTCTCCCAAAGGAAGATGGAAAGTCGAGTAAAAGCGGCGATATTTTCCAAATGCTAAATAATTTGTATGACGTAAGAACTTTTACGTTTTAGTAATTTCTTAATGGATCTATCTAACACACACACACGTACAAACGTTCACAGATTTTTTTTTTTTTGTACGAAGATTTCTATGAAACTGTTTACTAAATTTTTATAAATCATTTTCTACTAGAAAGCTACAATATTGCTGAGTTACAAAGCAAATTAAAAACATTCGTGCAAAACGTTGTATAATGTTAATAGATTTATATAATGACGTTATAAGGTCTTCCTCCAAAAGTTTTTGTCGAATTAAACAATATTAAGAACTATATACTTTTTTACTGTATACTTTTTGTTGCAGTGGATAAATGTAGCTGCTTTTAGTTATAACAAGGACACAGATACGTGGGAGGTTATGGCTTTAGATGGCACGCAGCGACGGTTCAAGTAATTTTAATTAATGTAATTAAATGAGAAGAGCAGTGTTGGCCTAGTGGATCCCTGAGGTCGTAGGTTCGATCCCCGGCTGTGCACCAATGGACTTTCTTTCTATGTGCGCATTTAACCTTCGCTCGAACGGTGTAGGAAAACATCATGAGGAAACCGACCTGTCTTAGACCCAAAAAGTCGACGTTGTGTGTCAGGCACAGGAGGCTGATCACCTACTTGCCTATTAGATTGAAAAATGATCATGAAACAGATTCAGAAATCTGAGGCCCAAACCTAAAGAGGTTGAAGCGCCACTGATTTTTTTAGTAAATGAGAAACATTTTTTCCGTTCAGATTAATAATAATAAATCCCGTTGACTTCCAATCTTTACAAATGTTGAATATATAGTTTACATTTATTATTCTTGTTACCCGATAACTTCCTTCATATACTTTACTCAGATTTCTTAATAGTATTAAAATATATATATATATATTTTAAAGAAGCCTCTTAATTATCGCAGTATACCTCGCATTCGTTTGATGTTTAAAGCGGACGATCCTGAGACTTTTGCTAGACGTGTCAAGTTTGCTGTGGACTTGCGTAACGAAGTTGAAAACAACTTGAGGTAACATAATATACATTGTAAGCATTGATATACAAAAAACCCAAGATGCACACTCAACGTCAAAAAAACGTCCTCAAAAAATGAGCGCAACATTCTAAATTGTGCGCTCATTTCAAATAGTCTCGCGTCTACAAGTGGAGTCGATGTTATTTATTTGTGTTTTTTTTATAAATAAATTTATGTACTCTTGAACTTCTTTGTATGTAGTTTTTGACAAATATATTTATGCTATATAAAGTGTGGGTCAGGAGGTAGCCAATTTAACATTTTTTTTTAATTTAAAGAAAAAAACTTTTTAACCGGATTAAAGTTATGTATTATTATAAATTGACAACTATTTAACATCCAACACCTTTTGTCTTCAGTCACCGTGACCACTCACGCTGTAAAGCACCCGAAAAGTCGGATAAATTTAAAATTATGTTAAATAGTTGTAAATAAAAAAGTCATGTTCGACTCCACTCAATACCTTGTCCTACCGACCACGGTCGGTCGTAAAATTTTATTGCTTTAAGTACGTATACGCTGCGTTGTAATAACAACTTTAAGCAATTCGCGTAAGGTTGATTTTGCAATAATATATGCTTGTAACATATACTGTTATGGACAGAAATATTGTTTCGGGACACTTTCGAGCGTTACTTTTATATGAGACTGTGCATCTTGGGTTTTTTGTATATCAATGATTGTAAGATATATATCCTATATGGCTTTTGTCTTTGGGAATCTGGAAGGAAAATAAAGCTGTGGTAAGCATCATACTAGGTAGTAATGGGTTTAGAAATACTTTAACATATATGAAAAGATATCAACTCAAACATTACAAATCAACCAAATAGTCCAAAAAAGTTTCAAAATCAAATTTTTACCAATTAAAAGGCCGGCAACGCACTCGCGAGCCCTCTGGCATTGAGAGTGTCCATGGGCGGTATCACTTAACATCAGATGAGCCTCCTGCCCGTTTGCCCCCTGTTCTATAAAAAAAAAATTCATTGTTCAATCAAAATTTTCAATCAAAATTCAAAAGAATCGATATGAGCTGTCTGTAGTAGCTTCAGCGTGTGACTCTCATCCCTGAGGTCGTAGGTTCGAACCCCGACTGTGCATCAATGGACTTTCTTTCTATGTGCGCATTTAACATTCGCTCGAACGGTGAAGGAGAACACCTCGAGGAATGCCTTAGGCCCAAAACCTCGATGACGTGTGTCAGGCACAGGAGGCTGATGACTTGTTTATTAGATTGACAAATGATCATGAAACTGAGGCGGTTGTAACGTGCACTATTTTATTTTAATCGATATTAAGAATAAATAGTAATATATTTAAAACTAAACAGTCTAAAAGAAGTTCATTTAAGTCTTTTTTGTGTAAGGTTCTACCTATATCTCGACTGTTTATTATTAAATGGTCTGCCGAGAATGCCACTGCACTACATGCCGGAGATTATCAAGATGGTTAAGATTCACCGGCAGGCTGTCGAAGTTGATGAAGATCACTTAAAGGCTTTGAAATATGAGGTAAATTAAATATATATTCTCCTGAGTGTCACATTATCGCTTGGTACAATACAATGAGTACTATGACTGCGTATATAACTATTAGAATGGACATATATTATCTACTTTAAATACCAGAAGCGATAAAAGTATCTATTTTCGTTTAGGAATCAATTTATTACTACTAAATGTGCATTTGAAATTTGAAATTTTTATTGCAGTAATGGTTCACTATTTTGCCTATAATGGATTACACATAAGATATAGATAAACGCTGTGGTGGGCTTTTTGTAGGTCTATTAAAGATAAACATTTCCATCATACCTTACATATGTGTAACTCTAGCGGTTTTGACAGCGCACGCCAGAATAACTCGAAGACGGTAGATTTTTTCCTACTTACTTGATATTTTGGACAAGTCATCCCCAATATATTTATAAATTGTAACCTATGTGTTATTCTGATGTATAAGCTATATTATTGTAAAGTTTCGTTAAAATCCATTCAGTAGTTTTAACGTGAAACAGTAACAAACATCCATCCATTCTTACAAACTTTCGCGTTTATAATATTATTAGGATGTGGGAGTTTCATGATAATTTTTATTTATAAGGAAACGAAAATTAAGTAATATATATTAACTATTAGATCAAAAAGTCTTTTATAACCAAAATGAACAAGAATATAAAAACTATTACTGTTGCAGGGTTATCTTTTACACAGGAAAGCTGAAGGGAAAATGAAAATGATTTACATGATAAAGAAGTATCCCGACTTATACAACTTTGTGAAACCGCCGAGCAAGGAATATGAGGCGTCCGTACCTGAATATGGTAAGTTTTTGACACTGAACTAGTTCAAAAAGTAATTTTGTTATGGTGTATATAACGAGAAAAAGAAGGATGTACCTATTAACGCTCACATTTCCTACGCTTTTTCAACTGCTGTGATTGAATATGACAATGTTACTATCAGATAATAAATTTAAATACGCAAGAATTAAAACATTAGCCTTTACTGAAGCCTTTAGGATCTATCTATCTTTCTAAAATTCTTATGTAACACATCATTTTTTATATAAAAAATTTGAATAGTTCACTTAAGAAACTTTATTGAATAGGAAGTTAACGAAACACAGTGAATAAATTTTCAAAACGTAATGTAAACCTGAAATTCGAAAACCAAATGATTTTAATAAGTATTGGAATAACCCCCTTAACCATAAAATTGGCCCCTTGTGGGGCGTGGACCGCACCTTGGGAAACACTAATCTAGGCCTAAGATTCTTTGAAATGCGTTTCATAATAAATTAATGTTCAATGATAAAAATTAACAAACTATCACAATTGTATTTATTTTTTATTGTTTGAATGTTACAAGATGCAAACGGGCAGGAGGCTCATCTGATGTTAAGTGATACCGCTGCCCATGGACACTCACACTGCCAGAAGGCACGCAAGTGCGTTGCCGGCCTTTTAAGAATTGGTACGCTCTTTTCTTGAAGAACCCTAAGTCGAATTGGTTCGGAAATACTTCGGTGGGCAGTAAAAATTTGCTCAGTTGTGGAACAACGGACGTCAAGGTGATACGGATGGTTTGTATTCTGCCTTGACGTCCGTAAATGAAACTCATGTACTAACTTTAGTATGTAACTTTATATGTATACTATTAATAAAAGGTCGATATCCGTGCGTGATGGACGATTTTCGGGGCCGAATGAAGTTCAACCAGTGGAGCTCACTCTACGTACTGACTGAATCGGTTTCCTGCATACACCTTGTTGTCGATGAATGCCTTAAGGTATGTTTTTATTTATTATATATTCATGAGAATCCTTCTCCACGTTGTAAGACTTTATTAGATAGACCAGAGAATAGATAACGTTCAAAAGGGTCCTAGAACCAGCGTTGTCTTATTTATTTATATATTTTATCATAATAATTATTCGAAATACAAAATTTTTTGACGGCTTCACTGCTTTATTTCCCACGGATTATGTTAGACGCATTTTTAATTTGATAACCTTTTTGCCAATTGTATTAATTGTTAATAGTTACGTCCTCAATTTTATAGTGAGTGTTTTGTGCGTTTTGTGAACAAGGCAAAGTATCAGTAGTATATTATCAGTAGTAACCTCTTTTATTGTTTCCAAACTAATATAATTTCTTCATACATACTTCACGGCTGGCAATTGTGTGCCTTTTTTCTTGTTAAGGATATGTCGAAACGAGGTATGTGCTCAGGACTTATTATTTTAGTATAAAATTGTGTATCGACGGCCACTGAACCGTTCTTTGTGGTACAATGAACAAACAAATAAATAATAAAAACTTTATTCATGACAAATAGGTTGTGACCAAATTGCCACTAGTAACACCCTGTGTTGTGGGTAACAGTCAGTTGTACATGGTACAGAAAAAGTACAAGTACAAGACTTGTGTTTGATTAGTTATAAAACAAAGTCTTATGAAACATTATTTATGTGTGAGTGCGTGAGTGTGTGAATGGGTGTTTGTATGTATGTATTTGAGAGTGTAGCTAAGAGTGGCTGTGTCTGTGTTAGAATATATGAATTTAAAAGATTATTTATTTACATGGAACACCTTATAATTGTGACACGCTTGCGGCGGATCTTTCCCTGTGGTACTTTTATCCTTATTTACCTTTGTGGTTGTTTTTATATACTAATTACATGTATCATCGAGTACATGTATGAAATGGCGTTCGTAATAATGGCGTAATTTAATATAATGATAGGCATTGAATAATAAAGTGTTCGTATTAGGTTGAAGCAATGCTGTTTTACACTTCAAACTACGGCCGCAATGCTAGTCTTGGGGAGTTCGATGCCGCGCAGCAACATTGCACATCTATGGTGAGAAATTCATGTACATGGTTTAAAACAATTGTTGTATCCAATAACTAATCAGGCTGTTATAAAGAACATTACTTCCTTCCTTTTAGAGAGAAATTGCTTCATCATAATATATGTCGCAGCTAACTGGCTTAGTTAGACTTTCAATTAACAGCCTAATCTCTTTACTAAACAATGCCGTTCAACTATCGGCCTAAAGATATATATTACTACTATCGGACCCAACAGACGTTGTCCTGTTATGCAACCGTTATTAATTCAGACGGCTCAGACTGGGAATCGAACCCAGATCGTTTGGTTACGCGCCATTAGACCCAGTTAAGCTATCCGAGACTCGTACCAAACCAGCTGTTTAGTTGCAGTATAGATATATAACCTAGATACCGACTGCAGCGCCTTCTTCCGGGCTGATTTGTGAATCTAAACCATCCAGGGCGCCAGCCAAACGCGTACAAAAAACTCATTCAAATCGGTCCAGCCGTTTAAGAGGAATTCAGTGACACACGTAAAGTAGAATTATATATATCTGTGGGTATAGGTCAGAATATGATAAATGCAATTTCATTACTTTACAAGACAAGGAATTAAATTATTAAGAAATCTTGAAGGCACTATTAAAATATGAAACTCTCGATATATGAATGAATGTATGTTCCTACTTATCATTGTCTGATATATGACCACAGATATATACAAAGATAATTACGAAATTAATGCTTCTACAGATGCTAAAATATTTACACATCACGTGGTTGAACGCTACGGCACACGCGATTAGAATGTCATTTAGAGATGTCGGAAAAGGGTAATTTTTTGCATTATTAATTTTAATATTATAGGATTCATGCAATTCTCAACGCTGATCGGACCGCGTCTATGTATCTTATAATATCTCCATAAGTACTTGTTCACGTTGACTCGCGGGCGCGGTGGCGGGCGCGGTGACGGTCACGAAATATCAAACATATGGCGTAATATCCAAGTGTTCTTATACGAAACGCACGTATATGAACCTCAAGCAAAACTCACTTGGAGGTGTTCCAATGAAGGTCCCACGAGACTCCTACATAATTAGTATCATCAAAAAAGTGCAGTGACATTTAACACTGTTACCTGAAATTCACCATACCGTTCAAAAAAAAAAGGGGGCACCCCCCCCCCCCCCCCCCCCCCCCCCGGGGGGGGGGGGGGGGGGGGGGGGGGGGGGGGCCCCCCCCCCCCCCCCCCCCCCCCCCCCCCCCGGGGGGGCCCCCCCCCCAAAACCCCCCCGGGGCCGCCCCCCCCCCCCCCCCCCCCACGCGAAAAAGGGGGGGGGGGGGGGGGGCCCCCCCCCACAAAACAGGCAAACCCGCCAAAAGGGGGCTTTCCCTCCCCCCGGGGGGGGGGGGGCTTTTTCGCGGGGGGGGGGGCGTTTTCTTTTTTTTTTATTAAAAAAAAAAAAAAAAAAAAGAAAAGGGGGATCGGGGGGGGGGGGGTTTTTTGGGCGCATTTTTTTTTTTGAAAAAATAAGGTGGTATATTATTCAAAAACTTTACTAGAATGTCACGAACAGACTTTGAATTACTTTTGAATAAAGTAATTAGAAATTATTATTATTTAGACCTCTCGCTCTCCCGGCGGAAGCAAGACGGCAAGTCGCAAAACAGGAAAACAAGTGCAAATATACTATGCGAATAATATACAAAAATTGCTAGGAATTTCCAAGTCCATCGGATATTCGTCAATTCGTTAATCAAAGACAAAAAAGAAAGAAAGGAATAGGGGGGGTATGTGGTTGGGATGGTTTTTGGCAAAGAGGACAAAATTTTCATTATGTAAGAGAACTTTCTTTTCAAAAATTTCGTGCACACCAATTCTATTTTTATCGCATCTCCCACTTTAGCGATATGAATTTTCTGGAGCAATTAAACAATATCGCGAAATAATTTTCATTATTAAAGAATATATTATTAAAAAATAAAAAAATGTCGTCCATGTTTACAATCTCTGACAACACGTCACATTCTCGCAAACGCCTGGCGGCCAATGTGAACACGAAGTCGCCACTTCTCCCGCGCCCGCGCTTTCCAACGTGAACAAGTTCTAAGTGCACGTGTAGTGAGGAAATCGTTAACGCGTTGGCCGATCACCTACTTGTTAATAAAAATAAAATAAATCAGTGGCGCTACAACCTCATAGGGCCTCAGATTTATGTATCTGTTTCATGATCTTGTAATAGGCAAGTAGATGATCGGCCTTCTGTGCCTGACACACGCCGTCGACTTTTGGTTAATACATGCCGGTTTCATCACGATGTTTCCCTTCACCGTACGAGTGTTAAATACGCACGCAAAAAGTCCATTGAAGCATAGCCAGGGATCGATTTGACGACCTTGGGGATGAGAGTCACACGCTGAACGCCACTAGACCAGCTCTGCTCATCTACTTACTTATAATGATATATAATATGATTGGCTATATAATATTTAACAGCAATAAACGATGCAGAGATGTAAAATACAATTAATATTTTTATATCCATTTAAATAGTTTCATTTAAATGTCTAGTACTCGTGTAAACTTGTGCAGCGTTGGCCAAGTGGCTTCAGCGTGCGACTCACATCCCAGAGGTCGTAGGTTCGATTCCTGACTGTACACCAATGCATTTTCTTTCTATGTGCGCATTTATCATTCGCTCGAATGGTGAAGGAAAACATCGTGAGGAATCCGACCTGTCTTAGACCCAAAAAGTCGACGGTGTATGTCAGACTCAGACTGATCACCTACTAGCCTATTAGATCGACTAATGATCATGAAACCGATAAAGAATCTGAGGCCTAAACCTAAAAAGGTTGTAGCGCCACTATTTTATTTCTAAATTAATAAAACAGACGCAGAAGTCTGAGGCCCACAAAGGGTTCGCAACTGGATTATTTGTCATTTTTACTATACTTTCTAGGTGGTTTAATATTTATGAGAAAAAGTGGGAATTCTATGGAATAAGCAAACTGTGTCGCTTTATGCAACTAGTAAGAGTCCGTATGCAAGTGAGTATTTTATTATTCATGAGCTCACATGACACCGGCTGAGGGTAACCTCCATATCCAAACAATTTTCTCTATTCATGACTCTGCAGTTATTTTTAATAAACCTCTTATGTCCATATATCTGTTTGACAGATCTTTTAATATTTGATAAAACATTTATGTACATTTATTATGTGGAGAAATATTGTAAATTACGTTCAATATTGTATTACGAATTTGTACCATATTTTATAGCATTAATTAAGCATATTTAATGTACGAATGTATTTCTATCGTATATACAATGAGACATCGTGTATAGGTGAAATCTTTAAAAATAAAAATAGGTTACGAGATAATATGACCTCTTCATTCCCGGTCAGCCCTGGTCCTGTAGTCTGGAAACAATGATTGTTTAGAATTAGTACCTAGTGGCCTTTATTAGACGTTACAGGACTTCAAACAGATCTGTTCTTAATATAAATAGGTTAAACTATAATTGCAGTACGCACTCCGATACAGTATCGAACAATCAATGGCGATGTATGTAAATATGTGTGAGACCCCGTGTGTTTGTACCTACTGGTGCGAAGATGACTACGAGTGGGATCCCACAGACCTCATTAACACCCCCTTCCGATCGCCAACGGCTACACTCTTCTATTTTCACTTGATGATGTCCGAAGAAGGCCCCTATTATACCACACCGCCGGAACAGTTCGAGGTATTTTCTACATTATAGAATTTTCAAAACGTTGAACTAAATTGGAATAGATTTTACAATAATGTTATGTTCTACAGTAGCATACCTCGTTAGGGCAAGTCATTTAAATGTTCTTAACTTATTTTTATAGAAGACAGGCAAACGGGTAGGAGCCTAGCCTACCTGCTGTTAAGTGATACCACCGCCCATGGACACTCAATGCCACTGGGATCGCGCGTGCGTTTCTGGACTTTTATGACCTAACTAGAGAATATGTATAGGGATATAATATTAAATCTTTTTCACAACTGTTTACACAACTTATTTAATTATGTTCTTTTGCAGTTTTTATACATTTTTGCAAGGTGTAAAAAATAAAATTGATTATATACAGTAAATAAAGCCTTTACACCTAATAGTAGTATATATCCAGGAACTTCAGAAACAATGGTTTTATTCAGATCGTGATACAGAGACTGTTTAGAGAGATGTTGTACCGGTGCCACTTTATACCTCAAGTCCATCCCATGATCATGACGGGGCTGGTTTTCGATAAAGAACTATTCCTAACATCTATTGGTAAAAACATTAATTTCCTTTAAAATTGCATTAGGCATTAAATAGAACATGTAGTTGAGTGAATAATATGATTAAGACAGCTACGTCACACGTTAGTTTCCGACAAGCGACGAAGAATCAATAATATGGAAAACATAAGTATATTTTTATGTATGCATTAATGTTACCTTGAATAAACCTGGATCTAATCCATAATTTATCTAAACGCAGTGGCGCTACAACTTTTAAGATCTAAGTAAAGTAACTTTTAAGATCTGGGCCATAGATTTCTGTATCTGTTTCAATAAAATAGGAAAGTAGGTGTTCAGCCTCCTGTGACTGACGCACGCCGTCGACATTTTGGGTCTAAGGCAACCCGGTTTTCTCACGATGTTTCTCCTTCACCGTTCAAGCGAATGTTAAATGCGCACATAGAAAGAAAGTCTATTGATGCACAGCTGGGGATCTAACCTACGAACTCAGGGAAGAGAGTCGCAGTTTGAAGCCACTAGGCCAACTCTGCTTATACCTAAAGAATTAAAATTTGATTGACCACAATACAATGTTGACTTAAGTCATAGTTTGGTAGTAATGTTATGTTTATATATTTTAAGAATTACACAGCAAGGCCAGTGACATACATTAATAAAAAAACATATAAAAAGGTATTGACAATACAAAAAACATGTCATTTCTTTAATCATTTACTATCTTCAATATACCATTTAATAGCCAGAAACTAATGTAAGAGACATTATTATTATATTCCCGGGCTAGGAATTTTTTATGTTCACAGGTCTTATGGAACCGAATGTGGTTGAATATAGAGAGAGATTGCTGAAGGCTTATCGCAAAGCAATCATTCCCTTGATAGCCTACATGAAACAGTATGAGTGTTACCGGGATATTTTTGTACTTGACATTGAGGGATATATTGAGTAAGTATTACAGTATACATGTAGTATACAGTTTTTGCAGCTGCCCACTGAAGTATTTCCGATTCGACTTAGGGTCCTTCAAGAAAAGAGCATACCAATTCTTAAAAGGCCGGCAACGCACTTGCGAAACGTTTGGTAATGTGAGAGTGTATGGGCGGCGACGATCACTTTTGCAAATATTAAATTGTAGTATATACACAAAAATTGCAATTGAAAAGTTTGAATGTCTGTTGTGTCTTACAAAATTAAGTGCTTATTTTAAGCTGCGTTCGGCTCTCATTAAATCGTCTGCAACTGTGCGATGCCAGGTTTGCTTGGGACGGCCTCGCTTCCGCTTTCTTTGTGGGTTCCAATCAAGCGCCTGCTTGGGGATTTAATTAGCCGCATCCACAGTGGACGATCCATCGCGATCCGATCCGCGCCCGGCATGAGCGCGATCAAAATGTGCAGGCAGTGTGGACGTGCCGCGCGCGATCCATGCACGCGATCCATGGCGGAGAGAGAGCGCTCCACACCGCGTGCGATCCATTTGGTGTCGGTTTTTTGTTCACGCTCAAAGGGGCCTTAGTCACTTGCCGCGCGCGGTGTGCCCGGTTTTGATTTGAATCGCGTGATCCAACGTTATGGATAATTCGCAATGTATTCGTTTATAATCCCTTAATAGGGATAATAAATGTTTATGGGATCCTATAATATTACACAAATAGTAGGCAAACTACCGACTAGTTTGCGTACTATTTGTGATGAACAAAAGTCAAATTGATCTGCAGACAAAGTTCATCTGATTCAGTATGGATCCGCTGGAGCGTGTTTGATCAGCCAGTCAGGATCGCAAAAGATTTCTGTTGGATCGGCCTAGTACGATCCACGTTCCACACATCGCCGATACATTTTGGAACGTTCGGTGTGGATGCGGCTATTGAAATCTCTTCGGAGTCTATGGACTATTTATTTCCACGTGCGTCGCCTGATCTGCTGGCTAATAGGGGTTTCTCGGTAGAGCTTCCAAAATTTTTAGAGATCACACGCCAATAGATACCCAAAATACGGTAAAAACAGCGGTTGACGAAGACTTGGAGTGCTAAACTAGACAAGGAGTTAAATGTAGACATGGAAATAGTTGTGCTAAATATGTGCATACCAGTATAGACTAATGTAACAGTTCTATAATTGTTCTTACTATCACGTTCTAGAACCTTCCGTGAAGAAAAGCACTCGGCCTCCGAGACTCGAGAGGAAGTACAAATGCATGTTGATGCTAAACAGGATTTGATATGGAGGCTGCCCCAGTATATCAATATTGGACCTTTTGCTATCAATGTTGATACACTTAAGGTTATTTTACTAATAATTATGTAAAATAAATCAATCAGTGGCACTACAACCTTTTTAGGTCTGGGCTTCAGAGTTATGTAGCTGTTTCATGATCATTAGTCATCATCAATCAAATAGGCAAGTAGGTGATCTGATAAAATAAAATAAAATTGATTTAATTCAAAAGATAAAAGTCTTATATTTTCAGCAAATACTAGTTACAAAACGCGCAGACATAATAAAAGCCTTACTGACAATGTGGGCTGAAGAGGTGCGTACTGTTGTGGAAGACGTGATCCAAGCTTATAAGAGCATCATGAGGAAGCTTGGAGAAAAGCCAAATACCATAGAACACGTGTTTGAAATCAGGGAATGGATGGAATCTATACCCTTCGCTTTGAAGACCCAGGAGGATATAATGAAAAAAGTTCATACGGTACGATAATTGTACCTTAAATTTTAGTTTATTTCTTTCATAAAACTTCATTAGCAGATATAAACGCGAATTTATTAAATGATTTACATAATTCGACGTTTAATATGCTTTCAATCTTGGTCAGCGAGACTCGCACGAACAACTATATTATATTATTTATTTATTTATTAAAGCTCACCACATCATACATAATGTTATATCTTCAGTATATGTTACAAGCTGTCTTTTCTAAAATATATGAAAATTATGGTAATTCTAAGTGTTACAAAAATTTAAGCAATAAAAATACAGGAAAAACAGTAATTTTTTGCTTATCGTTAGGCTTATACTAGCAAAACAGCGGATTAGGTGTCAGATAGGCACTTAGCAATGCTTTTTTTAATTGATCAACCCACTACCGGATATATCAAGCCTCAGATAAATATTGTTTATTCTGTTATATTCGCGAATATTATATCGAATACCAAAGACAATATTGATGATATTAGCCACTTAATTTTATCATTAAACTAGAACCCAACCTGGGTTCGAATAATAAATCAATAAAATGAGTTTCTCCAAAGAAAAATATTCATGGTAGCTGTGTTTGGGTATCCGTGCTTCAAATGAACACCGTATCGTAGTATGAGTTATCAAATACATAGATACTTGTTCATTATTATACCATCAGTCTTAATTGAAACTTGTGTCACTAAACCAGTCGCCAATGACGATGACGGTAGTGTAGAGGCAAGCCCATTTTAGTAGTTTGAAATTTGTAGTTTTTCATAGTAATGACATATTTCCACTATATTTTCTAGGATTACGAGGTATTGGACACGTTTTTTACGCCCTTGGAAAATGATGATTTCAAAGCTTTATGGGAGGCTATTGGGTGGCCTCTGAATATTAATAAACAAGTAAATGTTATTTTAATATACTACTTACAAGTGAATGACCGCAGTGAATGTGTGATACAGGGTGTCTCAAAAGAAAGTTTACATTTCAATTATTTAGAGTTTTATGTGAAAATGTTAGACGACTTCTTGGTAAACTTCAAAACTTTCCTGGCTATAACCAAAGAACATGGTTCCAGCAGGACGGAGCAACGTCACATACGTCCTGATTTAACCCCTATGGATTTTTTTATGGGGTTATCTTAAATCTAAAGTCTACGCCAATAAGCCGACTTCTCTGCAACAATTGAAAGAAAATATCCGTCACGAAATGGCAGCCATTACTGAGTCCACCTGCCGAGCCGTCATAAGTAAGTTTATTGTTCGATTAAATGAGTGCCTCGAACGCGCGGGTTTACATTTGGACTGTATTATTTTAAGAAATAAAGTTCCAAAATTTGTACTTTAATAATTAATTAACAATTATTTGATACACCACTTACTTCTTTTTAAATCGATCATCTAAATATGAACTTTCTCTTGAGATATCCAATAGAATGCGGAAGGATGAAAAATACTTTTGGTCTTTCATAATTAATTACTAAATCTAAAATATATAAATGTCACGCGATTGAAAATAGTAGCAGACAGTTTATTGCCAGTTCCTCTCGTTCAATCTACGCCCTTGATTTGAGAATTGCCATTAAACGGATATTTTGATTTTCTTTACTGATTTTGCATTGACTTTAATATAAATAAACCCTATGTTTTAATGAATGGGAGATAAATTTCTCTTCTTCTTGTTTACATGTGACCTAATCCCTAGGTAGTAGCAACTACAGATTTCTTAGAAGAAGAACAGGAAAAATTCTGGAAACTTCACCAGCAGGATGAACAGACTTTGTCAGACAAAATTGATATGTTCACGTCGCAATGTATGGCCCTCACCTTACAGAATGACTTTACCAGGGTTTGTATAAACAGATTCTACAGACAGTCACTTTGCTTCAGAGATAACCTAAAATAAAAATGGCGGCTGGTTGCTTAAACTGTCATTGTATAACGTTTAGTAAACAATGTCTATCCTTGGGTCTGTAACCAATCTCGCCGATTTTATAAACTAGCTGACCCGACAAACGTTGTTTTGCCATGTATATTATTATTAGGAAACTTTTTTTTTGTCCAATAAAAATAACTATCTACTATAATAAAAAATATGGGTTCATCTAGAGGGGAGAAAATTAGGGGTTGTATGTATTTTTTTATGCTGTATCATAAAAAAATAAAAATATTCTTTTTTATGGTGGACACCCGCTATCACTTAGGGGTTTGAAAGATAGATAGTAGCCGATTATCAGACTTACTGAATATGCATAAAAACATTCATTAGAATCGGTCGAGCCGTTTCGGAGGAGAGGAACGAACATTGTGACACGAGAATTGTATATATATAAAGATAAAAGATATCTCAATATACGTAGCGCAAATGTCAACCTTGAGCTAGTTACGGCGGTGATTCTTAATAATGTATATTAGCATCAGTAATGTCGCTCGTAAAAATCATAGTAATAACGCATACCTGATGTTGTTCGGATAGGTTCATGAAATAGCAAATGACATCAAGAAGGCATGGAAGGGAATGAAAGATTCCCAGGAATGGGGCAGGGTGTTGAACCAGAGGCAAAAATTGTTTGGACAGCCGGTCGTGCCATTTTCAGATCTCAATCGTTTGGTGAAGGAATTTGAGCCTTATCGAAACTTGTGGGTCACTGCTTCTGGTAAGAAATGTTAAATTATTATTGTAAGAGTTAATATACGATTTTTACAAGTTGATACGTTAAGATACAGTGCAACTAATTCCAGTTATTGCAAAAGGAGGTTCGGTTCGTATGAATGTTGAGAAAATATAGTAGCGTGATCACCTAATTGCCTAAAAAGATATATAACCCGATAAACTGAAAACACAGTAAAAAAGTTTTTACGAGGCTGACGTTAGCCTGGCCTGATAATATAAATGATGGCTGAATCTAATATACAAATACTAAACCTATTAAGTGTCGAACATTAATACAAATAATAAATTAATTTTATAATTTGTTTCTTCGATAATAAAAACACAAATTTATTAAAATGACTTAATGATTAAATTATTACAGTTCGTCATTTGAGATTGCAATGAATTATTTTGCATAAAATATAAAATACTAATATTTCATAAAATCTCTTTACGAAATTTAAATTTTAAAATAGAATTTCCATAAGATAATTCACCCTTCTCACTCTCTCTCAATCGGTCTCAATCGCTCTCTCCCTTTTCTTCGACAAAAACGCTGCACATCTTCGTGACGTTCCGTAAAAATATTACCCTCATGCGCCTAAAGAAGTTTCACTTCAAAAATTAAATACATACCTAATACGTCTGTGATGTGTGTAGTGTGAAAGTGAGGGTGTGTATGTGGGGTGTGTTCGTGTAGCCGGTGATTTAGCGCTATGAATATTCTTATAACTCCTTTTAAGCATATTCCGCGATAGCTTAAATCTTCTGTCTCCTAGATTTCCTCAAAGCGCGCGAAGTCTGGTTCGACAATCCCCTAATGTACGTGGACGCGGATTCAATTGAGCCTCTTATTAATGAATATTACAAGACTATAATCAAGTGTGTGAGGACATTTGCTGATTTGCCCAAAGTGCAACAAGTGGCGCTCACCATCCGGGTAAAGATTCGCTTATACTCAGATTTTTGATTCCGTAGAATTCAAAGAAAAGATGAAGGAAATTCAAAGAAAAATTCGTAGAAAGAGATGACTAACCTTTTGGCCAGCCACATTTTTCAATTTCAATACGAGTCTGAACATCTGAGTCTTTTCATACATTTTATTTTATTTAGTTTTATAATTTTTTATTTAGTTTTAATTTTTATAATTTCGTTTTTACAGCACTTGTAATGGGAAATATAGATCATATTTTTGTTCATGCTTTCTATAATTGTTTTTAGAAACTGACTTAAATTGACACGAAGCTGAATGTTTTAAAGTTTTAAAAAGGTTGTATGACAATAATATTTTTTCAGACTGATAAGTAGAATACATGATTTAGTAGTTTTTTTTTATAGAACAGGGGGCAAACGGGCAGGAGGCTCACCTGATGTTAAGTGATACCGCCGCCCATGGACACTCTCAATGCCAGGGGCTCGCGTGTGTGTTGCCGGCCTTTTAAGAATTGGTACGCTCTTTTTTTGAAGGACCCTAAGTCGATTTGGTTCGTAAATACTTCAGTGGGCAGCTGGTTTCACAAAGTGGTGGTGCGCGGCAAAAACTGCCTTGAAAAACGCTCAGTTGTGGAACGGCGGACGTCGAGGTGATACGGGTGGAATTTCGTATTCTGCCTCGACGTCCGATGATGAAACTCAGCTGCAGGTATTAATCCGAACAACTTCTCTGAACACTCACCATTGTAAATGCGGTAGAAGATTCAGAGTGACCCCACATCTCTACGCAACGCCAAAGCCGCTCGGAGAGGGATTGGTCGTCGACGACTGTAATTTACTGTAAATTTCAGGATGACATTGATGAGTTTAAGCCATTGATACCTGTTATTCAAGCTGTTAGAAACCCTGGCATGAAAGAGAGACACTGGAATGAATTCATGGAAAAAGCTGGTGAGTAATGAGTAACAACAACATTGCTTTTGAATAAGAACATATTTTGTTTAATAATACCGTAAATCCTAACTTTATTACATAATTATACCCTACCTAACATAACTATTTCTTATTATGAATTAGTCTATAAAAATGTTGCCATATACTCGTAATTTAAAAACATATTGCGTCGGGAATTAACTTCGGTGGCGCTTGTTATATGGATATGTTCTAATATAACACTTTGTTTGAAGCTGGGTTACAATTGCCTTTAATTGTTTAAATCATGAGCTTATTACTAAGATAACATCAGGGGTAGTGGGTTGCGACGCTGGATTAAAAAACTAACTTGACTTATTGAAGGGTTTATTTCTAAGTGACACTTATGTTATTGGATATTATCGGAAACGAGAATGTTAAATTACAATTTATGAGTAAAGGACTCATTTTGGCTTCAAGTATGTAATGAATATTTTGTTTACGCTTCTAAATTTTAACTAATATCTAATATATAAAATTCTCGTGTCACAATGTTCGTTCCCATACTCCTCCGAAACGGCTCGACCGATTTTTATGAAATTTTTTATGCATATCGTAAGTCTGAGAATCGCACAACAATTTTTCATCACACTAAATGTTAAGGGTGGGTCCACAACTAAATTTTTATTTTTTAGACAATTTTTTTTGTTTTTATTTTTTTATGATACAGCACACTCATTAATTTTCACCCCTCTACGATCAACACCTATTTTTTTATTATAGTAGATAGTATTTATATTCAACTAAAAAAAAGTTTTCTAGAAATAATATACATGGCAAAACAACGTTTGCCGGGTCAGCTATATATAATATACTAGTCTAATATATAAAATTCTCGTGTCACAATGTTCGTTCCCATACTCCTCCGAAACGGCTTGACCGTTTTTTATCAAACTTTATATGCATATTCAGTAGGTCTGAGAATCGGCTACTATCTATTTTTCATACCCCTTAGTGATATGGGGTGTCCATCAAAATATTTTTTGGACATTTTTTTTAGTTTTAATTTTTTTACGATATACATACAAAAGTACATACAACCCCTAATTTTCACCCCTCTACGATCAACCTCTATTTTGTATTATAGTATATAGTTATTTTTATTAATCTAAAAAAATGTTTCCTAGAAATAATATACATGGCAAAACGACGTTTGCCAGGTCAGCTAGTATATATATGTAACTTGAACTAATGTTAGGTTATACCTAGGTAACATTGAAAATGTTTAGAACAACAATGAAAAACGGCTAAATGTAGAAAGTTGCCAATACTTTTATCGTTTTAGCTTCCTGACGCCTAAACGGTCGTGTAATATTTATTGAACTTGACTCATACCAAGGCGTGCCCATATCTACTGATAGGTCACTCTCTTATCTTCCTCTATCACGCGTCGCACAGCACTGATGCTATCTTCATTAGTCGCTGTTAAAGGACGTCCCTCACGCGGATCATCATTGAGATTGCTACCTCCTCGCTTAAACTTGTTAAACCAATTGTAAAAAGTGGCACGAGACGGGGCTTCATTAAGAAATGCTAATCACAGCCTATATATATAGCTTTGTTGTTGAGTAAGCCCACAACGAAAGTCATAATAAATCATTGTCCGAAAATTTTCTCGCATTAGGTTCATTTTCACGTGTAACAAGAGTTTTATATTTGCCGCCAATTCTCAAAAACAAATGACAAATGAATGCAATATACTACATTAGGTTACCAAAGAGTTCTAAAATTGAAATTGAAAAAAAAGTTTTCATTAGCAATGATTCTACCTGGCCAGTTCTAAACATTTTCAGTGTTACCCACGTATAACTCGGGAAAAGACTTAAAATTGTATCCAATTCGATAAAATATATATAATATATATATACCAATGTTTTTATTTTTCAGGTATTACTGTAACAATGAACGAGAAACAAACCTTCCAAATGTGTCTAAAGCAAGGCATGGCGGACCATGCTGGGCTGATCGCAGAAATAGGGGAACTCGCCAGCAAAGAGTATGTCATTGAACAGTCGTTAGACAAGATGCAGAACGATTGGGCTACCAAGGCTATGGAGATGTCGCCTTATAAAAACACAGGTAACATCGATTATTCCTTGTCTGAATGCCGTTTTCGGAGTTGTAAATATTAAAAGAATGGTAACACCCGCACCTTTTAAATATATATATGACCGTGACAAAACATTGGGATAAAGAATACCTTCCATAAATGTAAGGATTACAAATGTTTAATTTTGTAGACAATTGTATAATTCTATTAAAAAGAATTTATTATATTCACCTACTATAAATCGGTTAGAAGGTATCAGAGTCCGTAAGTGAAATTTAATTCTGCATATTTTTTTTATTCTAATAACAACTCAATATCCAGGGACATACATAATGAAGATAGCAGACGAGACCCTCCAACTTCTGGATGAGCATCTCTTGGCGACACAGCAGCTTGGCTTCAGCCCTTTCAAAGCTGCGTTCGAGTTGCGGATACAAGAGTGGGACGATAAAATTCGGCTCACTCAGAAGGTTGTAGATGAGTGGATCGAATGCCAGAAGTATGTATTTAGTTGACGCGACTGCTAATATTTAAGTTATTTATTTATTACAGAAATACATACATTATCCTTACAGACTATGCCAATACGATAATGTCGAGAATAATAAAATAAAATATAATGAAGTATATAACATTAAACACATAATATACACAATATCGCTACCGTGAATTCACTCTGCGAACATATAAGTATGTCGATAGTGTCGTAGACAGCATTCAGTAGGCGAAATGTCTTTGTTAACGGGGATCTGTGCAACAGACTGGTCTTTGCCTTCGCTGTCGCACATATCTCATAGGTACAAAGAAACCGGAGCACACTTGGGTTGCACACTATTCCCCGCAAGACTTTCAGTATTATATTATTTACATAAACCGACGTTTTGAGTACTTTACAGCAGTCGAGTCGAGTTGATTGAGAGACTGTAGCTGAGCCTAAATAGATTATTTAAAGTATTATTTTAAATTTAATAATCTAATGACTCTCTTTTGACTTATTTCAATGCTTTTTTTAACTGCTAAATAATTTTGTATCGCTTTAAATGTGCCACGTGATTTATCTTTAATTTCTGTAGGGAGTGGATGTATTTGGAACCAATTTTCACATCGGAAGATATTTCTCGCCAACTTCCCTTGGAAGCCAAGAAGTATGGTACAATGGAGAGGATTTGGAGAAGAATTATGTCTTCTGCTGCTGCTGTTCCAAAGGTTAACAATATAACCTCATAACTTTAAGATAAACAGACTTAAGACCTCAACCTCGGCGGCTAACGTGCAGCATGCATGCATTCATGAATGCAGGATATATTATTGCGCACGCATCGCGCACTTTTTTCAATGAATCTGACACCACTACACACACGAGAAGGCGCATCCACGGACTGGTGGACCAAACATAGGCTGCCACTATATTTTTCTCTCAGTAAATTACGCTATGTAAATAATGACCTCCGCTATGGAATAATAACAAAATTTTCCTTTCTTTGTAATCCTAGAGTTACTCGAAGTCTTCTATACGTACCTACGGCTCGCTTATCTGCTACTTTTAAGTTTATTACAATCATTGATTAAAATATTGATGTGTTTTATAACAGTCTACCAACTTACCGTAACTTTGTTTTGCAGGCTCTTTATGTGGTTTAAGTTTTCATTTAGTTTTATTTCTATTATTGTTATTTTTTATCTTTTTAGTTTTAGTTATTATTATTATTAATTTTTAGTTATTATCATTATTATTATTATTATTTGTTTTTCTTTTTTGTGATGGTTTGTTTAATTCTTTCCTTTGATAGTTCTTATGTTCTAATGTAATTGATTGTGTGTTAAATTTGTGACTTCATGTTTTCTTGTATTTTTTAGGCATGCACATTGTTTTGGAATGTATAAATAAATAAATAAACCATATACGTGGCTACAGGCAATCACGTTTGTTTATGCTGTATGGAGTAGGCCCCCTTCTGAAAACCATAGCTAACCTTTTACTTGACTAAAACTGTGTTCATACTTTCAGATAATGATAATATGCCCTGACAGTCGTTTATTGGACAGCTTAGTAGAAGCCCGGCACCTATTGGCCGTGGTGTCACGTGGCCTCAACGAGTACATGGAGCTGAAACGGCTTCGCTTCCCAAGGTTCTTCTTCCTCAGCGATGATGAGTTACTGGAGATACTCTCGCAGAGCAGAAATCCCAGAGCCGTACAGCCTCACTTAAGGAAATGTTTCGAGAACATTGCTAAGGTATATATTTTAAAAGTGGTTTATATGTTTCACTTGCATGGTTCATAGAAGCTCTACTTATGTAAAAATTGCTGTATTATAAGAACGGGGCTTTGTAGCGGTCCCTAGTTTGGACACACAGAACACAGAGAAGAGATAATATGTTTATCGGAAACAACTTAAGAATTTTGGGCTAAACAAATAATTGAATTACTACCCTAACTCGTGGTGGCGAATATTATATAAATTACTAGCTGCCACCGCGAACTTCGTTTCTCCTTAATGTGATTTTAATTCTTCCTTTTTAGTACATATACCAACATGGAACATTTTGCTGTGCTACCCCAAAGACTGTTCGGTTTTCTGGAATGAAAACTTTTTAGGTTTTTCTGTGAATTCTTCTCTATATAAACCTCAGAATTCAAGTCATAAGATAATAAATAAAAAATAGGGGTTAATTGTAGAGGGGTGAAAATTAAGGGTTGTATGTATTTTTGTATGATGTATCATAAAAAAATAAAAACAAAAAAAATTATCTAAAAAATTTAAATTTAAATTTAGGGGACCACCCTTAACTTTTAGGTCTTTGAAAGATAGATAGTAGACGATTTTCAGACTTACTGAATATGTATAAAAAAATTCATATTATTTTGAACGAGAATTTTAAATATTAGATATTGGAAATATTCTTTTGACTAATTTATAAAATTTTGGCTAATTAGGTGACCTTTGAACCGGACCTCAAAATAACACAAATGCATTCGAGTGAAGGAGAAATTGTCGATCTCAAATATAAGTTCTATCCTTCGTCGAATGTTGAACAATGGCTCTTATTGTTGGAGGATACAATGCGGCATAGTAGTTAGTATAAAAGTTATTTTATTTATTATTTACATAAGTAAAAGATACTAATAACGAATATTTAAAAATATAGATTTATTGGTTGCAATGTTTTAATTTACTGAATATTTTGCATATTCATAGAACATAGTACAGGATATAGTCCCTGGAGCAAATAAATGACTTAATTATTCCGTCCGTGAGTATAATAATATAGCCTTTTATTCAGATACTTTTAAATTTAATCACGTTTCTAGTTCTATATTATTTTCGGTATCTGTGTGCCCTTTTTTGGCAAAGGCCTCCTCCAAATTCCGCCATTCCTCTCGCCATGTACCACTTCCTGTTTCTTAAATTTGGTCTATGCACCTCTTTAAGTTGTCTTCCTCTTTTTTTCGTTTGCATTCCTTGGGCATGAGTTTAGTACTTTCTTGCTTCTCTTCCCATGTGCCCCGCCCATTTTCACTTTAGTTTATTTATTTTTGTTTTATCATCTGTTACCTTAGTTTTTTTGCTTAAAGATGAAATCTTTATTTTGTCTATTCCTTTCTTTATCATACATTCGTTTATAAGACTGACTTGGAACGAATTATTGCTAAGTACCTACATATTTTTCACGAAATTATATGAAGCAATTTTCACTTTGAAGACGGTTTTTTACGTTATGTGTACATAAATTCCAGTTCGCCTTACCCTTGTGGCTGGAATGGAGGAGCTGTGGGTGCTACCTCGTGCCGAATGGGTGCTCCGTTGGCCAGGGCAAGTAGTGATAGCGGGATCTCAGACTGCGTGGACGGCAGGGGTCGAGGAAGCTATTATTGATTACCGAATGGATGGATATTTTGAAGAAATGCTGAAACAGGTATTATGCGTTATTTTTCATATTGTAATTGTGTTAGTTTTCATTCAGATTTAATGCGCTAAAAACATTGTTTGAAACTATTCTAATGAGAAAAAGGCTAAACGTTTAAATATTTGTTCTCCTTAATTTTTAAATAACAATACAATATAAATTGCAGTCGTTAATTTCCCTAAGAATCCCCTGTATGCTACAAGATATTCACAATTGATCTATGCAAGTTATGAAGATATTGACACTTTCCACCTCCAAGCGGGAAGTCCTTGACTTTATTTAGAAGCAGTAACAATTTAGTTTTTTCTTTAAAATCTTAAGTTTGTTTTATGTTTAATTTCAGTTTTCTTTTTTTTATCTATTAATGTTCTTATGTATTCTATTTCATATTGTTTATCTATGTAATCTGTTTTGGGTTTGTGTATTGTCTAAGTGCTTTCTTTTAAAATGTGGATATGTGTAGCTGAAAGATTAGTTATAAATAAATACAATAAAAGATTAGGAAATTAATTTCAGTTGGACACACTTCGAGCTCTGGTCAAAGGCGAACTGACGTTCTTCCAACGAGAAGTGCTGTGCGCCCTCATCGTGATAGAGGTGCACGCGCGTGACGTCACCAACACCCTCGTGTGCGAGAACGTCAAGAACGTCAGCGACTTTCAGTGGATATGTCAGCTGAGGTAATGATTATCATTAAAATATTTAATATTAAAGTATTTAGTTCAAATATTAAATAATTAACTAAGGGAGCGTACAAGTATTACGTAACGCGTTTTGGGAGGGGGGGGGGTCCTTTAGTAAAAGGTTACGATGCGGGGCGGGAATTGAATTACGCGTTATTGTTAATATTATTTTCGACTTACACCACAAAATAGTAACTAAAGAGACACAAGGTGGTCACGAAACGTTTGACTATACTTGAGTACAGTACTGTACTAGGGTACTGAAAAACGTTACGGCGACATACATGGAGGGAGGTCAATAATTTCCAAAAATTGCGTTACGTTAACTGACTTCAAATACATGTCTAGTGAAAATGCAATTGCAATGATCTCAGGAAGTCTCAAAGGCTTAAATTTTTTTAATTTTATAAACCCTTGACTCTTCTGTAAGTTTGAATGTCCTATTTACTAAAAAACATTATTTTGACTGATATGACTTTTTATTTGGTTAGTACAAACATAAATATAAAAACACGATTTAGGGACTTTAGCCCCAAATTCCAGGAGGTAACTTTAACTTAAAACTTAGTTTCCAGAGTTGTCAAACAATTTTTTCTAGTTGAATTTGACTGTGCTGTAGTGGAGATTGACATACCTAGTTGGTATATTGAATGGATATTGTTTCAGATATTACCAGATAGTAAAAGAGATGTATCCTCTAGAAGAAGACGAACTCCCAGAAATATACCAGGATGAGAACAGACTTGACACGTCCGCCTTCTACCGACAGTTCAGTCAGAATCACTGTGACGTGCGAGCACTTAACTCTGTCTTCACATACTCGAACGAATATTTGGGAAATAGGTCCTTAATTTCAATAACATATGAAATATTTACATATCCTTAGGGTCCACTACCTCAGTAAGGTGATCGTCTTGTCACTCGGTATTATTATCTCTCCGGACATCGAACCCAACACTTTCAGGATGAAGTTAACTATATGTGTTTGCAAATATAATGATGGATTCTTAAGTCAGATAAAAAAAAATTATCTCGTTTTTTGTGTATTCTAGTGGTCGACTTGTGATAACCCCCTTAACTGACCGTTGCTATTTGACTCTGATGTGCGCGATGCATCTTTATTTTGGCGGCGCACCCGCAGGCCCGGCTGGCACTGGCAAGACGGAGACCACTAAGGTATTATATTACTTAATACGAATGTAAAATGTCATTGATAGATTTTAGGAAGACTTTCTAAAAACTAGAGCAGAGTTGGCCTAGTGGCCTCAGTGTGCTACTCTCATCCCTGAGGTCGTAGGTTCGATCCCCGGCTGTGCACATCGTGAGGAAACCGGCTTGCCTTGGACATAAAAAGTGCGACGGCACAGGAGGCTGATCACCTACTGCTTATTAGATTAACAAATGATCATGAAACAGATACAGAAATCTGAGGCCCAGATCTAAAAAAGGTTGTAGCGCCACTGATTTATTTATTCTAATAACTTACTTTTCTTTACGTAAAATTTTAAGTAATTGTTAATCTGTCCGTTAAAGTATTAAGAAATTGCAGGATTTAGCTAAAGCATTGGCTGTACAGTGCGTGGTCTTCAACTGTTCAGATCAACTAGACTACATGGCTATGGGAAAGTTCTTCAAGGGATTGGCGGCGTAAGTCATTTGATATGGACCTGACATAAATATTTTACAATGTGATGCAACAAAATAAATTATTCTGCTTTGTAAAAAGACTTTATGCATATCCAAAGCTGAATAAGTTCATTAAATAAGAACAAACATTATCTAATCGGTACTTTGTCCCCTCAGATCGGGTGCCTGGGCATGCTTTGATGAGTTCAATCGGATTGATATCGAAGTGCTATCAGTTGTTGCTCAACAGGTAAGGAATTTTGGATTATTTTAATTTCAGCATTGTTTATGAATAAGGTTATATATTGATAATTATATTGTCAGGTGGTTACGATACAAAAGGCCCAAAAAGCTCACTTGGAAAAGTTTATGTTTGAGGGTGTGGAACTTCCCCTGAAGGCGTCCTGTTCAGTCTTTATTACTATGAACCCGGGATACGCAGGTATTTAAGGAAGTTAAATTTTTCGCTAGACGCAAGTTATTTACCCGTGCAAGATTAATATTAAGATATATATATAGAAGACGCTAAAAGTGTCTAAAATGTGACCCGTATTTGAAAATAATTTGTTTCGCGGTCATTTGGGGAAGGAAAGGTTAAGTTAGCCTCTAAGAGTCTTGGTGTGCTGAGCAAGGCGAGACGGTACTTCACTCCCCGGGCCACCGCTTGCAACTCTATAAAGCGCAAATTCAGCCCCATGTCGAATACTGTTCTCACCTGTAAGCAGGAGCTCCCCAGTACCAGCTCCTTCCTCCTCCGTAATCAACGAAGAGCGTTTTGAATCGTCGACGAGCAGTCACTTTCCGAGCGGCTTAATCTCTTGGCGTTGCATAGAGATGTGGGATCTCTCTGCATCTTGTGCATTTACCATGGCAAGTGTTCAGAGGAGCTGTTCGGACTAATACCAGCAGCTGAGTTTCATCATCGGACGTCAAGGCAGATACCATCCGTATCATCTCGATGTCTGTCGTTCCACGACTAAGCGTTTTCTAAGGCAGTTTTTGCCGCGGTAGGACTTAAGCTGGCCATAGACCGACCGCATGTTGCAGTCAAGACCGACTGCTGTAGAGAGCGCGTTGAAGTCATACACGACTGCAACACGACCGCATAATGCAGTCGACTACGACTGCTTGGAGCAGTTGTGTTCGACCGCAAAATAACAACTACTGATGCGAGTTCATTTACAAGATGGATTTCGATGAAGAAACACTGCTACTTGTACTACTAAGTATTACGCAAGCGTAGGCGTAGAAGACCGTAGTATGTGGGCGCGTCCAATACTACAATCAAGAGAACAGCATGGAATATTTAATACTGTATCCCCAGCTGAGAGAAGACACAAAAAGCTACTAACTTCCAGCTACTTTAGAATATCTGTGGTTTCATTTGATGAATTAGTTATGGATACTCGTACAACGGACAGATTCCAAAAAAAAATAAGTGGGAGTGGCGCGCGGTCTGCAGCAACCCCTTGTTACGCTCCGTGTATGCGGTAGGTGGGTCCCGCAGCTCTAAGCAGGTGACCGGACGGCGAAACAGAGTGACTGCTCCGACCGCTCGAGCGGTCCGTGTATTGCGGATATGAATTTAGTATGGAAACTGCAGAAACTGCTCTAGAGCAGTCGATCTCGGCCGCAACATGCGGTCCGTCTATGGCCAGCGTAAGGGACCAATTCTTGAAAGGCCGACAACGCACTTGCGAGCCTTCTGGCAATGTGAGTGTCCATAGGCGGTGGTATCATTTAACATCAGAGCCTCCAGCCCGTTTGCATACATAAATAAATGAAAATAATTTTTAATTTTTAAGGTCGTACGGAGTTGCCAGATAATTTGAAAGCATTATTCCGTCCAATCTCAATGATGGTCCCTGACTATGCCCTCATTGCTGAAATATCTCTCTTCTCATATGGATTCTTCGAAGCAAAACTCTTGGCTGGAAAGATTACTACTACATTCAGATTGAGTTCGGAACAGTTGTCGTCACAGGTAAGAATATAATATTTCAATGGTTACGAGGTATTTTGGTTAAGGTTAGATTTATTCTAAAAATAATAATATTAATTTTATTTAAAAGAGCGTACCAATTCTTAAAAGGCCGGCAACGCAATTGGAGCCTCCTGCCGGTTTGCCTCCTATTGCATTAAAAAAAATTTGCTCCTTAAATCTTTTCAAAATAATGATTCTAGGACCACTACGATTTTGGGATGCGAGCTGTAAAAACGGTGATCTTGGTGGCTGGAAACCTTATCCGACAAATGCCGGATGCCGACGAGAGGCAGATAGTCCTGAGGGCGTTGCGTGATGTCAACGTACCCAAGTTTTTGGCTGATGATCTTGTCTTGTTTAACGGTATCCATTTTGATTAATTTGATGATGAATAAAAAGTTATCTGCGATCTCCGTTTCGCCATCACGCGTCTGTAGCTACATTGATTGCCTTATGCCTGTGTTAATACGCGATAAAAATTTACTAGATGACACCTCTGTATGGAATTTATTAAAATGATAAAGAGTGATTTTAAGGACTCTTTCAGGAATTATATCGGATTTATTTCCTCGCGTGGAGATTCCAGTTGTTGATTACGGCATCATGGAGCAGTCTATCAGAAATATGCTTGTCAAAAGAGGCTACGATGACCTTTACAGTAAGAATTTCAATTGATACAATTGTTTTTAAGACACTAATAACCCAATCACTTACTCTTTTGGTTCCACAACACAACAGAAAATATATATTCGGATAGGCTTAGGCATTGTTAAGTGCCTAATCCTATCTCAAACCTAATCCACTGTTTTGCTGGTATTTTTTTGTGCTTAACAAAAATTTGTAGTATAGTAATTTTTATTGTATTTTTGTAACATTTCTGTTTACCTAAATTGTCATACATTTTACATAAAAGAGTTTATAACATATACCGTAGATTTAGTACTATGTATGATGTGGTATAATTTAATAAATAATAAACTAAAATAAAAATGTACTATTTACCATTATTCTAAGTAAACTTAAAGTTTATTTTAAAATTTTGTTTTAATTATTTTTAAATACTCATATATTGATTATATGTTATTTTTACAGCTTTTATATTTAAGATAATACAACTTTATGAGACGACAGTTGTAAGGCATGGGTTGATGTTGGTCGGACCGGCCGGCGCTGGGAAAACTAAGGTGATTTTTTGTTATTCAAATTATAAAATTGTTAAATTATAATTATTTATTTCTTTTATATATTTTATTATAATTATATTGTCTGAATGCGCTCAATTCAAATGTTGTGTGAGGTTATTAAAATGTATTTTAGTGCTGTTGCAGTCCCATAAGTTAAAGTTACACGCAAAAACGTCAGTAATATTTTTCTAAGTAATATTTTTTTAATATTATAAAACAACTCACAACTTTATTAGTATTGTAAGTGTCTATGGACTGGTTTTCCAATTTTTTATCTAAGACAACATATAGAAAGTTCAGATAGTTTCATCTCTTGGCTTTGCCTAGAGATGTGGGGTCTCTCTGCATCTTCTACCGCATTTACCATAGAGAGTGTTCAGAGGAGTTGTTCGGACTAATACCTGCAGCTGAGTTTCATCATCGGACGTCAAGGCAGAATACAAAATACCATCCGTATCACCTCTGCGTCCGTTGTTCCACAACTGAGGCAGATTTTGCCGCACCACCTTTGTGTGGAACCCGCTGCCCACTGAAGTATTTCCGAACCAATTTGACTTAAAGCCCTTCAAGAAAAGAGCGTACCAATTTTTAAAAGGGTCGCCCTGCATGCATTTGCGAGCCTTCTGGCAATGTGAGGGTCCATGGGCGTCGGTATAACTTAACATTAGGTGAGCCTTCTGTTTGAACACTGCTTAATATTATTTCAGTTAACACCGAATTTTGCTAAGAGACTGATGGAAAACGAAATGTTAAATTAAACTTATCTTCCATAAGCAATAATTTAATTTTAGTGTTATGAAATTCTTCGCGACGCTCTAACAGCCATAAGAGGCAAGTTAGCCCCAGACGGGTTCCCCTTTACAACAGTGCATACGTTTATCGTAAATCCCAAATCCATTACTATGGGTCAGCTATATGGAGAGTTCGACTTGAACACTCATGAATGGTAACTGTTCCTTTGTATTTACCTTAATATGTTTATCGATTTGCTTAGTATTTAAGATATTATATCATTAAATATTTATAATGTAGGGGAAGCCCGAGCAAGAAGCAAAGTGCGGGCAAGAAGAATAACAGATTTTTCCATAAATTTAAAATAGATATCGCTTTGGCAATTTTTTTAGTCGTTTCATATGCAACCGGCGATGCCATGACAGTTCAACCAAAATAATACGCGAGTGCATTTGTTGTTAAAAAAATAAAAAAGAAATATCGTTGTTTTGTTACGATTTTTGTGAAGGTTTGTACATAAAGTTCTTGTATTAGTCATGAGTTATCTTATGAAATGTTTTACTTAGCCTATTGCACGTTTATCTAAGTATTATTTCTAGTCGTTACTTTTTGTTTACCTACTAAAATGGTTTCAAGTTTTCAAGTTTTTTCTAATATTACCGTGTTGGGCAAAAAGAATATGGGCAAAACGGATAGGTATTATTGTATTGAAATTGTACACCTCTGTGTAGACGTCTACTCCCGCCAAACCTGAGCAAGCATTAAAATTTCAGAAGGCAAATAATAAGAATTCCAAAATTTCAGCCCCAGCAAGACTAAAACTAAATAAAACCCTCAAAAGTGTAATCGATGCAGAAGTTGGGCGAATAAAGACTGCTTTTCTTATGTAGGAGTTGGCAGCTACTTCTTTGATGAATACGATGACTGATCTTAATTAATTCAACATTATCCGTCTTGCCCGAACCCTCCGGGCTTGATTTGCTTGAATTGATACTTTTTGCTAATTCTCATAAATGATATAGAAATCATTAAATTTTTTAAGTTTATGTGATTATTTTCCAAAGATGATTAACCATAGTACAAATTAAAAGTACAAAGAGTTCTATTGAATAACAGATTGTGGCTTTAATTTACAGTATCCCTTAACATATGCGTCTTGCCCGGGCTTCCCCTAACTAGCGATATCCAAAGACATTATAGGTATGTTAACTAAAGCTGGCGGCTTCAACACATTTACACTTTGTGCTTGTGTAGTGTCTGTGAATAAGCGCGAGATGTGATGTCAAACTGAAATACAATCATAAATACATCATGAATAGACTGTCCGTCGTGTATGAGTGGACTAAAATGTATAGCATGGCAAAAAAATCATATTTTGAAACATACTGTATGTGAAATTGCATTAGTGTGAGTACTGTGAACCCGCCAGCTTTCGATAACCGACCTATACATCTTTCTAGATAAAATGCAAATGTTACCTTTTAAAGTGCCAGTTTAGTTGCATACCTCATGTCTTGTGTTTGTAATTGTGTTTTTATTTATTGTAAATAATTTTAATTGTTAGTGTTTTCGATTGGTATTACTTCAAGATAATAAAGGTCTACTGAAAATCAGTGTTGCTGGTGACAGCAACTTAAAGCTATTGGCTTAGCAATAGGGTGGCAGGGCTGGCAAAATGCCACGGGCCCCCAACCCCAGAGATGTATGCATGAATATGAAGTCTCGAATACGCATTAGGCTAGCGTGGACCATTCCTTTTCGCCTAAGAGAGGAGGCCTATGGCCATTAGTGGGACATATACAACGTGTAATTGAGAACGCTGAAAATCTCGAAATTTATTACAATTAAACTGAGTACAACGTGACGAATTTTACTGATAGGGCCCCATCAAAAGAATTTTCCACGGGCC
Source organism: Pieris macdunnoughi (assembly GCA_905332375.1). NCBI lineage: Eukaryota > Metazoa > Arthropoda > Insecta > Lepidoptera > Pieridae > Pieris > Pieris macdunnoughi. The sequence goes on from CAJOBZ010000002.1 coordinate 11,805,081, forward strand.
CCAGATGGTAAAGTTACGCCGCCACTGATTAAAGTAATTGTTTTTGTATTTTTTTATGTGTGTGCTTTTATATAAATGTTTTTTTTCCTAGACGCTAAACTAAGTAGTTAAACTCGAGGCAAATTCAGAATATTTTTAATATCAAAATGGGCCAACAGTTCTTCGATGGAGGCCTACTCTAAGACTCATTGAATACTTTATCCTTATATTTCTCGTATTATTATGATAATGAGACATATATTTGATAAATGACCTCAATTTGAAGTAGAAACCAATAGTTTAAATGATCTTATAGGACCGATGGTATTCTATCGAGTTTGGTCCGGGCGGGAATAGCAGTGGAAGACACGGACAGACGGTGGTACCTGTTCGATGGACCAGTGGATGCTGTCTGGATTGAAAACATGAACACTGTGAGAAGGAATCCATATAGATCATTTTATCTTTTGATATTATTGAGGGAATATGATCACTTTGTACTCTAATAATTTTTCTCAAAAACTTATTGAAACTCTAGGTTTTAGACGACAACAAGAAGCTATGCCTATCAAGTGGCGAGATAATGAAACTGACAGACAGACAGCGTATGATCTTCGAAGTAGCGGACTTGGCTGTGGCCTCTCCTGCTACAGTATCTCGTTGTGGAATGGTCTACCTCGACACCAAGGTGGTCGGTCTTCAGCCTCTTGTCAATGCTTGGATGAAGAGTAATTTACCACCGGTAATTCTTTTTATGAACTACTGCACCAACTTTTCCTAAATCGACATTTCAAAACTTCGATAAACTTCGAGAAACTTCGTTCCTTGCTCCAGCATGTAGAATAGCGTGAGCCTGGAAAACTTGCCATTCTAAACCAGTTGAGTTTGTACTTTCGAACCCAGGTATCAGGAATTTTCTATGTGCTCAATTATATACCATATATCACTCATTTTGAAGTAGTTAACAACATTACAAATGAACTTAACTTGTGAGTTATGAATTAAAATTTACACTATATATTCCTAAAATTTCAGATTGCAGACAACATCCGAAAAATCCTCTATAACCTAATAACGGTCTACCTATACCCCGCCATTACCGTCCTCCGGTCAAAGTTGACGGAAATAGTGGCATCTATTGATTCGGCCCTCGTGCTAAAGTTCTTGGAGCTGCTGGACTACAGGCTCAGACCTCTTACTGGAAAGGATGATAGACCTCCCCCAGGGCCAGTATTTATTGCTATGATGCGTAAGTATGCCATATAAAAGTATTTATAGCGACAAATTTATTTTAAAAAGAAAATAAAATAAATCAGTGGCGCTAAAACCTTTTTAAGGTCTGGGCCTCAGATTTCTGAATCTGTTTCTCGATCATTTGTCTTATAGGCAAGTAGGTGATCAGCCTCCTGTGCCTGACACACGCAGTCGACTTTTTGGGTCTAAGGCCGGTTTCCTCACGATTTTTTTCTTCCCCGTTCGTTATTAAATGCGCGAATTGAAAGAATGTCAATTGGTGCACAGCTGGGAATCGAACCTACGATCTCAGGGATGAGAGTCGCACGCTGAAGCCGCTAGGCCAACACTGCTCTCGACAAAATATTTTAATGCTTGGAATTTAATTGATTTGTTTTTAATTAGTAAGATACAGTTCTTCCGTCGTTCCTTTTTACGCAATGTTCCTAATGCCTGATTATTTTACCATGTAGCCAAACTAGCACCTTGTTGGGTCGTGTGGGCGATTATATGGTCAGTGGGAGCTACATGCGATCACAACGGACGAGCGATCTTCTCAGACTTTATGCGAAATATTATGGAAGAGAATGGGACCAGACCAGCTTTTCCAAAAGAGGGGAGGGTTTATGACTATACGTGAGGATTTTTTACGTTTTAGTACTTGTTTTAAGGTAAGAGTTTGAAGTAGGCTGGAAGGTTTTTTTTCTCTACTTCTTCGCCGCTTAAGTGTTTAGCGCCACAACTTACTCGTGTATAAAAAAATAATCTCTTTGTCTAAACACGCACTTGCAATATGCAGATTACATGACGGTGGATTCACTGATCCAACAGACGACGGTGAGCCAGCAAATCCTTACTGGTACAACTGGATGGCTAATCTTGAGGAATATGAAGTAGATCCAGAATGGCAGTTTGCTGGTACGCGAATATTTTAAGCAATACTAATTACCCTTACAAACTTTTTGGTTACAATATTTTAAGCTATTGCATAGATTTTATCGTGGGCTTTGAGCGCGCCGGCCGAATCAAGAAATTCCGTAACGAAAATAAAAACTTAACACAATGACGTAATATAGGTGCGGCCAATACGCATTTGAGCGGGACAGAACGCATACTGCGTCTCACATCGGTCTGGCGTGATAGGTGACGTGGCGCAGGTGCGTTAGAGTGGGACAGAACGCATACTGCGTATTCACATCTCTCTCACGAGATCGGTGACGTAGCGTAAGCGCGGCCGATGCAGTCGGTACGCGTTAGAGTGAGCCAGACTGGTTAGGCGTGTTATTCTGAGTCTGGTAGATTGAATTAATATCAAAGAAAAAAAATACTGCATAAATAAAAAATTCATAAATAATTATAATTGCAGAAGTTGACAAAAAATGATATGAGCTTTACCGCGGCAGTCCCCGAATGCCACCCGTTTTTTTTTGTTTAGTGTTTTTAATTGTATTCTACTTTGATATATTTCAGATATCGAAGTCCCAACATTAGATAATGTTCGTAGTGCGGCGATTCTGGGCTACAAGATCGCTAACTACAACCACGTAATCTGCGTGGGGCCGACAGGTACTGGGAAGACGGTCACGATTTCCTCAAAGCTCTCTAGAGGGCTGCATAAGAAATTTATCTGCGAATTCCTTGTCTTTTCGGCTAGAACTTCTGCTAATCAGACTCAGGTAACCTTTACGTTGGTGACTGGTCGTACTTGAATTCGTGTATGCGGTGATGTTAGTTATTTCGACAATGTAAGTGCGTGCTCCTATTTCACCATGCCTCCTGCTGATAGAGGACAAATCTTTGTTTTTAATTTATATTATTATTATTTATTACTTAAAATGTCATGTTGAACATGGTGTAATGGTTGCAGCTCCTTACAAACGTTGTTTAAAACAAAAACTTGGCGATTAATAAGAGTGGCGGAGAGTTTATTGCCAGTTCTTCTCTTCCGTTCTACGCCCATGATTTGAGAACTGGCAGTAAATGTAAAATTAGAAGCATACCGCTACTATGAATTCACTCTGCGAACATATAAATATGTCGATAGTGTCGGAGACAGCATTCCGCAGGCGCAACGTCTTTGATAACGGTGATCTGTGCAACAGACTGGTTATTTTATGATTATAATTGGTGTTATCAGAGAAACATTTATTTTGGTAGGGGAGCCCACGATGCTAAATGGGGATTTACTCGAGCGTCGTAGAGACCTATTGGGATGCAAAGCTTAGATAACAAGAAGAAAAAAATGTTATATGATATATACCTTTTCATCGGTGGGGGAAGCGGCTATAGATTATATATGTAAAAAAAACTGTTGCATGGACATCCTCGAGCGCGTCAGATATTGATAGCATCAATGCCCTACGTATTTTTAATAATGTACGTATGTTAATCTGATCGTTTGCATGATGCGGGTGGTTGTATTTAAGGGTTGAAAATGAAAAAAAAAAAATTATCGAGCGCGTCAGATTTTCTAAGGGAGTGTTAAGTGCACCAAAAAAAAGCTCTCATTCACTAATCTGACGATTTCGATGGGACGCAAACCCACGGCCATTTTGATAATTTGCAAAAAAAAATCGCAATTTTGAATTACTCAAGCGCGTCAGATTAAGATATATGTGGTTCATCTTTATGTTCTAAACGTACTGTCTCATAATCTGACGATTATCTAGAGGGATTCGCCTGATCTGACAAAAAAAGTTTAGAAAAACGGTTCACCTAAAGGGCCATCCCTGCAACTTCCCGCTAATTCCATTCCTGGGCGCTTAAAATTGATATTTTGAGCTCGCTGAGTTCAAAGAAATAATATTTCTATGCATTTGAGCTCTCCCAGCTCGAAAGTCTGATAGAAGTTTCATAGAACACTATTTTTGGAATTTTCAAACCGCAATAACTTTTGAATGGATTAAGCAATTTTCACGCGGTTGGCAGCATTCGACGCAGTTTTATCATCCTCATATGTAATTTTAATTGATCGAACCACAAATTTCGGAGTAATCCCGAAAAAACACTTTTTCGGGTTCCTTTCGTTCACGATATCTCTCGAACGAATCAACCGCTTTTGACCAGCTTGGTGGCGATCGACGTGGTTTTTCAAGCTCAAAGGCGGATTAGTTTTTGAAGTTGATCGATAAAGAAACCACTTTAAAAAAAAATGTTTCTTATTTTTTTAAGATTTTTCAAAATTTCTCAAAATCTATCTGTCCGAATCGGTTCAAATTCACAGGAAATGTAATTTTGAGGGAAATATTTAGAACGCCGTTTAGTAGATTCCGATCGGTTTAAGGAAATGTAGGCATCACGCAGCTGCACGCATTTAACTTTATCGACGAATTTTTGTTATTTCGGCTTGCGGAAATCGTCAGATTATATATTTTTCATTATTCTTGAATTATTTCCTTCAAAATAAAAAAAATTAGCTACGCTCGAGAATGTCGAGATGACGTTTTTTTTTACAACTTTGTTGCTCTCCCCTTTTTTTACGTCACTTTCAAATTGTCAGATTAGTGGAATATACACTTTTTAGGATGTAATTAACTCACCCTACCTTAATCTGACGCGCTCGGGAATTTCTGATGGTCAATTTTTTTTTACTAATCTGATCCTGTCTCCTTCACGGGCGGCCTTATATATGGGCCTCATATTTTGTGGAGGTACTTAACCGGGTACAAGGTATCCCCCTATATATTAATCTGCCGCGCTTTAGTAAATCCCGAAATCCCCTCTTGGGCTCCCCTACCATTTGATATAATTTTTGTTAGAAGTCAGTGTTGTAAATACGTGTAGTAACCAATTTTCAATTAGATTTTGACTGCTAGTGTACAATATTGGTATATTCCAGGATGTAATTGATGGGAAGCTGGAACGTCGTAGGCGTGGAGTGTTCGGTCCACCGCCCACCAAGAGACAGGTTTTCTTCATCGACGATCTGAACATGCCGGCCCTCGAAGTATATGGAGCGCAGCCCCCTATAGAACTTCTAAGGCAGTTCATGGACTTTTCTGGTATATTTAATATATGATACTAAATAAATAAAAAGTACTTCGGACGTGAAATATGCCGTTTTAGGATAAGATTTTAGCTATAACTTCAAATTGAATACTCAGGCTGGTATGACCGTACGAGTATCGGTGACTTCAAGACTCTGATCGATGTGGGCATCGTAGCGGCCATGGGACCACCCGGAGGGGGACGGAACCCCGTTACTATGCGACTGATGAGACATTTCCACTACGTCTCGTTTACTGAGATGGAATACAACAGCAAGGTTTTAATTAAGTTTTTTTAAAGTTTGTTCCTTTTGTAATACGTAGGTACTCGTTTCTTTATTTTTTGATAACTTTGTAAAAAGTTGATTTAAAGGAATCAAGTTCAATTCAAACATATTAAAACAAAGTTAAAGGTCGAATGTATAACTTGTTTCAAAATATCTTAAGTTTTGAAGATTTTGATAAATATAATATTGAGCCTTTGAGCTTGGAATAAACGTGAAAGTTCGATGTATAATACACATCGAAGTGCTTACCAATAATTTAAAATGTTATTTTCAGTACTGTATCTTCAGTACGATTTTAAAATCGTGGACCCGAAACTTGGAAAAAGTATCAGTCCGTGAGAATCCCTTTCTCAAGGGCTCTATCGAGATATTTAATTCTCTGGTAGAAGAGTTACTGCCGACTCCGACCAAATCCCACTATACTTTCAACCTACGGGATCTTAGCAAAGTCTTTCAAGGCATTCTTATGATGGATCCACACTTCGTCAAGGTGAGAGTAGTAGACTTTATTTTTAATTACAATCAGTCAAAAATATCCTGTTCAATGTTTAAAACCTTTTAATTTAAGTCTTAGGCTACAAATTGATTTTTTGGTATCCTTATGTTTAGGATGAAGACGATGTGATACGGTTATGGTATCACGAACACCAACGCGTGTACCAAGACAGATTGGTTAATAAAGAAGATCGCATGTGGTTTGTCAAGTACGTATTTTTTACACCTCTTCTTACTACCGCAAGAAGAAGTAAAACTTTCCCCAGATAGAGTGGCCTAGATTAGATTCGATTACAGAAAATTAAAGATTAGCACGACCGAGGTAAAGCAAATTTATTATACTAATTGATTGATTTGATGTTTGATGATATTGTTAGATTAATACGTAACTATTGATTATTATGATTTGTGATATGTAATTATTTCAAGCTTGTTGGACAAGAAAATTAAAACGGAATTTGGCAAAAAAGCTAGCGAAGTTGTTGGAGGAAGATTGATGCTGTTTGGAGACTTTATGGACATTGGAGCTGATGATAAAAAGTACCTGGAAATTACTGATCAAGAGGAGGTATGGTATGGGTACCTTATTGATGAATGATGCATTGATTCTACTATATGTGTTTGTGACAAACTCAGGTCTTGAAAGGCTTTTGAAAACTTGGGCATGATTTATCAAATATGTTATGGATATGTATAACAGCTATAGTAATATATAATTTAAAATGATATATGCGGAAATAGTAAAACACGCTTGCACACTTTTTAAGAGTAATCATAGAAATTCTAGGCATATGAATAAAATAACTCAACATCTTTATTATTTTTTTAGCTTGACGAAGTTCTGGCCCATTATCTGAATGAATATAACACATCGTCGACAGCACCTCTTGACCTGGTTCTCTTTGATGACGCTATCGCTCATCTCTGTCGACTAGCAAGAATCATGAGACAGCCTATGGCCAATGCACTTTTGCTTGGTATGGGCGGCTCCGGTGAGTTAACAGATAAAATCACTTTTACCCAAATGAAATAGAAATAAAAATGGTTTTTACTGGAGCGAGAAATGTATGCGAATTTTTTTATGAACCAACATAAGCACTAAAATCCGTAGGTTAAATGACTTTATTAAGGCAAGCGTAAGGTAGATAAAAAAACTTTCCTTCTAATATCACAACTATTACGGTATTCATTTTTTTTCAGGACGTCAATCCCTATCCCGATTAGCAGCCAATATGTCAGAGCTGAGCTGTATTCAGATCGAGATTACGAAGGCATATGGACAGGCTGAGTGGAGAGACGACCTTAAGCAGACAATGCTGAAAGCTGGAGCTGAGAATAGAGGAACTGTCTTTCTCTTTTCTGATGCACAGGTTTTTTTTTTAAATAGTTTCTAAACCTTTCTGGGAAATTAAACAGTTTTGTTTATAATTCATAAATTGAGTTAGGAACTGATTTAACAACGAACAAAATTCTAAAAACACTTTCTAACAAATACATTATTAATTTTCTTTACTCGACGAAGCGAATGCCTGTTGCTATTGTTCTAAAAATAACTTGTTTCCAATATTCCAGATAAAAATGGAATCGTTCCTTGAAGACCTGAACAACATCCTGAGTTCTGGTGACGTGCCCAACATCTACGAAGCAGAGGACCTCGACCGTATCTACATGTCCGTGCGACACGCCGTCATGGAAATGAGCCTTCCCGCTACTAAGACCAACCTCTTTGCCTGCTATCAACGACGCGTGCGCAGTAACCTGCATATCGTTATTGTTATGAGTCCAGTGGGGGAGGCAAGGGCTTTATTTATTTACTATCTCATAATGAAACTATAGTGAAATAGTTTGTGATTTTTAATAGATCTTAAAAATGACAAACATCGCTTGACTTAAAACAAAGAAACAATTAAATATTATACCAAAACAGGTGCAGGAGGCTGGCTCTGGGCAGTATTTGTCTCTTCTGTGCTTTTTAAGGAATACATTCGTACCTCGCCACCTGATTCAATAAACCAAACGACTTATTAAGGTTTTAGAAGAAATTTCTTCTTCGAACGATGTCTTATCACGCTTTAGGTCTGTAAGCGTGAACCATGACAATGGGGAGAGTAAATAGTTTTTTTAAATTATTGTGTTTTATCAGATATTCCGTGCTCGTCTCCGTCAGTTCCCTTCTTTAGTGAACTGCTGTACTATCGATTGGTTCAGTGAATGGCCACGCACGGCACTAGACTCCGTAGCCACGCACTTCTTTAACAACATGTACGAGCTACAGACGACTGATGAAGTTATCGCTTCTATGGTGGTACGTAGATTTACAGAGCAAAATTATTCTCCTCAGATATTCTTAAATTATCATCATAAGGGGTGGTTGATTTTCAACTTTCGGCGTGTATTGAAGTTCAATTCAATTTTTTAAACACCATTCTACACAATTTTCCAATTTTTAAACATTATTTACTACACTTTGCATATAAAGGGTATCTTTTAAATTTTTGGAATATAAGTAGTCGGAAGGTTTGAAACCAAACCTTTAATGTATTTTATCCTAAATTGTTTTATCTTTGTAATCACATCAAAATCATTATGAACGTCAAAAAGAAATACATATTAAATGCTTATAATTTTACATTTACTGCCCAAATCAAGGGCGTAGAACGGAAGAGAAGAACTGGCAATAAACTCACTCACTCCTTTTCATCGCCAAGTTTTTGTTATACACAATGTTTGTAAGGAGCTGCAACAATTACACCATGTTCCACAAGATATCTTAATACAATAGTTAAATTAATAATACAAAAAAAAAACTTTTTCTCTTAATCTTCTTCGATCTTCGATCTTAAATCATGACCGATATTGAATCAAAAACATAAACGAAACATTTTCTCAATATAACATATTTCTTGAAACAGTCGGTCTGCTGTTTTGCCCACCAAAGCGTGGTAGAAGCAAGTGCTCGATTCTTGGCGCAACTGAACAGACTGAATTACGTCACTCCCATGTCATATATGGAGATGCTTGCAGCGTATGCCGAGATGTTCAAAAAGAAACAGTTGGCTATACTCAACGAGTCTAACGCTTTGAAAACTGGTCAGTATTGTAAATAAAGTAGGGAAGTATTATTGTGATTGTAATTTCTGACGATCAGCCAAATGTTCTTTTCAATGCTGGAAACAGAGAAGCAGCGTCAACCAGAATACATCATAAGAATTATCGCTCTCTTTTCATTACAGCGTAAATGCAACTTAACTGAGAGGAGGTAATAATATAACCGGTATAATTTTAGGACTGAACAAGCTAAATCAAACTGAAGTGGAAGTAAAGCAGCTGCAAATAGAACTTGCAGAACTGAAACCTCTGATGGAGAAAGCTGCGGAAGAGACCAGGAAGGTTATCGACCAGATCGCTAGTGATACTGTAAGTAAATAAATATACATATGTACATGATTTCTGGCCTCTTGATGAATTAGTTTTTATATCATATATTCATTTTCTATAATATGTATTCAGTTCCGTAATTTTTGTGTGACTTATTAAAAAAAATCTTAACTAACTACTATTACTTTCAGGCTATCGCAGAAGAGGCACGAATTAAGGTAGAGAAGGAACAAGCAATGGCAGAGGCTATGGCAAAAGAAACTACTGCAATGGCAGAAGATGCCCAAAGGGATTTAGGTACAATTTAATAAACAAGTGGGGCCAAACATGAAAGTTGGCTTTTTATTTTTGCATATGTTTCTTTATCACTTTTTTTATAAACATGGTAATCTAATAGAAATACAGCTGATGTATTTTGAATAATTTCCATAGACGAAGCGATGCCAGCGCTGCGAGCTGCAGAAAAAGCATTGCAAGAGTTGAATCGGAATGATGTTGTAGAAGTAAAAGCTATGAAGACGCCTCCAGCCGGGGTCGTATTGGTCATTGAGTCTCTCTGTGTAGTCTTCGACATTAAGCCTATTAAGGTGACGTGTATTTAAGAATTATTTGCTATATATATAAATATATATAATGGCAGTCATCGCAGCCCATGGACATCCATTTTAAGTAGGTGCGTTGCCGGCCTTTGAGGGAAGAGTACACTGTAACTTTGAATAATTGGAGGTCGTATCTCTTAGGGAAGGCCCCCACCGGGAGTCGATAGTTCGCTAGTTCGCAAGTGCCTTGTGAAACGGACTGTGGAAGACTTCCAGCCATCAAGATGATGTCTATGTGATAGATGCCACTATGTGGAACCAGCTGCCCACTGAAGTATTTCCGAACCAATTCGACTTAGGGTCCTTCAAGAAAAGAGCGTATCAATACTTAAAAGGCCGGCAACGCACTCGCGAAACCTCTGGCATTGAGAGTGTCCATGGGCGGCGGTATTACTTAACATCAGATGAGCCTCCTGCCCGTTTGCCCCCGGTTCTATAAAAAAAAATGATGTTGATGAAATATTTCATTGATACGGCTCGTACGGTGTTGAAACTAGGCAGGAGAGATCAACCCAACCAACTTTTCAGACCACTCACCTCCCAACCACCAAGTGTACTATACACTTTGTTGAAAACGCAAAGAGACGCAATGTCTCTACGTAGATATAATCAACCGATCTGTAATACGTTGAAGATTGAGAATTCGACCAGCCCATCGCTGAATTGGTGAAAAGGATGAAGCTGGTATTTGGGAGCACCAGCCCAGAGATGAAAATCTCTGAGATATGAGGGCAACAAGTGACCTTAAGGAAAATATAGATATATAGATTTTGATTGAGTACAAAAAGTGCATAAGTGCAGAACTATGTCACAAAAACATATCTTTTCTTATTTATTAGATTTTAATTTTAGGATCACATTACTTTCTTTTATTATAAATAATATATAGATATAGATATATATTTATTTATATATTTTATAGATTTCTATTCATTTAGTGTTCCGAAGTCTTATTTATATTTCTCTTCTTCTTTTATTACTTATACGAAACTTAATTTCCTTTTGTTATTAACATTTACAGGAACCTGGGCCTAATCTTGGCCAGAAAATCCTGAATTACTGGAAGCCCGGGTCACAAATGTTGGCAGACCCGACTGCGTTTTTGGACTCTCTGATGAAGTTTGACAAGGAGTCTATCACTGAAGATATGATCAAAAAACTGAAGCGGTTCATCAATGACCCCAACTACGACCCACCCAAGATTCTGAAAGTAATTCATTACAATCAGTTTGTTTTGATTTATGGGTCTCGAAAATCCCTTGTTGCATTTGCAACGAAATGTTGAAGAATCAACGGCCGTCAAAGCATGCGCTTTAAAATATACAAATACATACGAGTATATGTATTATGTATTATGTATATATATATATATATATATATATATATATATATATATATTTAACTTCCCTACGATCCTGATCAACATATATCCTGTAAGTTTATCTTATTTCTATAGCAGTGTTGGCCTAGTGGCTTCAGCGTGCGACTATCATCCTTTAGGGCGTAGGTTCGATCGCTGGCTGTGTACTAATGGACTTTCCGTCATGTGCGCATTTTAAATGAACGGTGAAAGCAAACATCGTGAGGAAAACGGCTTGCCTTAGACCCAAAAAGTCGACGGCGTGCGTAAGGCTGATCATCTGCTTGCCTATTAGATTTAGAACTGTCATAAAACACATACCCAGAACTAAACTTGTATCGTCAGTCGTCACTGGTTTATTTTTTATCTTATTTAATAAAAATATATATTGGCCCTAGTGATAAGTTTAGTTGTGATAAAAACATATACATATAGTATGAATTTTCGGTAATTCAACCTATATTGTAGGTATCGAAGGCGTGCATGTCCCTATGTATGTGGGTTCACGCTATGTACAAGTTCTACCACGTGAATAAGGCTGTAGCGCCCAAGAAGGCGGCTCTTGAAAAGGCTTCCAAGGATTTGCAGGTGGTTGAAGGTATGTCATATCAAATAGGATATACTATACGTATATTAAATATTAATGCAAAAATACAAATTTTACCTATAAACAATATTTTAAATAAAAATATAGTAATATTTACCCTAGGTAATATTACCATAACATACTGTGTTATATGAGTACTTATAATCACTTTTTCTCTTCAGCCATGCTTGCCAACGCTAAAGCCAAGATGCAGGCTCTGTTAGAAGGTATCGCTAAGCTAAACGCTTATTTGCAAGAGAAGGAAGAAGAGAAAAGAAAGATGGAAGAAGATATCAACCAGTGTTTGGCGAGAATGGATAGAGCGAACAGGTATGTTATTTATTTATTGAAGATTACCACATCATACATAATACTATATCTACGGTATATGTTACAAACTCTTTTATCTAAATGTATGTTTATAAGGTAAGCATAAATGATACAAAAAGAGTTAAAACATAAAATTAAAATACAATGATTATTTTTAAATTGATCAGCCAACGACCGAATATAGCCAGCTCCGGATAAATAGTGTATGTTATATCTACGTGTATTCGTGACAAGTACTTAAGCAGAAGTTAAAAAAAACTCTTTATTATTTATTTATTAACACCTCATTGCATATACATAAATATAGTACAATTGACATAATTAAATAAAAAAAGGAGAGCAACTGGCGGCCTTATCGCTTTCGAGCGATCTCTTCCAGGCAACCACTGTGAGAAAAGAAAAAAGAAAAAGTATTAAATTACATAAGGTAGGCAAGAAGTGCAAAAATACATGTATTACATTTAGTTGTTGAGAAAAAGAAACTAAAATCTTTATTTTAGTTTACTTTATATTAAGATCTATTTCCATTCACATGACACCAACGATACAAGTGCAAATTTCTTGACTAGTTTTTAGGATTACACAAATTATTACTTCGACATTGGAAGTAAGGTTTTGAATCTCTGTATAACAATTTTACTGGACCTATAAATATAATATCAATATTGTTTTAGACTACTCAACGGTCTCTCGAGTGAACGAGTTCGGTGGATCAGGACAATCAAGGAGTTAGATATAGGCATCATTAACCTAATTGGAGATATTCTGTTGAGTGCCTGTGAGTGTGTTTATTAAGGCTTTAGATATACCAAAGCTAAAAAGACTTAGGAACGCCAATTACATTTTTATGTACGAAGCTGCTTGCTGAGGCCAGAGCGATATACTCTTTAATTGTGGATCTGAAACATAATCTGGGTGCGCGAAACTAAATTTATTTATTTTCCTTATTTCCTATTTTTACAATAAATTAATACTAATACAGTAGAAAACTAAACTAAAAACATAATATGTAAAAACTTAAACCTTTTTATAAATAATGCAATTCTTGTGAATTCAGCCAGTGTGCAACTAAATATATCTGTCTCACAAGCAATAATATTTAGGGTGCGCAAGACACGCGTAAATGGTGCTTCTCTGAGTAAATTCGTATGCGCCCAAGGCACACCAGCAATTGCGACCACTAAACACCCCAGTGTGGTATACATGATATTTTGGGACTTAGGCATATCTTTGCAGTGATAATAACTCTTATACCGATGATTCAATGGGTGGGTTTCATGTCATAACGATATTGGACGATAAATCTGTACTTAGTTAAAATGTTTCAACAAATGATTGGTCTTTGTATCAACTAAAAAGGAAATACAATTTTAGGTGCTGTTGGATACGTTACGCCATTCACAGATGAATTCCGTCGGGAATTGTTGGGGCAGTGGATTAGCCATATGGAGGTAAAATAATAATTTCCTTCCTAAAGCACCTTGTTTGATACATTATTTAAATGCAGGTATAATTGTTAATGTTACATACTTTTTAGTTAATGAGTTTATAATTGAAATATACTCTACAGGAAGTAGAAGTTCCACATACCCATGGAGCAACTCCATTGTCAACTTTGGGTGATCCTGTTCTAATAAGGTTTGGTTGCTTACAATTGATATGTATCCCAGTTTCTAGCAATATCGTACTGTTTTATATCTATTCTTAAGTCCCGTCACAAAGAACGCGTAGTCGCGTTCAAAAGCACGAAGTTATTAATTGTGTAAATGTAATTATTCTATTTTAGAATCTTTATGGTAACTTTACCAGTTATTAAGTACTTCCTCTAGCTTCTCCGTAAATCGCACTGAGCCTCGACTCAGAATCTTAGCTAGAAACAGGAAGTCTTCGTGAGTTTAACTAATCATAAAATGTTTGAGTAATATTTACGATTTAATATAGGGATAATAATTCGTTAATATTCAGTATTTCGTAAAAACTAAAAATACATATGACAAAAAATACATTAAATATAATAAATAGTTAATGCGCGAATTAAATTTGGTGGCGGTTTTTGTATGGATATGTTCAAATAAAACACTTTGTTTGAAGCTGGGTACCAACTGGCTTTAATTGTTTAAATAATGAGCTTATAACTAAGATAACATTAGGGGTAGTGGGATTGCGACGCTGGATTAACAATAAACTAACTTGACTTATTGAAGAGTTCGTAAATATAAGTGACACTTATGTTTTTGGACATTGTGTCTAAATTCCGCAGGCAGCTGGGGTGGCTACCTATTCGATTCAGACGTCACGCTCATCTTCTTCAACTTCTATACTCAATTCTTTTCAATCCGAAAACCCCTTCTTATCTCAAAAATCACTTCAAATTCTTAGGTCCTTCTAACTATATGTTACGCTCTTCTAATAGATGTTTATTGGAAATTCCATCCCACACTTCCTCCTTCTTAGGCAATTCATTTACGATCTCCGCCATTAAGTTGTTGAATACGCTGCCTGACTCCGTACGATTGGCTACCTCTCTGTCATCTTTTAAAACTCTTCTGTATAATCATTTCTTAAACTTATCCTATCCTCATCAATCGTGACTTGTATAATTCTTATGATTCCTTTTACATCACTATTCGCTGTTCATGTATTTGTAAGATAAGTTTTTAAGTTTTTAGTTTGTTATTAATATTTTTTTTTTATTACTTTAGATTAAGGATTCTGCACTTCTCGCACGCATCATGTGTCTTTTTTTTAGTTTTTCTCTTAACTAGGGTTGCCTGGAAGAGATCGCTTATTAGCGATAAGGCCGCCCGTTGCATCCCTTATAATTTTTATGTATTGTGTTTCTTATATTATTAGCAACGAAGTGTAAATAAATAAAATAAAAATAAAATTATCGGAAACGAGAATGTTAAATTACAATTTATGAGTGTGGTAAAAACTAAAGAGCTCAATATTAGCTTGAGTGTGCGATGGTTGTTTACATTTTGTTTACGCTTCTAATTATTAACTAAAATACATATATGTAACTTTACTAAAGATATGTAAACTCTGTAAGATCTGACACAAAAGTTGTTAGTTTTATACATAACTTAACTGATACTGTTGTCTGTTGGTTATTTATAGAAACTGGCAGATGTACGGTTTGCCAAGAGATCCATTGTCAGTGGAGTCGGCTGTCCTGATGTCTAACTCTCGTCGATGGCCTCTCATCATAGACCCTCAAACGCAAGCCAATAAGTGGATAAGAGCTATGGTAGGTAATATTGTCTTTTGGCTAGCTGATCCTTTTTCTATTTACACCGGACAGAATCAGCTCCTTCTAGGTTCTTTGCCTAACCTATCATTCTATGTCTCTTAATATAATAGCTAATGCAAATATAAATTTTAGGGCAAGATAGAAGGTCTCGTGGTATGCAAACCAAACGATAGAGATTTGTTACGTAACTTTGAGTCCGCCCTGCGGTTTGGGAAACCTATACTTTTAGAGAATGTTGGGCAAGAACTGGACCCAGCACTAGATCCTGTTTTAAAAGTAAGTGTTTCAAAATATAAGCGATTTCTTAGTATACATTTATTTTTTTGCTATTTCTTTTTAAATCATTATTTTTTTTAGGCAAATATGAAAATTTTATTATTTCTATGTCTATAAGTGTACAGACACGTATATGAATAAGTGAATTTTGATTTGATCATTCTTCTGTGCTTGACACGTATTATTATTTTTCTATAACGAATAAGCCAGCTAGAAAATTCAAATAAAAAAGAACTGTTGTACTTAGTTTTGACTTGACTTAACCTCAAAAATTTTAAACTTAATTAATAAATTTCAATATTTTTGTAGCGTCAATATTTCCGGCAAGCAGGTCAGTTAGTACTCAAGTTAGGTGATTCTTTAATCCCGTACATGCCGGGATTCCGGCTCTACATTACAACTAAACTGCCGAACCCCAAATATACTCCGGAAACATCAGTCAAAGTGCAGATTGTTAATTTTGCACTTGTCCCAAGGTATTTATGTAATTTATGTATGTGTAAGTTTATCTAAACAGATTTTTCTAATTTCTTTAATATTAATTTTTTTCTCTAAAAAAAAACAATTTTATTGTTGTTAATTCTTGACGATTAATTTGACAGTAGGTAAACGCAACATCACAGCTAAATTACGTATGATTCTATATTTATTTTGTAATTTAAAAGTAGTTTTAACACAAAACTAATGTTTTCGAAATGGAAACGCCAAATATCAAACACAGTAAATAAATACAGTGGTCTGGCGGAACAACTCCTCTCAATAGTTGTGGCCCAAGAGCGACCAGATTTGGAAGAACTCCGAGGACAACTCATAGTTACGCGAGCACAAATGTCATCGCAACTGGCTGAAATGCAGTCTGCCATTTTGTATGGACTATCGAATAGTGAAGGATCACCGGTCGATGATGTACCACTCATTTTGACTTTAGAAGCAATTAAGATCAAGAGCGCTGAAATTTTGGTAAGGGTTTTTGTAACCTGATTCATTGCAGTTATAATGTTGATTCTTGTGTTAGATATTCAACACATTTGTAAGCAATTTGCAGAAGCGTTCACTTCGTAGTGATGTTTAGCATTTAGATTCAGAATTTTAGTCAATATCTTTCTTTATTTTAAAGAACAGGGGGCAAACGGACAGGAGGCTCATCTGATGTTAAGTGATACCGTCTATGGACACTCTCAATGCCAGAGGGCTCGCGAGAGTGCGTTGCCGTTCTTTTAAGAATTGGTACGCTCTTTTCTTGAAGGAACTTAAGTTGAATTGGTTCGGAAATACTTCAGTGGGCAGCAGTTGAAAAACGCTCAGTTGTGGAAGCGCGGACGTCGAGGTGATACGGGTGGGACGTATAAAGCCTCGACATCCGATGATGAAACTCAGCTGCAGGTATTAATCCGAACAACTCCTCTGAACACTCTCCATGGTAAAAAATATCTAAAGGTTAAGTCAAGGAAGTCATACATGTTATAATTATGAAATGGCGTGATTTTACGTATACGCTGTTTTTCTTCTTATAACATAATGTATGATATTTCCCAGATAAAAGTAGAAGACATAGAGCGTACGTCAATAGAGATAGACGCAGCTCGTGAGGGTTATATACCGGTTGCGAACCGAGGACAAATTTTGTTCTTCTGTTTATCGGGAATGGCAAACGTTGACCCCATGTACCAGTATTCTCTTGAGTGGTTTGTCAAGCTCTTCGTACGGAGCATGGCTGAGACGGAACCGAATGGTATATAATTGTTAAATATCTTTACTCCTAAAATTCATTCAAAAATCTATGTTACCCGTAATATGGTATATATTGTTCTTAAGACTACGTATATATAATATAAATAATATTTTACATTACAGAGGATATAATAGAGCGAGTGGAGATTATCATAGAACACTTTACCTTTATTCTTTATCAAAACGTGTGCAGGAGTCTGTTTGAGCGACACAAGTTGTTATTTGCTTTCTTGCTTTGTGCCAGAATTCTTCTTGATCGGGGGACTATACGCTTCACAGAGTTTAACTTTCTTCTTAATGGCGGCAAAATAGAACAGGTTTGCAATTTTTGATTTAATAAAACATTATAAAAGTTGGATATACAATTATGGTAATCAATTTTTCATTTCTAAATATCAACTATGCCCATTAGTTGTATTGGCTTCGATAGTACTTTGAATAATAGCCAATTATTTAACAACCTTACTTTATCATCATAAATACAGCACCTTGTGGGCTTAGCCTCCGCAAGTTTATTTCGCTATCGCAATCTATGTCATGACATCAGAAGACAGAAGCATGCTTTTTGCGTCCAACTTAAGGTTGTGAGTTCAATAAGGGCCTGAACACTTCGCCTGTAATCAGAAATATTCAATTCAAAATATGAGTCCTATTGAGACGATCCTTTGAAGTTAAAGATTCATCAAAATTGGTTAAACAGTGAGATATTCACGCTTTGTAAGTATAATATAGATATACACGGGTAAATTACTTGTAATGGTAACTTAAAATCTTTGACTACCAACTATAACGGTGACATCATACGCTGAAACGTGCTAACATACTTATTCTAAACGCTAAGGACGGACTTCTCGGACTTAGGCACTGGAGCTTTCGGGCCGCCCTTTTAGTGGTTCGACTAGTCGAGGATCCTATGAGGTCGGAAGAAGCTCACAAAATCCTTCCTGCACATATTTAATTCCAGGAATTGGATAACCCAGAACCAAAATGGATATCACCTCGAATGTGGCTGGATATGCAGCAGTTAGCGTCCATCCCTACCATGAATCAGTTTGTGATGGACTTCCCTGAGCACACTAAATTCTTCAAGACCTATTATGATGCCTGGAACCCGCACAAGTGAGACAAGAACTACGTTTTATCATATTATACTTAAATTTTCTATAAAATAAAAAAGTGGAATTGTTGGATAAAACTTACCCTTATTATTAAATAAAGTCTGTTAGAAAAGTTACCTAAACAGATATACCTGTTTTTAACATAGTTTATTGGTTTAAATTTTTGTTTTCTAGATTGCCATATCCTAAACCTTTAGACACACAATTGGACCCTTTCCAAAAACTATTAGTGCTGAAGTGCCTTCGTCCAGACAAGGTGGTTCCCGCACTACAGGTCCGTTCTATAAATTATTGTAATCATTTTTATTTTTATTTATCTTTCCTTTTTTATTCTAGACGAAGTAGTCCGTCTGCTCTTCAGATAGTTAAAAATTATAAAATATTTAATTCTTGTGTACCTAAGTAATTAACTTATGGTTTGTATTTAACTTAAACATTGTTCTTCATTAATGTTTACTAGCTGACCCGGCTAACTTCGTTCCGCCTAACAGTCTAATAATATCGTGTTAGCTTTAGTCAAACTTAATTTAGGATTTAATGAAGGTAATAACATTAATACAACTTTCTTTGCAAATACAGAAATGTTTTATTGCTTGCCATTGCGATAAGAATTGCAGTTTTACACATTAGGCTTCTTCTCTCTAGCCAATATTGCGATAGGTACTGAATGTGAAAGTACTTTCTGATATAGAAAATTTTTAGATAAGGTAACACATGTCTTCGATCAAGATCAAAGCCTTGTTATACCCCTCATTCACTTCAAGATCGGAATTTCTTGAACTGACACGAATTTAATGTAAATGATGCGTAGTTTTGTCAACAGATGGCACCACATGCTGTTTGCATTCGTAAAATTAATTAATTTATTTATTGTTATGCGATAACTTTTGCGATATTTTATAACTTATTCTGCTATTCGGGGCTGAGAAGAATCTTCCAAAAAAGAGATAACTAACATCGGTCCGGCCGATCTTGAGTTATAAGTGGTGTACCTAACACGACTTTGTTTTATATATTTAGATATTTTATGACTCGTTTCATAAACGTTTATTAGCTAACTAACCCCAAATCCTATACCTCATACTACTAAAGTTTCAATCTTCTCACTTCATTTCATTCTATTAATTTTACACATTAAGAATTATATTGTTTTAGTTATATTAACATACACAGTCGTGTGAGAGCCATAGCCGATGATGAAAAAATATATGATGTTTGGCATTATTATTTTGTTATAAATATTTCTGTGAATATATCAACTAGAATTAGAATTAAAATATATCTCGTTTTAGGACTACGTGGTGGTAGGTCTAGGAGCTCGGTTTGTAGAGCCTCAGCCAGCAGACTTAGCTGCTTTGTACGCAGAGTCGGACCCCCTTGCACCAATCATATTCGTGCTATCCACTGGGACGGATCCCGCTGCTGGTATGTTATGGGCTTTTCTACATGTACTCTAAACCTAAAATATTATGTATTGTGCTTTTCACTAGTGTTATTTTGAAAGTGAGTTTATGAATTAGCACGTATTTTAACATGTAATATGTACTGGTAAAGTTTAGGAAAGTTATTTTTGTTAGCGTTAAAAGTATACCTGTATCTTATATTCTATAATAAACATATTTTTGAAGTGAAACTTCTTTATCGAGGTTGGAAAAAAATTTAGTGTAACATTTTTTCGTTACGCGTCACATTTTTCGGTTACGCGCCATGTTGCTTTTTGAAGTCAAACTTCTTTATCGGCGTTGGAATGAAACTTCTTTATCGACGTATGGGAGAGATTTTGTAGCAAATCGTCACGTTTTTCAATGATAGTAATAATTCTATTACAATTCATGAAATTCTATAATAATCTTCGTAGTAATAAGGTAAAATGAAATATATGTATTCATGTCTATGATAATAAAAGCCTTTTGTTAAACTTTATCTAATTTAACGAATTCCTGTAAAGTTGCATATAGTAGATCATTTTTCGAAAAATAAGATCATAAAGAAGTTTCACTTTTTACGTGTGTACACCTAGTACACGCACAATTTTTTTTTTTTAAGTTTGTGGTTTTACGTGCTTTATTGATGAGTTACATTAATAAGAAAGTCAGTATATTAGCGATTCTTGTTTTAATATTACCTACTTATTTCAGATTTACTTAAATTTGCGGATAAGATGAAAATGGGAAAGCGTTTTGAAAGTATATCCCTCGGCCAGGGACAGGGACCACTCGCCGAGGCCATGATGAAGATAGGATGTGATTTTGGGAATTGGGTATTCTTTCAGGTAAAGTTTACATTTTTCTTAACTTACTCTACTTGGTGAAACACCCCACACTAATTATTACAAATTGTAGAATTTTCTATGGAAAAATAAGTTTTTATACAATTGAGTTTGGCTAGGTGACGCCAGGTATGGTAGATATAGAGATGCCATTTTATCATACGATGTTAGGCTTAGTTTGAAAACTTGCAGAATTGTCACCTATCTCCTTCATGGATGCCAGTTCTGGAGCTGAACGTGGAACATATTCAACCGGAAACCGTACACAAGGACTTCCGTCTCTGGCTGACTTCTACGCCTTCACCTTTCTTCCCTGTCGCGCTCTTACAGAATGGTGAGTTTCTATTTAAACTTTGATATTGAATATGAAAAATTATACACCATTTAAATTAAATTCTTTTAACTATCCCGTGGTAGTGTTTCAATGAAGCTAAGAAACACTTATCAAACTAATAATTTCTTAGTTCAAAGCGATGTAGGTGCAATCAAAATTGACAATTTCCCGTTTTCTTACAATGTTATATCCTAGGAATGCACTTTAAAACATACTTTTTTTAAGGTTACAAAATGACCGTGGAGCCACCGCGAGGAATCAAAGCTAATCTGTTAAAAGCCTACATGAACCAAGTGCCTGACTTTCTTGATTATTTCAACTCTAATGATTCTAAAGTTCCCAATTTCAAGGTACTATTTCAGTAGATTCTATACTTACTTTTTGTCTGTTAGAATTTTCTCAACTATCCCAGTAGGTATCAGTGCAAATTAGATTTTAACAGTTTTGAATTACTAGTTAATGAAAGTATGAGCACTGTCACCGTTGAGTCTTATTATCGTCCGTTTGGAGCACTTCACATACCATACAAATATTAATAAATTATCTTTTTATAAAAAAAAAACTCCTTGGGAATACCTCTACTGGGAGCCGATTCTATAGTTCGCTAGTTCGTAAGTGTAAGGCCAACTCATTAAAATCGTAATGTAAATACACTTAACTAATTAATTTAGGTAACACAATGTACACTTATGAACATCAATAAAGAAATACATATTAAAATCTAAATGTTTCTAATTTAACATTTACTGCCAGTTCTCAAATCAAGGGCGTAGAACGGACGAGAAGAACTGGCAATAAACTCTCCGCTACTCTATATACTTAATCGCCAAGTTTTTTGTTTTACACAATGTTTGTAAGGAGCTGCAACCATTACACCATGTTCCATATGACATCTTAAATAATAAATAGATTTTAAGTAATTATTTTCTTCATCAAATAATGGTATAAATCGTTTAGTGGCTGCTGTTTTCCCTATGTTTATTCCACGGGGTTGTTCTGGAACGACGCAAATTCGGTCCTCTTGGATTCAATATTCCTTATGAGTTCACTGACGGTGATCTTCGTATATGCATCTCACAGCTGCACATGTTTCTTACCGAGTATGCTGAGGCACCGTTACGGGTTAGTATTTTTCATCTTATTATTGTAACCTTGTTTTCGGACTTTCATAAATACTTATATATACTATCAGATTCATTTTTTTTCGACAATATCAGTTTTTAACATGTTTGATGTATCGTATTATCGTACCCAATATTCGTTAACAGGCTCTCCGTTACTATAAGCCTCTCATAGCTATTAAATCACCTTCGTAGGCTACGAAATTTCCAGGGAAATAAACAAAACGAAGTATAATTTTACGAATCTATTTCGATTATTAACATACAGGTTGTTTAATGTCTCAGATGTTAACGTACGTAGCGGGCCACATAAACTACGGTGGTCGAGTAACAGACGACTGGGACCGGCGTTGTCTGCTGACGCTACTCGCGGACTACTACAGCACTACAGTTCTTAACGACCGGTGGATCTTTGACGAGAGCGGGGCTTATAAACAGGTGATTTGCTAACGAAAGACGTGGTGATGCGAGAATTAGACATGGGCAGGTGAAATCCCAACTCAGGAATCGAGTAAAAATATACAATTGCTATTTTTTTGCGTCGAATGCGATCTTTTTGAAGTGACTAAAAATGTTGTGTGTAAACAGTCTTGACACCGTGTCTTCTATTCTGGAGCGGTGAGGCTAACATAACCCCAAGGATAAAACAAAAATAGAATTATAAATAGTTAAAGTTTGCTAATGTTCTAATCGTTTTTAATTTTAGCAACCACCTTCGACGTCAGTAGAGGACTACACCAAGTACATCCGTACTCTGCCCTTGAACGACGATCCTTCCCTGTTCGGTCTGCATAGCAATGCTAACATCAGTTACGCCATGTCGGAGACCAGCACTTGCCTAAGTATACTTAAACTCTAAATGTTTTTCTTGGCTAATTAATTAATTATACACCTGTACCTGTTAAAAAGTACCTTATTTAGCCCTCGCTATTTGTTGATTTCAAGGAAATCAGGTCCTCATCATTTAGCCTAATAAAGAGACTAAGACTTATTATTTGTTCATATCTGCATTTTTTAAAATAAAATTATAAAATTTATATTTATTACTGACGCATATATCTCTCAATGTCTCATACAGATACACTACGTAACTTACAACCGAAAGAAGTGAGTGGTGAGGGAGGGCTGTCCGCGGAAGAGATGACGGAAAACGCGGCTAAAGAGATTCTGGGAGTGTTGCCACCCATGCTGGACCAAAAGTTCATTGCTACTACGTTAGTTTCTTTTCAGATTCGTTTTATATTTAATCGTGAAATAAAAATATTTCATTTTGTCATTTGTGACTACTGGACACTATTTTTAGGATATTTTGTGTAAAGATAAATTGAAACCCACAGATATCCGGTGTCATACAAGGAATCTCTGAACACGGTGCTGATGCAGGAAGCTATCAGATATAACAGGCTCCTTGTCGTCATACAAAATTCCTTGAAGTTAGTATTTAATATTAAATTGAATAAAATTGTTGACGTAGTTATCAATCTCATCCAAAATGGTTGATTGGAAGTATTATGATGATAAAAAAATATCATTTAATATTAACAAAATGCTAAATCTTTGATATAATGATTGCAGTGTATTCTGAGAGCTATAATAATTATTTTATTCTACACGATTACTTATTACATGTATCTATTTTATACATCTTGTATTAGCACACATTTTTTTCTTTAGAGACCTTCTGAAGGCACTGAAGGGCCTAGTTGTTATGTCGGAAGCATTGGAAAGCATGTCGGGAAGTCTTGCGCTAAACTCGGTGCCCAGTATGTGGAGTTCAAAAGCCTACCCTTCGTTGAAGCCATTAGGTATTAAGATACTTGTGCTTGGATCCAGATAAGTCAGTGCCTCGAATATAACAGTTGCAGGAAGCAAACTTGCTTTAAGAGCAGTGGGAAACCCTGTAGTAATATTGGTTGCTTTTATTTGCTCATATTTATTAATTTTTTTCCAAGGAGTGTTGGTACCAGAAAATAAAAATAGTAATTTTGTTATGGCTGTGACCTGTTATTTTATATATTAAGAAAGACGAATTGGGTTTTAATTTTTATTACACATTTAAAATTTCCAGCCGCATGGGTGAAAGACCTGGTGCTGCGTGTTCAGTTCATGCAGCAATGGGCTGACGGGGGCATTCCCAAGGTGTTCTGGATATCGGGCTTTTACTTTCCGCAGGCGTTTCTAACTGGGGCTCTTCAGAATTACGCCAGGAAACACGTTATCGCTATTGATACCGTTGCTTATGCTTTTGAGGTAAGTTTTGATAAATGAAAATAATTATAAGTACAATTAAAAGGCAATACAAGGCATTTCAATCATTTTGCTCACGCAAGTTAAACAAGGCTGCTGAAACCAGAAGTATGCTTTTATACTTCCTGTGTAACTGTTATCGTTTATGGTAGCCATTACCGGGTCCGCCAGCGAAAAAGCCAGACGACGGCTGCTGCGTTCGTGGTCTATTCCTGGAAGGAGCCAGGTGGAATATGGGAGACATGTCGCTTGAAGAGAGCAGGCCTAAGGAGTTGCATACTGGTTAGCATTGTCAAAATTTAAACTTTTAAACCATTTCTCGTTTGCATCCGAAAACGGATATTCATGTTTTCGTCTGACGACAGTTTTCAGTCTGTAGTTATTATTTTAAAGGGAATTGTTTTTAGCTTACTACACATTATTTAAAAGATGTTTTTATTCAAACTTTATTGTTTCAGAAATGGCAATAATCTACATGAAGCCAGAACAGAACCACAGATTGCAGCAAGGTCTCTACGAGTGTCCGATTTACAAGACGCTGCTCCGCGCGGGTACTTTATCTACGACAGGACATTCAACAAACTACGTCATGACGATCGAACTACCCACACACAAGCCACAATCACATTGGATCAAACGAGGCGTAGCTTTGTTTTGTGCTCTTGATTATTAGGATATAATATTAAAGGATATAATATGCGCTGCATTTTAACTTTCTTTCACACACAGAGTTTAAAAAAAAACTAAAATGATTTTAAATAATAGTTATAAAAAAATACAACTAACATTTTATTATAAAAACACATTAAAAAACTATAAAAAGTTGGTCAAGATTTGGATTAATATTATACATATTTAAATTTGTCATAATGCAGATCATACAGATTGCTTAAAACACACTTGGAATGATAAGCTTTTACTTTGTTGGAATGATGAGTTTTAATTCTAGTGAGTAAGTTTTCTTGACCTTCATCATCATTTTCAGAATCATCGGAGTCATAACCAAAAAGATTATGCATAAAGTTGTCCGCTTTGTATAAAGTTAGTTCAAAAATTAAAACATGGACTTGGTAATTTAGTTCTGGAGTTAACTCCGAACTCAAATCTAACATTAAGTTATATATCTTATATTGTGTATGTTTTTTTACATCAAATCTGTCAAGCATATCTTGTAAAGCATGATAAAATAATCTCCAAATGCTGTTACCATAAATCGCAACATCATCACAGAATATGTTTATACACATTTCAGCAAATGACAAAGACGTTTGATCAAATATATTTGTATTTTCGTCAAATTTTACAATTGCATTTGCCTTGGATAAAATCTTAAAATATTCAACAGCCAACTTCAAACTTCTTATGATCATATAATTTTCTTTTACTGATAAATTATTTTCAAGGCTCTCTAGTAGCACTGTAAGTACACTTGGTGAGAAATTGCTCTTGGAGTCTAAATAACTTTGATATTGTTTATTCAGAAGAGTGACAATGTTATTAATATTTAATTGTGCTAATTTACAATTCACAATTTTCGTATCCCATTTTTCATAAGCTTTCTCGAATAAAGGGGCAATTATCTTTCGAAAGGATACCATCTGTTCTGCATCATCTTTCCATGTGTAAAGGCATGATGTGACTACATCTAGATGATGATTGTTCATTTTTGTTGTCCACAATCTTCTAGTTATAATATCATTCACCATAGCAGCTAAAAGGTCAATGTCAACTAAGTGTAATCCTCCTCCAAAATAATGCATTAAAGGTTTTCTTGGAAATATTTTGCATTGAGAAGTAAAGTTCTTCGTTATTTGATAGGATTTCAAGCAAAAATCTGAGGCTTTCATTCGTGGCAACCTTTGGAAATAGGATGGAAATTTATCAACTATCAATGATTCATCTTTTCGTAAATTATCCATCAGAAACTGCAAAAATTGCCATTCTTCGCTTATCATTACAATATAATTATATTTTACATTAAGCTCAATATCCTTGTAAATACATAGAGACCTCATTGATTTCTTAAATATTTCAGCTCGTATTGAGCTGTAATTTGTTTTCTGCCAAATTGTGAGAAGAATCTTCCGTTTATCATAATGTGGTTGTGAAAATATTACCCAAATACATAATTTTTGAACTTGCTCCGGCCAAGTGTCAAAACATTCTATTGTCTCTTCCATTTGGCACGTTGACATTCCGTGTAGTATTGAGTTTATTGACGAGAAGGCATGTATCATAGGGATGCCTTTGTAATACATTAGGGTCATTTTTATAGGTAACTTAGGATATACTTTGTGCATATATCGAGCAATATGTATTTGAACTGTGATTCCATTAACATTTTCATTATGTTTATTTGTAGGTGCATTGTGTTGTATTAAATGATGTAATTCTATCCTAGACAGAAGAATGTACAGACCCACTGAAGGTGATTGGTGTAGCATAGTGTAAAAAAAGTCTTTGAATTGTTGCCCTAATGAATCTGACCAATATGTACGCAACTTTCTGTAAAACACTGCAGCTAGTTTTTTTTCTGAGTTAATTACATTTTTCTTTTGAAATGGTACTAGTAATCTAGGATTATGTTTTAACATATTTATAAATGTATTACTCGAATTAGGTTCTATAACAATGTTTTCATTTAGCAAATATCTTCTCCAAAATCTGTTTTTATAGTATAAGTATTTAAGCTTTTCATAATCAGATCTATTTTGTAATTCTTGTAGTACCTTTACTACCTCAATGTTAAATAATGGATATTCTTGCATACTCCTATTCCAAACTTTAAATAATACAAACATATTTTCAATCCAAATAACTTTGTTTTGTTGAGTTGTTTTTTTGATTTGCAATAAAGCAAAAGTTAACAAAAAGTTAAAGACAATTTGAATTTCTTTGTTACTTAATTTCTTTCGAGCAACCCTTAATGAATTATCAAATTGAAATTTCATCATGATATCTTCCGATATTATTTCATTGTGAATGATTTCATAGAAAACTGTAGATTGCATAATGGATTGGTTAGTTTTATTTTTTTCTGAATATTGCTTAATGTTCATAATTTCCTTGAAAACATCAATGTACATATTCCATGTAACTCTATTAAATTGGTAAACATTACATTTGCTTAAAAACTTGTTAATAAATTTGAATATCAGATCTTTACTAAACTGAGAAAAGTTTTTTTTAAATATTATAAGAAGATTTGTAACCTCGACTTTGTTATTGGGATCACAAGAACCCAATGCATCTAAAATATATTTACCTTCACACAAGTTTTGTACATTCTGTCTACCTTTTAGGAAATAACTTATTAGTTTCTCATTGTTACTATATTTTGACTGAAATTCTTCAAATCTTTCCAGTTTTATGTATTTAATAAAGCATTGAATATCAATGTGATTTTGATAATGATGAAAATTAAACATAAGTCTATGAGGGCATACTTTCATAGCTAACTTAGTAAACTTTTTATTGAATATTGGTATGTGTTCAGTACCAAGTTGATCTAAGATATCAAAAAATTCCTCCCCATTTGATTTAATAAGAAATAGAGCTTTGTGTACCTTAAGTGATTTTTTACAAAATACATCACAATAAATTTTAAACGCCTCAAAACTATGAAAAAATAGTCGAAATAGTATGTGTTCTGGTAGTATATGAATATTATTGTGTAATCTAGATAGTATAAACTGAATAGAGCATTTTGGAAACCATTTCATTGCTGCATTAGTATCAGTTTTTTCTAAATAATTGAAAAAATATTCAATACGTTTTGGATCTCTTAAATTCAATCGAATTAGGAGAAGGAGTTTGTTCCGTGCTTCAGACATAATATATGGAAAGAGTTGTGAATATAAATATTGGGGGTTTATTACATGTGCATACTCCGGTTCAACTAGCCAAGTGCCATGTCTGATAGCCCTAGATACAAATAATATATCTTCACATTTAAATACTTCAAGAACAAAGTCTACATTTCTAGTATGACATGCAACATCTACTTTTAACAGGTTCTCTATGTCTGTATCTTCATAATCAATAGTATAGTTAAAGACTTTTTTGTTTCCTACAGCTTTCAATACTAATTTATTGAAATTTTTATGTTTCTGACCCTGTGTTTCTCCTTGAATTGTAGTACACATAGTTGTTTCTGAAAATATCATTAAACTACAAATATGCTGAATATGATACATTTGAGGATCAAGGTTCGTTGTGTACAATACTTACATGTTACAAAATGTTACACAATATTTTAAAACTTGATTATAGTTAAGCCGAGTTCTTATGTATCACTTATAGAAGATATGCATTGCGCATAAAAATACACGTAACAAAATATAATTTAAAGATCTCTTTAGAAAAATTAAAAACTACATAATATACACTCTAACTAATAATTAGTAATTTAACAAAAAAAAGATACAAGTCGTCGGAAATATCTGCGAACCTGGCTTAATGACGTCATACAAACTGGAGAGATAGCAAAAAAATTGAAGATGTAAAAATAAAAAATATTTTATTTGTGTACTTATTTTTATTGGTAGTTTTTATATAGGTAGTTTATGTAATATTTCACCAAACAGAGAAACAATAAACACTAAAATGCGATTACGAAAGCAAGAACAATACACGTGCGGCGTCGGCGATTGCGTTGGCAACGGTACTGGATAGGCGAAAACGGGGCGGGGTGCGGGGGCGCCAGGGGAAGCGCATTCCAGCGAGGTTCGCAGATATTTCCGACGGCTTGTATATAGGTAATCCGCGATATAATCACTTCGTACTCTACCAACTACTAAGTACTAATGTTATAATTTGTTGTTTCTTAATAAATTTCGAACCATTTCTCTGTATTTTTAATTATTAATTTGTCAATTATTAATGCAAATATCATATCGGTTTTCGATAAATAATAAATATCGAACATCGATGTTGGGCTTTCGATTATGAGATGAGAGATCGATGACAATATCGATGTTTTTACAACATCGATCATCCCTAGAGTGCAGCTATATATCTCTGGAAGTAATAGTGTTTTTTTTTAAATGGAATCTCGCTGTTGGCCTCTAAAATAGTTTATTGGTTTATAATAAATAAAAAATGGCATAAGTAACGCGACATATGATAGCAGAACAGCCTTGCGATTCTGTAACTCACTTTTCGAACTCACACAGCGGCGGCATTCTGATAGACAATCAGATAATGTAAACGAGTGCAAGGTCAGTTTTTCATTCCGACCCATTGGTGCCGACGATATAGTGAGGATATTTAGAATCATAGATATTAAGAACACTACCGATCTTTGGGGTATTTCTGTAAAAATAATTAGTAGCATAATTGATGTAATTGCTCCCCATCTAGCTATAATTTTCAACAATTGTATTAAAAGTGGCGAGTTTCCCGATCTAATGAAACATAGTAAGTTATTCCTTTATTTAAAGCAGGTGTTGTCCGACCCCAGTAACTTTAGACCAATTTCCGTACTACCTACTTGTAGTAAAATATTTGAAAAAATTATATTAAATCAACTGGTAAGTCATTTTAACGTAAACAAATTATTACATAATAATCAGTTCGGTTTTACCAAGGGTCGCTCGACAGCCGATGCCGGTGTTGAGTTATATAGATATATAGTTAAGGCTTGGGAGGAGTCGCATGACGCTTTAGGTGTTTTCTGCGACTTATCCAAAGCATTTGATTGTGTCCAACACGAGACCTTAACGGGAAACTCCGCCACTATGGCATCAAGAATACCGCACTGAATCTTCTGACTTCCTATTTACACGGAAGAACTCAGAAGGTTGAAGTGAATGGTAAGAGGTCCTCTGGGTCGGCAGTAGATATGGGGTACCACAGGGCTCAATTCTTTGCCCTTTCCTCTTTTTTGTTTATATAAATGATCTACCTTTCATGTAGAGAGAAAACATCAGATAGTTTTGTTTGCTGATGACAGTCCTTGATTTTTAAAATCAAACGACAAATAACAAATTTTGACGATGTGAACAATGCTCTGTCTTCGATTGTCCATTGGTTTAGTATGAATAACCTTCTACTTAATGAGACAAAATGCATTAAATTTTGTGCAAAATGCAAGGGTTATGGATACTAGACCAATTATAAACGGTGAGGAATTGAATCTGGATGATACAACTGTATTTCTCGGAATCACCATGGATTCAAAACTTAGTGGTCCCCTCATATTAACGGATTGGGAAGAGACTTAGTTCTGCAGCCTACGCGGTTAAAAAAATTCGCTCACTAACTGATGTCGATACAGCTAGACTTGTTTATTTTAGTTACTTTCATAGCTTAATGACTTATGGCTTATTATTATGGGGTCATGCTGCTGATGTCGAAACTATTTTCATCCTGCAGAAGAGGGCTATTCGTGCAATCTATAATTTAAAATGTAGGGAATCTCTTAGAGATAAATTCAAGGAAATTAATATACTTACCTTTCCCTCGCAATATATTTATGAAAATATTATGTATGTATACAAAAATAGTGATAAGTTTACTAGAATAGAACATACGCACAATGTTAATACACGGAACAAACGCAGGCTGCAATTTCCCCGTACTAGACTATCTAAAGTTAGTAATTCTTTTTGGGGAAAGGGATACTCTTCTTTAATAAAATCCCAGAGGCTCTTTTATCACTGCCTTTCAATAAATTTAAGAAATGTATTAAAGAAAAGCTGTGTAAAAAGGCTTACTATAAAGTCAACGATTATCTAGTTGATAAAAGGGCCTGGGACTAGTGCTAGACAGGCTACTTTTAATCAATTTGCGATATTTGTTTTAAATAAGTGTTGTTTGATGATTTGCTGTTTTAAAAGAGTACCGAGAGTTTTTTACGCCGGCTTTTTCTCTGGCCTACACCCTCTGTTTCTTTGCCGATGAGTAGGATGCCTTCAAATTTAATGACGTGGAATAAATATGTATTTTTCCATAATAAACATATTTTATTTTTTATTTATTTTAAACTACAAGCTACCACCTTTTCAGAATACCAAATCATAAAATGACTGCTTCACGACTGATTTGAGAGTGACCGCCGATGCGAAAACCGCTGTGTGAGTTTCGAGAAGTGAGTTACAGAATCGCAGGGCAGCTTTAATATTTTATATAGATATCTATACTAATTTTATAAAGAGGAAGGATTTGATTTTTTGTTTGTTTGAAATGAATAGTTGTTATTAATAATTGTTTGTGTAATAATTTTTGTTTGTTTGAATGATTCATTTTCAAAAAAATTAGGGATGCTTATAGAGCAAGATCCCAGGGCCGCCAGACGTCACGTATTTTCTGACGGATGAAATGTGGACGATTGGGTAGTGTTAGTATGTACTATGATCGTATGCCTACCTGCTAGCTTGGTCAAACGGCCAATTTCCAGGTATCAGGTAATCAAGGTACACAAAAACATTACTTACTTCACATAAATTCTCATGGCTGATTTTTATATATGTTTTCGAGTGTATAGTTAAAAATAAATTGTCAATACTCCCAGACACTTTCCGTCGGCCATATTGCTTGACAGACGCTTTAAGGGTCTCAAAATAATTAGTCAACTTCACGTAAATTCTGACGCTCCATTTTTATATATGTTCATCCGACAACTATTTTAAAAGCTTTGACAAGAAGACAGACCGATCCAAGGGGCCAATCATCCCCTAAACTAAATTTTAATATCTCTGTGAGTGGGAGCGCGAGAGCATTATCTACGCGCATGAGACTGAGTGAGACCGACTGCGCTGTTAAAGCCATGAAAATTTCCAACAAGCATTTCACCGTTTTGGTACGTTGAATTTTGTTGGTGATGTAGATGAAGAAGAACGTGTATTCAACATAATACAAAAATTTATCTGTGATATTTACAACGTTCCTGAAATAATTTATGTAAATGCTGCCAGACTACAGTTGTTTATTAATACATACATGGTATCTGATATAAATGAAGAATTTAATCGAAAGAATTTAAGAAACTTCGATGCCAGTAACTTACCACATTGTAAAAGTGAGCTTTGGCAAAAGTTTCGACGGGCTAGCTATATCGCTAGTCTTTGGAACAATGCAAGTATGAAGATGATAAAAATTTTCAACCCCGAAAACAATGGCTGGACACTACAAAATGGTAAATATGATTTTCATTGGTTCGATGGAGATCAATTACCGGGTTTTGTCAGTGAGTCGCTGGAAGAACAATCAGGTAAATTATTTTCGTTTCTCATATTATTTGTATCTTTTTAGTTTTTTCAGACATCATTGTTTAACTTGTTTTTTACAGAGGAAGAAAATAAGGATAATGCTGATGATGACGATCACGATTTAGATATTCAATTTCAAGATTGGCTGGATGATGAATTATCTAATTTCAACGATGATGATAATGAAGATTAAAAGCCACTGTTAATAAATATTGAAGAATTAATATTTTTCCACTTTGTTTCCAAATTTCCAATAAATAATTAATTTAAAAAATTGCTGCTATTTAAATATAAGTGGTATTTTAAAAAAATATTTTTTAGTTCTAATTAATAAATTGAAAAAAAAAAAAATTAAAAATGTCGGCTTACTTTAGTATTATTTATTATATGTCATTTTTTTTTCTTATTTTTGTTGCTATAATTTACTTGTCAACAAATGTTCTAAAAATTAAAAAAAAACTGTTCAAGTAATTTTCATGGCCTTAACAGCGCAGTCGGTCTCACTCAGTCTCATGCGCGTAGATAATGCTCTCGCGCTCCCACTCACAGAGATATTAAAATTTAGTTTAGGGGATGATTGGCCCCTTGGATCGGTCTGTCTTCTTGTCAAAGCTTTTAAAATAGTTGTCGGATGAACATATATAAAAATGGAGCGTCAGAATTTACGTGAAGTTGACTAATTATTTTGAGACCCTTAAAGCGTCTGTCAAGCAATATGGCCGACGGAAAGTGTCTGGGAGTATTGACAATTTATTTTTAACTATACACTCGAAAACATATATAAAAATCAGCCATGAGAATTTACGTGAAGTAAGTAATGTTTTTGTGTACCTTGATTACCTGATACCTGGAAATTGGCCGTTTGACCAAGCTAGCAGGTAGGCATACGATCATAGTACATACTAACACTACCCAATCGTCCACATTTCATCCGTCAGAAAATACGTGACGTCTGGCGGCCCTGGGATCTTGGACCATTACTAAAACTTGAATAATCTAACCCAAGGTGTAAAAAAATAAACAAAAAACTTCCTTCAATCGCGTGCGCTGCGAAAACGATTAATGATAGAACAAAATTATGTATTTCAATTTTTCAGGACACATCACTATCTATAGAAAATGCCGCGACAGCATTGTGTCTATCTTTTATAGTTACGTCACAATTAAGTCCTTTTATTAAAATACCACCGCTTGAAAAGGCTTTTTATTCGTACCTAGGTATTAATCCTTATTAAAATAAATACCAACGTTTCACATAAGCTACAATTTAATGGCATAACCACCAAAAAAGCATGGTGGATTGCTGTTCCTCTTGAATAGTTTACCACTATGTAATTTAACAAAAATCTTAGCCACAGCAACGCTTGGCCGAGTCTACTAGTGCAAAATAATGAAGTTAGAAAAAATCTCATAGAGAAAATTTCACACTAGACGAACTATTTTGCATCGGAGCTCGTATTTCCTTGACTTTAAGTCACGTTTGGGGCCTCATAGCCTAGCGGTCTTATTAAGTGGCAGCTAGGTGAGGGGTACCGGGTTCGATTCCCGGTTCGACCGCAAGTTTTATTTTAATTTGTTCTCGGCTTTTGGGAGGGTTGTGCGGTACCGGGCGAGTACTTAAACCGTACATGGAGGACACGGTCGAATTTCTAAAAAGACAAGCACAAATTATACATTCGAGCCATTAAAAAAAAAGTTACGTTTATGTTAAAAATTGTGATGTCTTATGTCAATTGTCATTTGTCATATTATGTGTTCAGTTGATATCAGTTGATTTTGATAAATTTTATTATTTCCTGGAATTAATTTATGGAGTGTTTTCGGACATCTGATATTAGTACGCGGTACCGAAAAATTATATTATCATCCAGACTTCGAGTGCTAAGGTTTGGGTAATTAATAATGAGAAGAATATAGTGTTTGTGATAATCATCGATTCACACCATAATCAGCTTTAAAACTTAACTATGGAAGATATTCATATACCGGTGGATGTTAATAAGGTAACAACTTATATAAACTAAATATAAACAAATACGTATACGTAAGCTATTTCCTTTGCAACCATCCCTCTAAAAAGGTTTTATTTAGTCTTCCGTGTTGCACCTCTGAAAATAAAAAAAAGAAAGGGTTATTTATGATAATATTGGTTTTTTTTTTAATATAATTTGTTTTTCCTGCAGAGTTATAGTGATATGACAGTTGAAGAAAAACTGAGGTATGTTCAGACACTGGTTAAATTTGTAGTGGCTACTAATTTAATTATTTGATATTAATATTTGATAATTTTAGATATGACCATCAAAAGATGCATGAACTCCATAAAGGCCATGAATCAATGCATTCAACTATGATTCTTATATTCCTCTTCACCTTGATCATAGCACAAATTGTTTTTGTACAGTGGAAGAAATGTCATTATAAGTCATATGCGGTAAGCTTAATTTCATTTAAATATAAATTTTATCTAAACATCAGTAGCTGTGTTGTTATTTTAATTGTGCAGGGATTAATTACATTTCTTTTTTATGACCCTATATTTATGATTTATATTTTAATATGATAGATATTATAATGAATGAAACTATAATTGTGTTACAGCTCTTTACTATGGTGACAATGTGGTCAATGCCATTAATAATGAGTCTTAAGAACTCTTGGTTCCGTTTTGTAGTAGTGTGGTTACTCTTTACATTCCTGACTGCTGTGGTTATAAGAAAGTCATCCCAAAAACCAATGTCACCTACCACTCCTAGGTAAGCTTTTGGTCTACAAATGCAAACAATTTATTTGGTACTTTTTTAATATCTTAATCAGTTAATATTGTCTTTCACATCTTTAAAAAAAAATTACATTAGTACTTTATTACAGTTAAAATCTAGTTCTAGTCATTCTGTTCTACTAACATATCCATACATGTAACTACAACAATTAATTTAACATTGAAACTGCTAGTCAAAAATATTATGTGAAATTTATCTATATTTTTAAATTATGTGTATCTGGGGCTTTAGACGAAATGACTTCTCAATAGGTGTAATCCACTAAGACCAATTCAATTTGTGGGAAACAGTGTGTAAGTTTATTATTATGGATGGAATAAGATACAGGTATCACTTATTCCACGTCTCTAAATTGTCTCAAGACTACTCATACGCGAAGAAGACAGAGGGTGTAGGCCCAGTGAAAAAGCCCGCATAAAAAACTCTTGATACTCTTAAATATATAAAATCCTCATATCTCATGTGAGCAAATGCCATCATCATAACACATTGTTTAACATTAGTGGGTCACATCTGTGTTTTTATATATATTTGTATGTAAGTACAATAAATTTTTTCAGGTTAGTATACAAATGGTTTTACCTAATATATAAAGCAAGTGTAGCAGTTGGTTTATTTGGATATATCTCACTTATACTAACACTTATTGGTGTTAATGCACTATTTGGTCATAAACCTAACCAATGGATGGATATTTCACTACTTACATTGTTCTATGGGCTGTACTTTGGTGTACTGGGAAGAGATGTTGCAGAATATTGTTCAGAAAGAATGGCTTCTTCCGTTGGCGTGAGTACTATAAATACACAATGTTTAATGAAAATCATTTTTACAATCTTTAATCTAAAAGTGTAATCTTTAATCTAAAAGTGTAGGCTCAGGACTCTATAAGGTTTATGATGAAAGAAACCTTAAACATTGCTATCGAAACAATATTGGGTCCGCATAGAAATCTAAAATATCTACATATTGAAAATCTATTTCACCTTGTAGTTAAAAGTGCTTTTATAGAATTATCTTACATCTGTGTTGTTTAATAAATGTTATCCACTGATAACAAAGTGGTTTCAACTTTCAATGTTATCCAACCGAAATAGGTCCTTCTCATCAGAAGACCTTACTTTATTACAAGAGTTAACTGCGCTCAGCTACTCCATGTGTTGACCTCCACATCCATTGGCATCGATACAGTAAATAAATAAGTTAAGCAAATTTATGAGTTTGGTTGTACGGTATGAGGTAAAGCTAACACATACTGTACAACTTAATAACTTATGAATTATATTTTACGTAATATCTGCCATAATAAATATGTAATTAATATTCATTTAACTGTTGTTTCTTTAGCAATGCTATAGTACAAATCTTGAGTTTAGTCAAGATGTGGTATTAAAAAACAAATTTATAATATAGTAGTTCTACATTCTACAGAAAACATTGCAATATAAATTTGTACTGAATTCATCTAAGAAAATATTACCCTACATTCAATCACACAACAGTTTGAAACTTGAAAATTATAGTAAATTTTATGAAAGTTCTGGATCTACAAACAGTTAAAAATTAATCTATTGGAACTCATTAACAACGTGAAGTTACGTTCGAGCGAAGCCGCAGTTTATGCGTCCTAGCAGCAGCAAAACATATTATGAAAAAGATTAATATATATTTATATTTTAAAAATACATATGTTTCCGACAAAGTTATGTTTAATAATGTATAAAAATCATATTTTTCAGTACTACACGGCAGAAGGTATACCAACGAGGCAGTTGGACCAGAATGTGTGTGCAGTGTGTGGGAATAGGCTTCTAGTCAATATTAATGAAGAAGGAGTACTTGGTGGGTTAATAGACAGACATATCGTCATAGTCGTAGAATAGTGACGGATCTGACAAATAGTAAACTTTACAGGGCAGCCATTTCAAAATAATATTATCTTGTTAGTTTTTGTCATAACTATTTTAATTCATATTCTGTTATTATGAAAATTGGCATACAAGCAAACAAAAGGGTTTGTTTTGAAACAAAATAAAAATAATAACATTAAATTACACAGTTTTCTAGAAAAATCACATGTTTCTATCAAATCCGTCACTTTACCGACTGATTAATTTGGAATTTAACACACATGATTTTTTTTTATTTTAACTATAATATTTATTCAATATAGTATCCAAATATGATTAAAATTGGATTTTGGATATTTTTTTCAAATTCGCCATTGTTCTACGATCATGACGATATTTTTATTTTTTTTTAACTTATTCATGTAACAGAGTGTGAGTTGAACCTTCTTTGCTTCTATACTATAGAGTATAGACAATAGCTATGCATGCCTATGCAGGACGGTTTTGGCATTAGGCAAAAAATGCTGAACTGACCCGAACCTATTAAGCTAACTAGTGTCAAGGCGTAATATATATATTTTTTTAGAAAATACATACAAGTTACCGTGTGGGCACGTGTTTCACGAGTTTTGCATCCGGGGTTGGTGTATTGTGGGCAAGAAGGAGACCTGTCCCTATTGTAAGGAGAAGGTGGATCTCAAAACTATGTTCGCTAATCCGTATCCTTTTTATTCTATATGTCTCTCTTTATTCTATAGGAGTGTGTCTTACTTAGAAATGTCCATTATATTTTCTGTAATGGTCGAACAATAATTATAATTTATCTGTATATAAGACTGTACAAACTAGTGACCAACTCGTTTAAGAAAACAAAGTGCAGAGAGAGCTATTTTTACTTTTTATAAAATCTATGTTTAATTTAAATAATTACTAATTTTAATTAAGATTATCTTTCAAAAACTTTATCAATCAATTTTGACGTTAAAATGAAAAATCAGTCTGAGCTGACTAGATTTCAGCTTGGGACAATTTTTTAAATCTAAAAAAAAAAACCTAATTTCCCAGTATTGTGTATTGTTTTCATACAAACGTCATATATCAAAGTTACACAAAAAATAATAAGCTGAACAAAATAGATGGTTTTTTAAAGGAATTATTAATTAAATTCTAATTCGCTTAAAAATTGTATTAATAGAAATGTATTACAGTATATCATACATTTGCATATAAAAGTTGCGCCGTATGAAAAATATTTGTGTACCAATAATAAAAGTGTTGTTATACTGGGAGTCTCTACATGATAAGATTTTTCAGTTCGCCTGTACGTTTCTCTATCAATGAATAAATTTCCTTAATAACAGTTCAGCTGGGATCGTCCCCACATCCTCTACGCTCAGATGTTAGACTGGATTAGGTGGCTGGTTGCCTGGCAACCACTCGTATTATTTCTAGTCCAGGGAATTAATTGGTTATTTGGCCTTGAATAACATATACCGTGGGACCTTTAGACTGTATAAAGTGTACAGGCCTCTTAAGTATTAAAACGTTTTTTATCTATGATTGCGAGGTATGTTTTTTTTCTTGTCCTATTATTTTAGATTGGCTAATGTTGCCATGAAAAATAATTGTCACCTTAATTCCTTGTTGTTATTTAATAAATTTATTTAATGAGCTAATTGTAAAAGTACATTAATATTAAGTATATGAAAAGTGAAGCTAGTGTTGCGTGAATTTAAATTATGTACCTAAATATATAAGTAATTTTTTTTACATATGTATTAAATTTATTAAAATGTTTTAATAAAAACTATAATTTGTTTTGGAATATTGTTTTCTTTTAATGTTACGTATAGCCTTAATATTTTATGAACAAATTAATATACTGAGTATAATATAATATTTTCATTAGTAAAATTCTCTAATTGTAGCTGGGCTTTAATGAATCATACCTGTACAAAGTTGCCTAAAGATTGAGTTTTTAAATACAGTGTAAACTTTATACACCCTCACGCAAGAGACTGCATATTTTGTCGTTACAAAGAGTTGTCGTTGAACAGAAAGAAGAAAAATCTGTATTATAAAAATAAAAAGTTTATTTCAGATGATTTATAGTGTTCATTAGGTACATAAAAAAACAATTCTTATTTGAACGCTATCGCGTATAGTATGTTATTTTCCCCTGACGTCTTACTGCACCAGTAATTATGTTTTATTTTTTTACTTGTTTTATTTATATCTTGCTATATGAGGCATCTTCGTAATAAAGCACGTGCAATCAATCCCAGTTTGTAAACAAAAGAACGGATTTCTTATAAAGTTCGGGACGTATAATGCCGACAGTCGATTATATTACGGGAAAGTGACAAAAGAACGCAGTAAGTGGGTGTCTATGTAGAGTGTATCATTGTATGGAAGTTAGCTAAACCAACCAAACCCGAGTGATTTCGACGCTTTAGGGGCTTTGTCGCTAAATAGAATGATGATACACGGAGTTAACACTATAATGATAAAATGAAAATTGTAAATTTCATTAAACCATGTTTATTCTTATCTTCTGATGATAGCAAAGCTTTTAACTTTGAAAATTTCTATTCTCAGTTGTTTAGCGGTAAGGTTAAAAATAAAAGTCTATTTCATTAAACTCTGGCACTCGTTAACTGAACCACATATTAATATTTTATCTAGTTGTATTGTATATACTACGCACCGTACCAATGCCCTCGAATTACCCGCCTTTGTACTATACTAGATGATATTATATCGTATCTTAGAGCGCGCTCTTAATAAATAGGTAAACAGCCATTGTTTTAATGTCGCGTTTATTCTAACGCTGGCCATAGACGGACCGCATGTTGCAGTCGATACCGACTGCTCTCAGCGGTCGCCGCACGGCGATCTGCA
Organism: Pieris macdunnoughi; assembly: GCA_905332375.1. Taxonomy (NCBI): domain Eukaryota; kingdom Metazoa; phylum Arthropoda; class Insecta; order Lepidoptera; family Pieridae; genus Pieris; species Pieris macdunnoughi. Next base: position 11,845,407 of record CAJOBZ010000002.1, read on the forward strand.
GTTTTCATACTAAATTCATATCCGCAATACACGGACCGCACGACCAGTTTCTGAGCGGTCGGAGAAGTCGCTCTGCGGTCGACTGCTTAGAGCTGCCGGACCCACCATACACGGACTGCTACAAGCGGTTACTGCCGACCGCGCGCCACTCCCTCAAATCAAATGAAATACTAACTAATTCATCAAATGAAACCACGGACATTCTAAAGTAGTTGAAAAACTTTTTAGTGTCTTCTCTCAGCTGGGGATACAAAGTATGACATATTCCATGCTGTTCTCTTGATTGTAGTATTGGACGCGCCCACATACTACGGTCTTCTACGCCTACGCTTGCGTAATACTTAGTAGTACAAGTAGCAGTGTTTCTTCATCGAAATCCATCTTGTAAATGAACTCGCATCAGTGTTATTTTGCGGTCGAACACAACTGCTCCAAGCAGTCGTAGTCGACTGCATTATGCGGTCGTGTTGAAGTCGTACACGCTCTACAGCAGTCGGTCTTGACTGCAACATGCGGTCCGTCTATGGCCAGCTTAATAATAAATAAAATCACTATAGAAATGTTTGAAAGTGAGAGTCTGTGAGATTCGATAAGCATATTAAGAAAAACATACTTTTGCGTATGCGATATTGGGAAAACGTACCTATAAGTTATCTTAATATATTAGTCAAAGCTTTTTGGTATATAGTCCCAAAAATAGGATTATTTATGATGTCGTATTTTATGTATGCGTATTTCTAATATATTTCCAGAAAGGCGACTGCATACGGCTATGAATTAAAACCTCGTTTTATCGGGTTTATAAAAAGTGGATCTCGTTCGATTTTTCGAATCGATGCCAACCGTGAAGCATTCAAATTTTTGCAAAATGTACAAATTTCCGTTTCAAAATCAACAATGTAACTAAATTTAAATCAAAACAAGAATATTAATATAAAATTTTGTGTGTTTTTGCGCAATACATTTTAATTTACACGAAATGATGAGTTTTACATCCAGAATTTGTTCCAATCCGTTTAGAAATTTAAACCAAGGAATCTGTTCAATTGGATTTAATAATTTTGGTAAGATTTTCAATGAAATAAATCAGTGGCGCTTCAACCTTTTTGGTCTGGGCCTAAGATTTCCGTATATGTTTGATGATCATTTATCAATCTAATAGACAAGTAGGTAATTAGCCTCCTGTGCCTGACACACGCCGTCGAGTTTTTTGGTCTTAGGCAAGCTGGTTTCCTCACGACGTTCGGGGAAGCCATTATTAGGCCAACACTGCTCACTGCACTGCAAGCTATCGTAATTATTATTAATGTCCGAAAGTTAGGAGTTTTTTCCCTGAAATATCAGAACTGATATTGATGGGAAGTGAAACCATAAAGACACACGCCTGCTTTTCATTACAATCGAGTCAAGAAAGGATCATAAATTTAGAATTTGATGGGTAAAAATGGTTTTGAATGTTATACTTTTCAAAATGTCTAGGTACTTTACGGAGTTATTCTAAAGACAAGGGACAATGTTGCAAGGAAGTTGCTCAGACTGAGGGTAGACGCGTGGAACCTTGGCCGAAGACAGACCCACCGCCTCCTAACTGGCAAGGATGCTGCCCTAGAGAACCGCAGCCTCCAAACTATGACCCCTATAGGATAAAAGTGCCTGACGTGGTTGTGCCGCCTCTACCCGCAAGCAACGCCAAGGTAAAACTTTTCCTTTACCGAGACAAGTTATTATTATTCCAAGGAGAATTTGCTTGGTCGTATCCAGAGGCAATTTCTTTGATACTATAATATTATTATGCTTAATCATAGGTATCCTCTGAATACGATCAACGTTCCTTGGCCAATTCCAAGTGACATTCCAACCGAGTGCGTTAGACGAAATCAGAGCCTGTATCGCGACGTGATGTTAATCTAATGAAAACCAGTTTGTACTTTGTTCATCAGTGGACTGGAGTGATGTGGACGACCCAGCGAGATCCGCAGCATGGCGAGAATGTAACTGAGCAACAGTACCAAACGGGCTTCCAGCAACACACTCATCACCAGCAACACGAGCAAAACGAGCAACAGCCAATGGAAGCTAAAGAAGAGGAAGAGAGTGGAGGTTTCTTCGGCTACCTCAAAAACCTCTTTGGGAGAGGCAAAAAGGGAAAAGGCGAGGGAGAAATGTCCATGACTGGCGAACAAAATATCCATTGGTGTTATGCCCACTAACCGATCAATCGGTAAGAAGATATATTAATAGAGAAAGTGTAGTTTATGAAGATTTCGTCCAACGCACTATTACCCGTAGCCATAACTGTTATCATAACATGACATTTTTCAACAGGAGTTCCAATCAGGCGAGATGTTGAAACCTGATAACGCATTTGGGAGTGGACTCAAAGATTTATTCTTTGATTCTCCCATAGTTCATCCCAACTATTGGAAGGATAAGCCTAATAAGAAGTTAGTCAATACCATCGAGAAGCAGGAGATGCCGAAACTCGGTTACCATGGCAAGGACAAATACAAATATGCATTTCATGAACCCTGGAAACCTCTAGATAGAATCGGTCTGCTGGAGAAAGCGGAGAGAGGAGAGACCGGCCATTCCGACGTAGCTGATATTCCCAAACAAATTGCTTCCTGAACGGGCTCTGATCTAACAAACAAATTGCTTGAAATGTCTCTTGGATTTCAAAAATAAAAACATATTGATAACTACTTTTATTATTAGCACTACTTCTAAACAAAATACACTAGGACCTAACCGAATACTATTTATTTAGGAACCGCTTACATTTTTTTGACAGCTATAATATTATAACTGTTATTGCACAGTACAATCTGGCGAGTTATATAGTTATATATGTGCTACACGAAAATTTCAAATAATAGTGACCATCTTTGGTTTGCAAATTACCTACGTAGTTTGTCCTGCATAGCATAGTGAGTATGTTGGTTTATAAAGCCGATGCTGGAGTGCGCGCGAACAAAAGGCCCATGCTCTGTGCGTCCGGTGCCTGATCCTCCTCCTTGCCCACCGCCACCGCCGCCACCCTTCCCCTGGATCTATGTTTGGATTGTAGGCTCTTTCCTTAGCATCATGGGTATTGTGAGTATCAACTTTCTTAAAATTTACGAACATTTGTTTGCTGCCCCCGCGACATTCGTTTCTCCTTAATGCCTACCCTACCTTTTTAGTACATATTACCAACATGGAACATTTTCTTATGCTACCGCAGACTGTTCGGTTTTCTGGAATGAAAACTTTTTAGGTTTTTCTGTGAATTTTTCTCTATATAAACCTCGAGAGTTCAAGACATAAGATTTTAATTAACAAATAAAAAATAGGGATTGATCGTAGAGGGGTGAAAATTAAGGGTTGTGTGTATTTTTGTATGTTGTAGGTATCATAAAAAAATAAAAAACAAAAAATTATCTAAAAAATAAAAAAAATTAGGGGTGGACCACCCTTAACATTTAGGGGTTCGAAAGATAGATAGTAACCGATTATCAGACTTACTGAATATGCATAAAAAATTTCATAAGAATCGGTCGAGCCGTTTCGGAGGAGTATGGGAACGAACATTATGACACAAGAATTTTATTATATTAGATTTATAAATAATAAGTTTTTATTATTAAAATAGTTATTCAATGTACCTTTTGGGTAACAAATATATTGAATGAATTATTTGTTTGATTGACGTCTGAACGATATGTTTACAGCTTTACAAAATTTATTTATGGAGAATGGAGAAAGAGAAACTTGGTGAAAGTGTACCCATATGTAAGTATTAATGTAAAGTCAAAGTCAAAAATCATTTATTCATGGTCACACAATATGTATACTTATGAACGTCAAAAAAGAAATGCTTTTAATTTTACATGTAGTGCCAGTTCTCAAATCAAGGGCGTAGAACGGAAGAGAAGAACTGGCAATAAACTCTCCGCCACTCTTTTTAATGGCCATGTTTTTTGTTTTACACAACGTTTGTAAGGTGCTGAATTTCACCATGTACACAATATATCATAAGATGTATACTCATTTGAAGATTTGAACAAAAATTTATTTAAACTAGATTCAATTTTATTAGGAGTCTGCTGATATACCAAAAAGATACTTAAGAAATTGTCAACGTTCTTTTTATTATGTACTTTAATGATATATATTTTACTAGCAGACCGGCCAAGCGTTGCTGTGGCTAAGGTTTTTGTTATATTACATAGTAGTAAACTATTCAAGGGAAACGGTAGGAGAACTTATGTGAAAGGTAGATAGCTTATGCGAAACGTTGGTACTTTTAACACAGCGCCATCTGTTAGAATTGTATCAAATAATAAACAAATATTTGCAATAAAATAATATTGCGGGTATAAAATGAGATGTAAGCTATCGTATCTTTTAAGTTAGATCAAACTGCACACGGTGTGCAAATTTGATTGATATCGGTTCGGTAGTTTAGGGAGTCCATAGCGGACAAACAACGTGACACGTAATTTATATAAATTAAGATTATTAGGCTCTGGTCCTGTTTCGTTTCAGGGCGGCCTCGTCGGAAAATTAAGCGGCCCTTCCACTGCAAAGATCTCCCGGCTTGCGTGCAGTATTTGATTATAGGCGCTGGGGCTGCTGGCTGGGCGGCTTCCAAGTCTATTATCGAACACGACGAAACTGCTAAGGTACACTAACGTACAGGATGCCTGTTGCTACTATTTGTGGCGTCATTTGTTTCATACGAACACGAAACTTGTAAATTAAAAAGTGTTACTCCAGAAATCGTTCAGAACTAAACCAATAAAAGTACTAAAATGGAAATATACAAAATATTAAATAATTTTCTTAATAAACTAGCACTATATATAACCGGTTACCGCCCTTTTGTATATATAAGCATAACTTTTCATAATCAGATATCATTTATCTTGTTAAACAAATAATCTTCGAATGGTACATTCCATATACTGAGTGTTTTTAAGGCAATCTTTAACGCGCACCACCACTATGTGGAAACAGCTGCCCACTGAAGTATTTCCGAACCAATTCGAGTTAGGGTCCTTAGGTCCATCGCATCAATTCTTGAAAGGCCGGCAACGCACTAGCTTTCTGGCAGTGTGAGTGTCCATAGGCGGCAGTATATCACTTAACAATCGTTGAACAGATATTCATGATATCCAAAGAGGACTGCGTGCCATACGATCGACCTCCCATGTCGAAGCACATGTGGTGGAACGCGGAACCACCCGATATCTTGACCCTCAACTATGTGGAGCTGGGAAAGAGACACACGTGAGTATTATTTCTGTTGCCTGTAACGTTAGGATGGAACCAACCAAGCCTCGTTTTAGACTGGAAATAATTTAAAAACCTATACAAGTTTTCGCGGGAATTATGTCATAAGTATATGTATGTCAATTGTTTTCAAAATACAAAATAATAAGAGGTGAACGTAGAGAGGTGAAAATTAAGGGTTGTATGTATTTTTGTTGTTTGTTGTTTTGCTGTATCCTAATACCAGTAGTACTCGATTCTCAGACTTACTGAATATGCATTAAAAATTTCATAAGAATCGGTCGAGCCGTTTCGGAGGCTCGAACATTGTGACACGAGAATTTTATATATTAGGTCCTTACATATGAAATTGGCGTTTTGTATGGGAGGAACAAAAAGTCGAATATTTTTAAATATAATATATTTAACTAATCAAAGTATGAAGCATTGTTTTCTGTGCACTTTTGCCATCTCATAGGTAGTTCATTGATCCCTTTACTAGCTTTTCCATCATGGTTTGCAATTGCTGACAATAGACATTAGCCGTAATAGTCTGGCCAGATTTGAGAAAACTGCAATGAACAATACCGGCACTAGTCCACCAAACGCTTACAAGTAACTTTTTTGGGTTTAATTTTCGCTTGGGGCAGGATTTGGCTGGCTGGCCAGGATCCAACCATTGCGCTGAGCGCTTCCGATTATCGTAAAGAATCCATTTTTCATCACAGGAAATGATTCGGTTTAAAATATCTTCATTATTGTGCCAGTTCAGTAATGTAACGCAGCAGTCGACGCGCGTTTGCCGGTTTGCTTCAGTCAATTCGTGAGGTACCCATCTTTCAAGCTTTTTAATCTTCCCAATTTGCTTCAAGTGAATTAAAACAGTTTTATCACTAACACCGCAGCCTTCAGCTAACTCGGACGTGGTTTGCCATGGATCCGCTTCCACAATACTTCATTATCAACTTGGGTCTCAGGCCGTCCACGGGGCTTGTTCTGCAGGTCGAAAATTCCAGAACGAAAACGTTGGAACCAAAAACGAACTGTGTTTTCTTTTGCAACATGACCGCCATACACATCATTCACCCTTCGAATCGTTTCCGCAGCACTAGTGCCACCGCGGAACTCGTACTCGTAAATAATGCGATACTTTAAGTTTTCCATTTTGTAAAATGAGTGACGCAAACAGAAAAAAACAAATGAATGACGGTCATCGAAGCACAAATACATGAGTAAATAGCTGTACAAATTTGAATTTGGAATTCCTTACCAAAGAGGAGAACATCGTGATTAAAGTGGCCAGTACGAAATACGCCAATTTCATATGTAAGGACCTAATATTAGATAAATATGTATATTGAACTACTGTTAGCAGTAAGTCTTTTTACACATACAAAATTACAATAATTACAAGAGAGTGAAACCAACGGAAAATATAAAAGCTGCTTATTATTTTGAGAAGTTTTTCTTGGCATTTAGTTTCAATTGCATCAAATGAACCTTATTCATCTCTTCAGGATTAGTAATAATTACAGTTTTTTAAACCGGCAGGATGTACCTTGCCCAGTGCCTCGATTTCTTGGACCCTATAAAGTTTTACCGTAAGAAGAAGGGTCCAGCCATTTCCATAGCTACAGGCTGGTGCGTATTGCGAGTGGACGCGGATGACCACGTGGCCTATGTCAAGACGCTGTGCGGGGAACAACCTATATACTACGAGCGTTGTTTGATTGCTCCAGGTTGGTAGTAAAAGTAGTGTTTCTATACTTTTTTTATTCTATATTCGATGAAGATGGAAGTTAGTATATGTGCTATATATATTGGATACCAGTTTCCAATAGAAACCTCTACTACTGCTATCATGGGTATAGGTTTACACTCTATCGTAGGTATACCATCATCATCAGCCGGTAGTAAAAAAAAAAACTTTTTTAAAAAAGTTTGCTAAAAAATCCTAAAAAGTCATAATCCTAAATCATCCCTGAGATCATAGGTTCAATCCCCGGTTGTGCACCAATGGACTTTTTTTCTATGTGTGCATTTAAACTAGCTCGTACGGAAAAGGAAAACATCGTGAGGAAACCGGCATGCCTTAGACCAAAAAAGTCGACGTTTGTCAGGCACAGGTGGCTGATCACCTACTTGCCTATTAGATTGACATATGATCATGAAACAGAAATCTGAGGCCCAGACCTAAAGAGGTTGTAGTGCCACTGATTATTTAACTTATTTTGAATTTTACTAGTGATTCCCTTATCGAAATGCATTATTATTTTTGGATTGTTTTCAGGTTCGAAACCACGGAATTTATCAATATTCAAAAACGCACCGAAGTCAATTCGCGATCGTGTGTGTACACTTCGCACTATACGGGATTTGGAGATCGCCTACCGCAAAGTGAAGAAATCCAAACATGTTACCATCATCGGCGCTGGGCCCCTCGGGTGTGAATTGGCCTGGCATTTAGGAAGAATGAGTAATCCTCTATTGTCTTTTTTTTACCACATTCGAGTCAAACTATTTCTTATTAAACCCAAAATAAAAAAAATATTATACATTAGTAAAAAACGCGTGTATGTACACGCGTTAGAAGTTTACTTCTTAGGCATAACAAGATAAAAATATTTTCAAAATGTTATTCAACGTTTGTAGAAAAAATACGCTAACAATAGAAAAAAGGTATTTAATACATTGAAAGTTGTATTATAACGCATTATTACATAATTAAAGAAATTGTATTTTTTTTAGCAAGTTGCATTATAGATATTGATATCTACTATTTAATTCATCGGTTGGAGTTCAGTGTACATGTGAGTTACAAGATATGACAGCTAAAGTATGTATATTCTAGTATAAACATTGTCTAAATATCGTACAAATACAGCATCAATAGTTGTATAAAAAATGTTGACTATAGCTAACTTCAGGGTGTCGGTTTTTTGTGACGGTGCGCGCGCGCATCGTAAAAATTTACTCTATAATTTTTCCCTAACGCGTCAAATGAAGTATAACTTCAAAAACCCATAAATCATCAAAGTGGGGTAAAAGCCGAACCAATTTTAAATTAAAATAAACAAAAAACATTTGTAAAATTATAACTTTTTTCCAGATAAGGTAGTTGAACGCCCAGAACACGAAGACCCGATTCAGTTCGTGCATATTTACAAGGATCGGGGTATTTTGGGCGGCATCATACCGGAGTATTTGGGGGAGTGGGCAGCTGAGAAGATTCGCGCTGAAGGGGTCACTTGTATGAGGCAGAGTGAGTATCTATGGAATGTGGTTTTGTGTTTGAGATTGATAATTGGAATAGCTACTGAGGTGGCAATTGTAGTTGGCACTGGCCTGAAACAAACATTATTATTGGCAGCTGAATTTCACCATCGGACGTCGAGGCAGAATACGAATTACCACCCGTATCACCTTGACGTTCGTCGTTCCACAAGTAGTTTTTGGGCACCACCACTATGTGGATCCAACTGCCCACTGAAGTATATCCGAAATAATTCGACTTAGGGTCCTTTAAGAAAAGAGCTTAAAGAGCGTATCAATTCGTAAAAGGCCGACAACGCAGTCTGGCAATGTCCATCATACAATTTATATTACGAGTATTATATATTTTTTTGTATAAGTAGGTAATAATTGTTAACTGTGTTTTATGTTTGAATGTAATACACATTGACCGTTTTTGGATGTTGTATATAGTTTTTTATATATTTTATAATAAGTAGCAGTAGGAGTAGGTACTGATAAGCAAATAAATAAATATATAAGATAATAATAACATTTCAGCTCAAGTGTATGACGCCTTCGAGACTCCGGACGGCCGCTTGGAGCTGACGCTGTCCAATGGAACGTCCATCATTACTGACTATGTAAGTTTTAGTATGTTTCATGGTCAAAATTCAAAATTGAAGAATTATTTAATCATATAGGTAACACATTGTACACTTATGACTTGTCAGTAAAGAAATACATATTAATGCTTCTAATTTTACATTTAGTGCCAGTTCTCAAATCAAGGGCGTAGAACGGAAGAGAAGAACTGGCAATAAACTCTCTGCCACTCTTTTTAATACCCAAGTTTTTTGTTTTACAAAACGTTTGTAAGGAGCTGCAACCATTCAACCATGTTCCACATGACATCTTAAGTAATTAATAATAATAACATAAATTAAAAACAAAGAGTTGTCCTCTATCAGCAGGAGGCATGGTGAAATAGGAGCACGCACTTACATTCTCGTGGGAACAACACGCAAACACATTGTCATTTGTCAATCGAATAGGCAGGTAGGTGATCAGTATTCTGTGCCTAACAGACGCCGTCTACTTTTTGCGTCTAAGGCAAGCCGGTTTCCTCACTATGTTTGCCTTCACCGTTCGAGCGAATGTTAAATGCGCACATAGAAAGAAAGTCCATTGGTGTACAGCCGGGGATCGAACCTACGAATTCACGGATGAGAATCGCAGGCTGAAGCCACTAGGCCAACACTGCTCTAACGATCCGTAAATGAAAAATGATTCTTCCTTGATTGTTATTTTTTCCTCCCTTAAGGTGTTCGTAGCGGTGGGTGCGGATCCACGTGTGGAGATAGCGAAGCATTCATACCTGGAGACGGATTCCGTAAATGGCGGATTTCTTGTCAACACTGAACTGGAGGCTAGGACCCACCTCTATGTGGTTAGACTTTCCTTTACAAAAAACATCGAAGAATTTCTTTTTTTTTACAAGAAATAAAATAATTATACCCAAATATGTTGGATATTTCGTCACTGTAGAATGATAACCTTGTATGTTAAAATAACCGTCTATTTTTTATTATCTTATGTCATTTAACTGGTATAATCACGAAGTATTATTAACATAAAAAGTCCTTTTTACCTTCCAAAACTATGGACAAAAGTATATGGCGAAATGATTTTTTTTTTATTTTTGAGGTTATCATTCTACAGTGACTATTTGACTAATTAAATATTATTATGATAGTATTATATAACCAAGTGCTCGATGCTTCTTTGAATTTGAATGCTCGGTTTTGGGAACAAATCATTATTAGTTTTAAAGCATTTTGAAGTTATGTACAAAATAATTTTACTTTGTCCAAAAATTTCTCAGAAACGAAGTCTTATCGAAATTATTTAAAAGAGGTTTATTCCAACTTAGGGTTCAGTTCATCTTGGTAAATAATGGAAAACGTGTTCCATTTACCCCATATGAGTTCAATACAGGCGGGAGACGCAGCCAGCATCTACTCCCAGTGGAAGGACACGAGGATCCGCATGGAGCACTACGGACCAGCAGCCGAGCAGGGCTACATTGCTGGCAGTAACATGACGGGCTATTGGACTCCTTGCAACATGGAGCCCTACTTCAAGTTGTCGTTAGAGGGTGCTTTGGTTATGGAGGTGAGTAGCTCAGGGAGCGTTCAAGTATTACGTCACGCAATTTTTGGAGATTATTGACCCTCCCCCCCTACGTAATGCGCCGTAACGTTTTTCTGTACCCAAGTATAGTAAAACGTTTCGTGACCAACTAGTGACCATTATGTGATGCAAAATACTGGGAAGTCGAAGATAATATTAACAATAACGCGTAGTTCAGTCCCCGCCCCGCATCGTAACGTTTTACAAAAGGACCCCCCTCCAAATTCGTTACGTAATACTTGAACGCTCAAAGCAAACAATTTTTTTAATTTTCTTCATATGTCAAAGGTCGCTTTTACGAAGTAGTAGTTATATTATTATTATTATATTTAAATTTAGACTCCATCGATACGTTTGGTCAGATCGAACCTATAAGAAATAATTCCCTCATTACCCAACTTTTTTTTTCTGCCTCGTAACTAGCTACTACTTAACTTACTAATTATTATAACTTATATATATTACTTAGTTAACCTTTTAATTGGCATTGAAATTTTTGTTTATACATATTTTTATTTTTTCTTTAGATTTTACTTTATTTTAGTTACCTGTTATTTTGTAAATTCTTTATGCACTTCATGTACTTTACCCTCTGTAGGTGTTTCTTTTTCATTGTTCCACTTTAGGGTTGCCTGGAAGAAATCGCTTGTTAGCGATAAGGCCGCCCGTTGCCTTATAACTTATTTAACCTGCTTTTTAAAAATTTTTTATATGTATGTTTTGTATAAGGTAATAAAGTATAAATAAATAAAACAGAAAAGAGAGTCAATTGTTATCCCAGGTGGTAGGCGAAGTGGGAGCGTGTATGCCAACAGTGGGCTTGTTCAAGCCTTGCAGCGATGAAGCCAAGCCGCAAGTGCAAGCTGTCGCGGACAATTCTGGTGGCGGAGACCGACCCTGCTATAAGAAGTACTTTTTTTAACACTTACTACAGGCTAAATTATTCCTAAGAATTTTTATGAATGGCTTGATTAGCCTAATCGCTAGACGCTAGACCGCAATACAATTGGAATTGGCTTTTCTCTTTGCAAGACTGTAAAAGAAATTATCAAACACTATTTTGACCGGATTGAAGTTATGTATTATTATAAATTTACAACTGTTTAACATAATTTTAAATTTATCACGGTCACGGTGACCACGCACGCTGTAAAGCACGCGAAACGTCGGATAAATTTAAAATTATGTTAAATAGTTGTAAATTTATAATAATACATAACTTCAATCCGGTCAAAATAGTGTTTTATTAAATGAATAAAAGTTATGTTAATCAAAGACAATACTAAAAGAAATTATCATTGTATAATAATAATAAGCCTCATTTGTTCCTTAATTTTTTTTACAAAACCAACACTCACTTAATATACATATATTATTTTCAAGGACCTATTCAAGAGGTCTTCTCCAAAATTGGCTCCATCTCTCTCTGTCTTGAGCATTTTCCACCAACTTCCTTAAGCTCATCATTGTATAGATATAAACAGATCGAAGGGCTAAAAGTGAGTGATCATATCAGGCCCATAAAAAATGATTTACGGTCAAGACTTATTAAGTAATTTAAGTCTAAGCTAATTTACTAATAAGAATAATATAAAGGGATGATTTTATAGATCATGTCCATTTGATTTAAATAAATCTGTTAAAATATTGAACATTTCAGCACTTTCTAGCTATTTATGAATGTAATTAAATGATTATTCTTCAATGTAGATAAATGTTTACAATATTCATTTCCTTCTAGATCTGACCAATACCAGAACAGATATAAGCGTGGTCTGCTGTACTATCTTCGAGATGAATATATAGTTGGCATTGTTTTCTGGAATATGCCGCCTTTGGAGGAACGGAAAGACATTGCCACAGAGGTAAAACCGAGATTATATGTCTTGCTTTGTTTATTCGGAATGTTACACAAGTTAATAGAGATAAAGGCAAAAGTTATTATTCATAATATTTAGTAGCTTATCAGATTCACTAAAGATATGGATTCTTAATATGCAGGAAGTCTCTCTTATAATATAAATCTACTAGCTGACCCGGCAAACGTTGTTTTGCCATGTATTTTATATCTAGGAAACATTTTTTAGTTCAATAAACATAACTACTAGACCACAAGCCCCTGAACAAAAAATACCTGTGAAATGACCCAACGTGAATTACGCTTAGAAGGCTGTTACTATATCTGAAAATTACTCTGAGCACTATGCCGTCATTTCTGAGCTGTACATGTGAGTACGTGAGTGAATGGAATTTCTCAGGTACAAATGAGGAATTTCGACTAATTATTAATGTACCTACGGCTTTGTTATAAGTGTATATATAGATGATTAAAAATAAATGTCGAAAAACCTAGTGCCGTACTAAAGTGATGGTACCGGAAGTCGGTACAAATTTTTAATTCGACGATAGTTGCAGAAGCAATATAGGTCATTTATTACTGTACGGCGTTTGTGTAATTCCTTTTGGACACATATACAGATACTTTACCTGTAAACGCCGTACATATTTCCAGCGGAGCGGTCAAAAATTTGCACCGACTTCCGGTACCATCACTTTAGTACGGCACTAGGTTTTTCGACATTTATTTTTAATCATCTATATATACACTTATAACAAAGCCGTAGGTACATTAATAATTAGTCGAAATTCCTCATTTGTACCTGAGAAATTCCATTCACTCACGTACTCACATGTACCGCTCAGAAATGACGGCATAGTGCTCAGAGTTATTTTCAGATATAGTAAGAGCCTTCTAAGCGTAATTCACGTTGGGTCATTTCACAGGTATTTTTTGTTCATGGGCTTGTGGTCTATAGGTATCTACTATCATAAAAAAGAGGTTGATCGTAGAGGGGTGAAAGTTAAGGGTTGTATGTATTTCTTAATGCCACATAATAATTTTTTTTGAGGTTGCCACCCCTTGTCACTTAGGGGTTTGAAAGATAGATAGTAGCCGATTCTGAGACTTATTGAAAATGCATAAAAAATGTCATAAGAATCGGTCGAGCCGTGAACACACGCACTTTCACACCCTTACATTTTCCTACAGACACCTCAACCAATAAATTATAAGTAAATTGTTTTAGTACATATTATTATTATTATTATATTTTCGTATATATTATTATTATTTTAAATTAAAAAATTGTAAATTTATCTCAAACGAAATCAATAAACTGTTAAATAAATAAAATACCTAATACCTTTACAAGGTTTTGCTCTCAAGTTATAATTATTTTATGTACCACTGAACTTTAAAGGCGATTCAATTATTTAAAATACATACAACCCCTAATTTTCACCTCTCTACGATCAACCCCTATTTTTTATTATAAATGATAAACATGGCAAAACAACGTTTGCCGGATCAGCTAGTATTCTATATAATATTGTAATGAATGTCTTCACTTCGGTAGACACACAAATTGTGAGTTTATTATAAAAAAACTTACAGATACTCAGAGCTCGTCCAACATACAAAGAAATAAACAAGATCTCCGAATTGTTAGGCTTCCCCGAGACAGAGTGCGATTACAAGCCAGAAGAACAACTGCGCGTAAGCGCGCCGTGCATAAAGAAGTTAGTATCATTTGAAAGTTACAAAATCTTCTGGCATTAATCTAATATTATTCGACTATTTTAACAATCCCACCAGTGATTGACATCTGAACCTTGGAAATATTCTTAAATACATACTGAATCGAATAGGTGGCAAATGCTTCCTTGCTAACAGAATTTGTTAAAGGCAACTGAAAATTCATGAAAATGTGTTTATTTTGAGTATTATATAATATATGTATATACAATTAATATTTCAAAATAGGGATTTTTAGACTATACATGATGTGTTGTATACTATAAAAATAAGAAACAACAATTTTCATGCGTGGTAACTATATTTAAAGGCTTATTTCAAAAGTCATTAATTTTCTTTTCTTTTACAGCCGGCGTGAATTCTGAATCCATCGAAAACGAAAAATAAATTAAATTGTTTTTGTTTACAAAATAAGAAATCAACATAACTTATTAAACTTTATTTATAAAATCTATTTTTTTAATAATAAATAACAATATATAATCTCACAATTAATAATACTTTTGAATGAAGTAATAAGAACTAAAGTAAACTTAGTCTACATAATCTTGGGCATCTTTGATTCTCATTAAAATGATTGATTTAAAGACTCACCAAATTCAAATATTTCAAGAAAAATTAAATAGGGATGACCTGGGATTCTAAATCTGACTAAAAACCGTTAAACAACCCCCGGATGGTTTGATAAAAATGGCGATAAAATTTAAGAACATAAATTATTATTACTGATATTAATATGTCATCCTATAAAAGAAGGAATTGTATGGAATACTGCAGCGATCTGTTATTACCAATTTTGAACATTGGCTTTTTACTTCTTTTGAAGGATGGGCTGCAATTCGATGTCGCAAAGCTTGCCTACCTAACTTATCTTCATTTCCATAATTTGTATAGTATATGTCTTCTAAAACAAATATATGTAATAATATGTTCAGATCCGGTGACAATTCTTTAGATAAATCCAAGATAATGTTATTTACTTTGTACTGTATCTTTTTCTGTATACCAAAACTATTAATCATCATTTGCCAAGCATGAAAAAAAAGTCTCCATATACTAGCGGAGTATGATTTTACATCTTCACAGAGTATTTTAATACATATCTTGCTCAAGTCTTTCGTAGTTATTTCATAAAGACTATTTGGAGAGCTTTTTTCACATTCAGATAGAACCTTTAAATATTCTCCTGCCAACTTGAAATTAGTTATCATTACATAGTTCTCTTTTATAGGTAACTTTTTATCTAAACTATCAATAAGAAGATTTAGTACAATGGAATTATTCCTCTGTAACATGTCTTTGTAAGACATATGAGAGATTAAAGAATTCATATTGTATCTGACCATAAACAGGCCCGGCGTCTTTCTATTCCACATTGTAAAGATGTTATCCAAAACAGGAAGTAATACTTTTTTACAAGCTTCCATTTTTTTCTCATCTGTGCTCTGTATGGAGATACATTCAAAGAGCATGTTCATAAATGTCCAATCTAATTTTTCAGACCATAGTTGCAAAATTATAGTGTCCTGGACCATTTCAGCTACAAAATCTAATTCAAGAGTGGGTAAGACTTGGTTATAATTAATTTTGGAAACAATTTTATTCATGAATCGCTGGCAGTTACATCTTAAAGGTAATTTTTTTAAGAATTTATAACTGGTTATACAATATTCTGTACGGACAACTAATGGTACCTTTTCAATCTTGCTCAACAAATTATAAATGATTATACTCTCTTGATCTGTTAAACTTTCTATAAGATATTTTAAGTATCTCCACTCTTTTTCTACACAACTATTGTAAGATTTATTACTGTTAATATCATTTTTATTAAATATTTTTAATGAATTGTATGACTTTTTGAAAATGTCTGCACGGACAGAACTGTGTTTTGTATTCCTCCACATACTCGAAATTATTTTTTTGCTATCTTCTCTGTCAAATTTTGTGAAAGCTTGTTCAACGCATAGTTTCTGAACAAATTCAGGCCATTCTTGTAACTCAATACATTCTATAGTCTGTTTAGCTGGCAAACTGTGCAAAACAGATTTTATGGATGATAATGATTCCTGAAGATACATATCTTTACCATATGAAAGTACCAATTGTATTGACGGCTTTGGACGTGCCCTATACATATTTTTGGCAATGAAATGTGGCAGTGTGATGATCTTGGTTTTATTAAATTGGATGATATGATGCTTTGACATACTACACACTATACAGTCTAACATTTCATCTTGAGATAGCAAAGTAAAAATTTCTTTTGAAGGCTGTGAATCCAATTTCGTCATTAGCTCAATTTTAAAATCTTTTGCTATTGTATCAGACCAGAACATTCGTAATTTTGTACAAAATCTTTTCATTGGTTTATCTTCTAAACATAAAGAGATAACAGCTTCCTTGTTTAACTCTAATAATGTAGGATTGTGTTTTAGTACATTGAGACAAGTACCTTCATCACATTTGATTAAAAATGATTCATTAAATAAAATTTTGCGCCAAATTCGATTTCTACTATATATAGTTTTTAAGGCTTCTTTTTTTGATGTATCTTTCATAGACTCAACCAAACTTTTAATTTTGTTAACTATCTTTGGATTATTCTGCCAATTTTCACCCCAATCTTGGAACAATAATAAAAGACTTTCAAGACCCCATAATACATCTTCATCTTCACAATTTTCTATATGCTTTTCTGCTAAACTGTACAAAAATGTGAACACTTTTTTCTTTTCCAGTTTATTAAACTTCTTTTGCTCTGATTTAAATTTTTCAGAAGTTGAGAATTTTGAAAGTATTTTGTCAGGTACTCCTTTGTCATTCAAAACATGGTATATTATAATAGATTTTTTGCAGGCTTCTAAATGTTTTTTGTTTTCATTATAGACACCAATTTGTATATAAATGTTATTAAGGAGTGTCCATGTTTCTTCTGTAAATGTAAATGTTTTAAATTTGTTAATAACACCATGGATAAATTGTAAAATGTATTTTTTTTGGGGCTTTTGGTCACCTAGACCTTCATGGAATTCCTCCAATAATCTTTTCAGTTGTTGTTTATTATTTGGCTCACATTGTGATAATTTTCTGAGAAAATTACCTTGTTTGTTTAATTTTAGTAAGGTTTCACGTTTTTCTTGTGAAAAGAGTTGATTGACCTTTTTGTTACTTTCATATTTTAATAGAAAACTTTCTAAATCTTCTTTTTTTATATACTTAGCAAAAGTTTTACTATCTATGAAATCCCCATATCTATCGAAATTATTCAAGAGACATTGTGGATATCTTTTCATCACCAATTTAGTGTACTTAGCATTTAAAACAGGTAACTGACCAGTTTCAACACTATCTAAAATTTTAAAATACTCCTCACCATATTTGCATAAAGTAAACATGGCCTTTTCAAGCATTGGTTTTTTCCAATAGAAACATTTTACATAAACACGTAAAGGCTCCATTGTAAACCATAAAAGCCTTAAAAATATGTTTTCAGGAATTCTGTATATATCTTGATCTAATCTTGATGTTATAAAAGTAACAGAGCAATTGGGTAACCATTTCATTGCAGTAATCAAGTCGATACCAACAAGATAGATAAAGAATTTCTCACTACGGCTTGGATCTTTCAGATGGAGTCTAATGTGAAGTAGCAACTTATTCCTTGCTTCTGTCAACATATAAGGCAAAAGTTCGTTATGCAAGTAGTGTGGACTTATAATTTGTTCATATTGTGGATCTTGAATTAACCATAATGAGTGTTTAATAGCTCTCGATACATAGAGCATGTCCTCACACTTTAAAACATTTAGTATAAAATCAACATTCCTATTGTGACATGCTATTTCAATTTTTAATAAATTTTCTACATCTGATTGACTATAATCTATATTTTTGATTTCTTGGTGATGCTTCTGGATACATAGTTTATTAAAATATTTATGTTTCTCCCCAAGTGTTACTCCTGAGATAGACATTTTTGGTTGTAGCTCACCTGTAATGGCAAAGGAAATAAATTTTCAATGTACTAAATTTAAAAATTACTATTATTGCAATTTCTAATGTTGTGAAATAGTAGGGGTGTTAGCTTCGGTTATCTTAAATATTGTGCAATTTTCCAGTATTAGTCATCTTAATAAAATAACGCATACTCAATACTGATATATAGAGCCATCAATCAGATAACTTTTGAAAAATCGTAAAGAGGACCGGTTTAATTCTATTAATCTTTACTTACATAAATCACGATAATCACTCAGATTTATGTACTCACTATATTCAATTATTGCAGTTTAGGATTAACGAATTACTAGTAACGATAACGTATAGAATTATGTATTATTATTATACAGTAAGGTACGATGTATGAAAGTGCTTAGTGCACTTTCAATTTTTAATTCTAAATCGCCCGGCTTGTTGTGACTTGTGATTACAGTATAAAGTATAAACATAGTTCACTTCACTTCACTTTATTTATAATGGCGACATCTGTGTAAATCACAATTCCGCCAATGTCACGTTCTAAGTCTTCACACAGTGAGGATAGATTTGATAATTTTGATAGATTGAATTTTATCTAAGCAGAGTTACCCAAAACCAAAATGACATCACTGATCACAATAAATACAACACACACAGACATCTAATAATATATACAAGAGGTTAACATTTTACTACAAGGTATGGAGGGGAGAATCTTATTTATAACTTTAATTTATTTACAGAAATAAATTTCCCTAAAATTTTGACGATCGAGCTGGATGGGAGGGAAAGTAGGGAGTTAAGGTTACATGGACGAGGGAAATCTGAAGAAAGATGGTCAAATAACGAGTCATTAATTAAAGAACAGTTAAAAAATATATGGTCTGTCGAGCCCTCGTCCATACCACACTCACAGAGAGAACGGTCTTTAATTTTAATTTTGGCTAGATGAACGGGAGTACAAGTCGTCGGAAATATCTGCGAACCTGGCTTAATGACGTCATACAAACTGGAGAGATAGCAAAAAAATTGAAGATGTAAAAATAAAAAATATTTTATTTGTGTACTTATTTTTATTGATACTCGTACCTACTTGAAATTTACAAATACTTATTATTTACATTATTTAAAATTCAAATTATTTACAAATTTACAAATAATACAAAGAAAAAGTAGAGAGGAAGAGAAAGTGGCGAAACTATTCTAGAAAAGCCTCGACACCAGACATGGTAGCGCTGTCGTTTTCGTCATCTTCTATATTATCACTCAAAATGTTGTCTTCGGTTTCGCTGTCACTGTCTTCTCCTCCTAATGAAATTATTAATTCGCGTTCTTCATGTTCATATAATCTGTCATTATGCCAAAACTTATCTCTTAAGCGATCAACATGGTTGCATTCTTTTTTCCAATCTTCCGGGGTTATACTTTGGATCGCTGCCTTTGTTAACCTTTCTATATCTTTTTCTGATTGGTCAATATTTTTGTCTGCCACCCTTTGTTTCATCAAATTCCAAACATACTCAATAGGGTTGAGATCACAGTGGTAGGGTGGCAGACGTAATACCTCATGTCCATGAGCTCTAAATATTTCATCGATGAAATATACCTTCTCAGGTTTATTTCTTTGAATCAACATATACAGTTCTCTTTTAGTCATTTTGTCATCAAATTCGATGTTGTGTTCTTGCAGCCATGTTTGCATTTCGTTTTTACGTGCACTGAAATTTGGCGGCTTATTTGCCTGCTTACTGTGATAGGGCGCGTTGTCCATGACAATTATTCCGTTGGGTGGAAGGTTCGGTATCAATTTCTCTTTAATCCATTTGGTAAAATTGGACGCATCCATTTCGTCATGGTAATCACCGGTTGTTGATTTACACTTATATAGGAGCTCGGCTCCTTGTATGAAACCGTTCTCATTACCTGCGTGTACCACAATCCAGCGCTGACCAGGAGAGTGATTTATTCGGACACTGGAATCACTACTATTTTGCCAACATTTTGAGACAGTATAGTGTGAATGTATCCAGGTTTCGTCGATAAATGTAACTGGTTTTTTTTCGGCACCACGTTCGTCATTTTCTTTCAGTCGCCTTAAATATTTTGCTCTCCAGGCTGCTATTTCAGGTCTTTGCACCAAAAAATCGCGTTTTCGTTTACATTTTTTAAAGCTGTACCCCAAATCATTTATTAGTATGTTTCTTAGGGCGTCTTTTTGGCCGGGAAAGTTGAGCTCCCGTTTTGCTATTGTAAGAATCTTTTTTAAGTAGGTATTTCTTTTCTTGTGGTATAAAAACTTTCAACCAAAGAGCGTATCGCGCATAAATCAAAATTATCTAGATCTATTTTCTTTTTGTATTTTTTACGCTTTTTCCCTGGTGTCGAGAGCTTGATAGTGTCCGTGGCAACTGAAGCTGAAGTACTAGGTTGTGGATGCTCACCATCTTCGAAGGACGTCATGTCTTCCTGAACATTCGCTGCTCGCGCTGTTTCTGTTTGTATTTTTTTGCTTCACGTTTTATTGTCATTATTGTCGTTTTAGATAAACCAGTTGCAGCACAAGCCCTTTTTGTTGCTTGTTCAACCGGCACAGTGAAAGAGCCGTGTTTTTTTTCATTTTCAAAGAATTGGATTACTTTGAGCACTAAATTCCGCTCTGCACTATGTATAGTCCTACCCATCTTACATACAGCACTAAATAGGTAGTTTATGTAATATTTCACCAAACAGAGAAACAATAAACACTAAAATGCGATTACGAAAGCAAGAATAATACACGTGCGTCGGCGATTGCGTTGGCAACGGTACTGGATAGGCGAAAACGGGGCGGGGTGCGGGGAAGCGCCAGGGGAAGCGCATTCCAGCGAGGTTCGCAGATATTTCCGACGGCTTGTACAAGCGTGCCCTATACGAAGACGGCAGATTATATATATATTTTTTTTTTAATAGAATGGGGGGCAAACGGGCAGGAGGCTCACCTGATGTTAAGTAACACCGCCGCCCATGGACACTCTCAATGCCAGAAGGCTCGCGAGTGCGTTGCCGGCCTTTTAAGAATTGGTACGCTCTTTTCTTGAAGGACCCTAAGTCGAATTGGTTAGGAAATACTTCAGTGGGCAGCTGATTCCACATAGTGGTGGTGCGCGGCAAAAACTGCCTTGAAAAACGACCAGTTGTGGAACGGCGGACGTCGAGGTGATACGGGTGGAATTTCTTATTCTGTCTCGACGTCCGATGATGAAACTCAGCTGCAGGTATGAATCCGAACAACTCCTCTGAACACTCTCCATGGTAAATGCGGTAGAAGATGCAGAGTGACCCCACATCTCTACGCAACGCCAAAGGATCAAGCCGCTCGGAGAGGGATTGGTCGTCGACGATTCGAACCGCTCTGCGTTGTATACGGTCAAGTGGAAGGAGCTGGTACTGGGGAGCCCCCGCCCAGAGGTGAGAGCAGTACTCCATGTGGGGCCGAATTTGCGCTTTATATAGTTGCATGCGGTGGCCCGGAGTGAAGTACCGCCTCGCCTTGCTGAGCACACCAAGCTTTTTGGAGGCTAATTTAGCCTTTCCCTCCAAGTGACCGCGAAACTGAACGTCGTTCGATATGTCAACGACAAGTATTCCAATGCTGGCTATGGCTTTAAGAAGAGTGTTTTCGAAAAGAGGAGTAGCGACAAAGGGTGTTTTTTTAGCGGAAAACGCGCAAACTTGTGTCTTCTTGGGGTTAAATTGGACTAGGTTTTGTCTGCCCCAGTCTGAGACTCCACGTAGTAGAGTTTCGACTTCAGACACAAGTTTGTTCCGGTACTCATCAACAACTGCCCGAGAAATACCTGCCCGGCCAGTGTGAAAAGTATCCCCAGTGCTGTCATCCGCATAGCAATGAATGTTGCTAAGTTGCAACATATCATTGATACGCAAAAGAAATAGGGTCGGGGATAGAACACAGCCTTGTGGGACCCCAGCGTTCACAGGTTTAAGGTCGGAACATGCTCCGTCGATGACGACCTTGATGCTCCGATCGGCCAGAAAGCTGGAGATCCAATCGCATAATTTCTCGGGAAGCCCATAGGCTGGAAGCTTCGAGAGCAGTGCTCTGTGCCACACCCGATCGAAGGCTTTCGCTATGTCCAAACTTACCGCCAGCGCCTCCCCCTTGGACTCAATTGCCTCTGCCCACCTATGGGTAAGGTATACAAGGAGGTCACCAGCTGAGCGACCACGACGAAAGCCGTACTGAGAATCGCTAATCAACTGGTGGCCCTCTAGATACCACAAGAGCTGGCAATTAATAATGGTTTCCATTATTTTGGAGAACAAGGAGGTTATAGCTATTGGGCGATAGTTGGACGGATCAGAGCGATCGCCTTTTTTAGGGATCGGATGTATCGAAACGGTCTTCCAGCACTTCGGGACAGTGCCGAGCGAGTACAGGTACCGGAAAAGGCGCGTTAAGACCGGAGCCAACTCAGGAGCACAAGTACGCAGCACAATTGGGGGGATACCATCCGGCCCGCTCGACTTATGAATGTCCAAGGAAGATAGTGCTTTGCGGACAGCACGTTGCCGGAATGTGATTTCCGGCATCGAAAAATCACACCGCGAAATGGTCGGTGGTGATCTTCCTTGGTCATCCAAGGTCGAGTTGGACGCGAAGAGACAGCCCAAAAGGTCGGCCTTCTCCTTCGCAGTGTGGGCCAGAGAGTCATCCTCCCTGTGCAGTGGCAGAATGGCGGGCTGACAAAAATTCCCTTGGACAGCTTTGGCGAGAGACCAGAAGGCTCGAGTCCCTGAAGGAGACTTTGCCTTAGTGATTTCCCGTTTGAAGGACCTGGAGGCTGAGTTATATGCTGTTTTAAGTTCGCTGGTATTGGCATCACGAGATTTCGCCGCTTCCGCCCATGCATTAAAGCATTCTCGCTTTCGACATGAGGCCGCCTTGCAAGAACGTTTAAACCAGGGCTGAGACTTGCCACCGATCGGCACCGCAGAAAATGGAATAAAGAGTTCCATGCCCTGCAGAACCACTTCAGCGACAGAGGCAGCGACGGAATCTGGAGCTTCCGACGAAAAGCAAGGGTAGGACGCAAAGAAAGACCGCATCCCGTCCAAATCTGCTGACTTGTAGTGCCAAATACGGCGACAACCCAAAAAGCGGGGCCGTGAAGGGCGCGTAGATGGCACAGTACTCCGGACCACACAATGATCCGATGAACCCAATGGCGGGTCAACAGAGACTTGATAGTTCTCCGGATGTGAAGTCAGCAGAAGGTCCAACAAAGAGGGTTTATGACCATCCACATCTGGTATTCGCGTTATCGCAGGGACCATTTGTGTCAGGTCGTAGGCTAATGCAAAGTCGTGAAAGGATCTTCCCGCGTGATCGGTGGTTTCAGAGCCGAGCCAATCGGCATGGTGGGCGTTAAAATCTCCAAGTATCACGATTTCAGCGGTAGGAACCCTTTCGAGCAGGGAATCTGTAGCCATTTGGATGTGCTCAATGAGTCGGTCAGTTTCGGTATTTCCGCTATGGGACCAATACAGGCATGCGTAGAATCGCGGATGGTCATCGCAGTCTACGCGCAGCCAGAGGTTAGATAGGTCCCTTCCTTCAAGCGTCCCGAGGCGACGAGAACAGATATCCTCTCTGACGTACACGCAAACTCCCGCCCGCGGCACAAATGAATGTTCCAATTTGTACCCCGGGTAGGAGAGGTAGGAAGTATCAGCCGGGGAGGAAATCTGAGTCTCGGTAAGAAAGAGCAAGGCCGGCTTCGCAGTCTCTAAATGGTAGTGAACTGCGTTGATATTGGAATTGAGCCCCCTAACATTTGTGAAGTCCACGGCGAGCGTGGACGGGGGTGCCTTTGTTGAATTGCTCCGTTTGCCCCGAGAACGATAACTGTTTTTGTTGAGCGCAGAATTGCCCCCCCCAGAATACGAAGCGCAACCTGTGCGTCCACCACCGGGTGCTGAGTGTCCCGGTGTTGGACGCCCAGAGGGGGATTCTCCACCGCGAGCGCGTGTGGTACCCCCCTGGGGTAGATTCTGTTTGTTCTGCACCTTCATATTTCATATGGGGGGGGATGGGCTCCGGGAGTCTCCCTCACCGTACGAAACGCGAGTACAATAAGGCGAACCTATTGCATCACTTCACGCCGGTTTTCTAAGAGACAGTGGTACTGCCCCGGTCGTGCCTGCCCATTTGGCTGAAGCCCGAAGGCAACAGCATGGCACTCCCACTAGGAAGGGGTTGACTGATTGCGCTGATGAAATAACCTCTGTCACAGGTTATTTCACCAGTGGGCGATGGGGTCGTCACGTCCCGACGCCAAAAAAATTATAGACGTGACCTTTTTGTTTAAAAACTTATATTTAAAAAACCACGGCGAAGAAGGGATTGAATACTGAATATTAGCATAGTGCCTGCCAGTTTTTACTTTAGAAGATTGCCAATCAATAATCCAGGATTTTAAAAGGTGAGAGTACGCAAGAGCTGATAGGTCGTGGGCCGAGATGTTGGGATGCTGACAAGATCCGCAGAAAATAGCACCTTTTGCACAAGAGTCAGCAGTTTCATTACCCGCTATACCACAATGACTAGGTATCCACAAAAGTACAATATGAATATCTTTTTACTACACCTAAACAAAGCTTCTCTTATTTTTAGAATCGTATTATGTTTTTTTTTAGACCTGAATGGATTGGAAAGAATTGCCTGTAAACAGCTGCGAGAATCGGATTTTTTTTTAACTTTATTTAGGTTGTGGGACTCAGCATACAAAACCGCTTCTAGGATTGCAAAAGCTTCACCTGAAAAAACGGAGGTCAATGAAGGAAGTTTAAAGCTCAATACTGTTTTGAATGAAGGAACCCATACAGCCGCACCGATGTACTCATTATTGGAAATCTTGGAAGCATCAGTATACATCGGTAACCAACCCTGCCAGTCTTTTGAAATTTTTTCCAGAAAACAAGTGGAAGCTTGGGTGGATTTTTTTTCAATTCCAAAGTTTAAAATTATTTTAGGATCAAAAATGAGGGATTCATAACTATTTAAAAACAAGGGATTACTAGGGAAACTTTCAATAGGACTAGGAAGACGAGAAAGTTTATTAAAACTGTATAACAGGCATGGAACATTACCTGTACTAGATGGCATCGTGAGATTAGATAAGCGACGTAATTTGGACAAGATGGAATGTGAAGAGTATTGAAGGACATAAAAAAAAAAAAAAAAAAAAAAAAAAAAAAAAAAAAAAAAAAAAAAAAAAAAAAAAAAAAAAAAAAAAAAGGGGGGGGGGGGGAAAAAAAAAAAAAAAAAAAAAAAAAAAAAAAAAAAAAAAAAAAAAAAAAAATTTTAAAAGGGGGCGGTTGCTGGCCGGAAAAAAAAAGGGGGGGAAAAAAAAAAAAAAAACCCCTCCCACCCAATTTTAAAAAAAATTTTTTGGGGGGGCCCAGATAATGAACGGAGAACATTAACACCCTTCTCACTTTTTTTAATCACATGGTTATGAGGAACACCGTTTAACTTTGAGTCTAAAATAAGGCCTAAAAATTTTACTTGCTTACAACACGATACCAAGGACCCTTTATATGAAATTTTACACCGTGAAACCTTGTATTTTGTAGTAAACGTGACCGCCGAACATTTGGGCACAGAAATAGAGAGACCATGATCATTTAACCAATCACCCAAATAATCCAAAGCCGAATTTAGGCGTGATGATGCCTCTTCAATAGAATTTGATGAAAAGTATAAGGCTACATCGTCCGCGTACTGAAGAATCTGACAGAAGGAATTCACAACAAGCTCCAGGGCATAGGTGTAAATGTTGTACAGAAGAGGACTCAAAACAGAACCTTGAGGTAAGCCCCTCCAAATAGATCTAGGAGACAGCTCCGTATTTTGAGATCTTATAATAATATAACGATTCGAAACTGCATTGCAAACAAAACGTACCAACTTCTCAGGAATACTCAGCTGAAGCATTTTTTGCCTGAGCACTGGAACCAGCACGTGGTCATACGCAGATGCGATATCCAAGAAAACACCCACCAGGAACTGTTTCTTTTTAAAAGCAATGCGAATGTCGGTCGTTATTATACTTAGGCTATCCATCGTACTTAAGCCTTTCCTGAAACCAAACTGGGATTTTGCAAAGATATTGTTACTTTCACAAAACCATTCTAAACGAATTTTAATCAAATGTTCCATAATTTTTAAAAGGGTAGACAGGGAAGACAAAGCAATAGGTCTGTATGAAGAGAAATCTGATGGATCTTTGCCAGGTTTTAGAAGCGGAATGACGATTTGTCTGTTCCACGATTCAGGAATAATTCCAAGATCGAAAAAACAGTTTACTAAATCTAGAAAGTACCTCTTAGTGCCTAATGAAGAATTTATGAGGAATGAGTAAGGGTTTCCATCTTCTCCAGGGGAAGAGTCAGAGAGACCATTTAATGCTTTGTTAAGTTCTTCCAAGGAGAATTGACAATCTAGACTGTTTGAAGAGGGGATGTAAGAATTATACTTATAAGGAAGACAATCATAAAAAGGGACTGATGGAGGAGCCAATTTGTCGGCAAAGGAGGTAATCCAGCTAGACGGATCATTAAAATGAACATCATAAGAATTGAGGGAACAACGGAATCTTCTGATCTGCCTCCAAACAACAGACGAAGGGGTACCAGGGCACATGCTCTCACAGAACTTATGCCAACCAAGACGTTTCTTATTATTAAGAAGTCTGCGAGCAGCTGCAGAAGCTTGTTGGTAGACTAAAAAATTTTCCAAGGTCATGCAAAGACTGTATGACCTTTCTGCCGTTTTTCTTTTTCGAATCATCTCAGTACATTCGGAATCCCACCAAGGAGGAGAAATTTTCCTTAGTGTAGAAGATTTGAGTGGAATATGTAAACTGGCAGATGAGGTGAGGGAGTTGACAAAATCATTGTATGAAGATAGGCAGTTTTCAACAGAAACTGCGGGGAGCGCAGCTATCTTAGAGTCAATAGGAGATGAAAAGTCTGACCAATTGGCCTGATTCAGTTTAAATTTTAAAAGATGGAAGGGCGAGTAACGCTCCTTAAATTGGTTGGGAGATCAATTAAAATGGGGAAGTGGTCACAAGTGCTCTTAAAAACTCGCCAGGATAGAAAAGGGAAAAGATCAGGAGAACAAAGTGATAGGGAAAAGATCAGGAGAACAAAGTGATAAATCCACTGCGTTAGCGGGATTCTGAGATGGAAGACTCCTTCTCGTAGGACAACCATTATTCAAGACACTTATGTTTATATCATCGAGTAAATCTAGTAGAAGGGACCCAAAAGAATCTGAGGAATGACAACCCCAAGAAACATGGTGGGCATTGAAATCACCCAACATGACAACAGGAGGAGGAACCGAAAGGATAATAGAACGTATATCAGAAATGAGGTCGATATGGGGGTGGGGAATATAAACAGAAATAAACGAGATATTAAAAGCTCTCATAGCAACAGCATTAATACCATCACAATGAGGAAGAGATAATGTGCGTTTTCCAATTACAGCACTAGAGCGCATTTTGCGGCATAATGCTCAACGTCGAGTGTTCCAACTACAGCAACGCTTCGCACAATTGAGCACTCTCAAAACGAATGCTCTCGCGAGCTTCTCGCAAACAATACCAACACAGTGACAGTGACAGAAAATTGACCAGTATTTTTCTTTAAGTTGGCATTTATCGAAATTTTCGTTAGTAAATATTATTTATTGTTGAAAAATTTGTAAGGCTTTCGTTTCGTCGTAGATTTTGAAAATAATTAAAGTTATTTCAAACTGCTAAAAAAAAAATATTAGTATGGATGATAAATAGTTACTTTTTTTATATTCCACATTTAAAATATGAATACAATTTTATTTTAAAATTCGGATCTGTAAACAAATTTACTTTACAGGATTATACTTTAGAAAAAATTGCAGTGGTTTTTTAGAAATCATTAAAAAATATTACTCAGAACGTAAATGATGTAAACTTCTTACATGAAACTAAATATTTTACTGTTAATTTAGCTTGTTAAAACCTTATATTCTTTAAAGGTTTTCTATTATTTCAATAAAAAAAATGTTAATGAAATAATTTGATGATTAAAATAAGCGTAAAAAGTTTTCAACCAATTATTATTGTTTACCACATTATTTATACATTAATGAGGTTGCTAACTCAATTCATACAAATTCAACATTTTTTTTACAACACTGACTTAGCGCACTCTGCTGTATTTGAAAACTAATTCACGTTCCAATTAAGCTTCAGCATTATGCGGCACTGAATCGCAAAATGCTCTGTAATTGGAAAACGCACAGTGAGTGGAAGGTGAGGGATCGGCTGACCGAAAAGGCACAGCCAGCATAGCCATCATCCCTGTCATCTCGGAGACATCGATACCCAGAAACCCTAAAGTGGGAACCCGGCAATAACCAAGTCTCCAAAATGGCTAGAATAGATGGAGCGAATTTATTGATGAGAAAGGTTAATTCGGATTTTTTACTGCGAATACTGTTACAATTCCACTGGATTACTAGATTCGCCATTTTTGGTGACGAATGAGTGGAGCAAATTAATTTTTTGGGCAACGTGGGACGGTATGGGGATGTCATCATATTTAGATAGCATGTTACAAATGACTGCCCATAAGCAGTCAAGAAGATTTTCATTTGGGGAGACTTCATTGTTGATAAGGGTTGGGGAGCTTACGGCACAACCATTGGGTAAAGAGGAGGGTAAATTGGAAGTAATGGCCTCATGGGCCGCCTTATCAAAGGATTTTCCTGATGTTGGCCTAGAGCGAGGAGGGAGAAATACCGTTTTCCTGTATGATGTTGTCTGACGGGAAACTTGGGAAGGTATAATAATGGGCTTGGATAAACTGAATGAAGGGGAGGGCGTTGTTTTAACAGAGTCTGCAAGAGTTTTGCCACTGATAGGTCTGAACCGAGCCGATGCTTCGAGATAAGAAATGCTCTCCTGAGACATACAACTCTTTATGTTTTTTTGTCGATTATGCTCAGGACAAGCTTTGTTGGTCGCATAGTGCGAGGCAGTACAAAATAAACATAATGACTCTATTTCAGGGATATTACAATCATCACCAGAGTGGGCTAAAGTACAACGAAAACACCTAGGCTTAGAACGGCAATGTGACTTTACGTGACCAAATCTACAACAGTTGAGACATTGAATTGTTGGGAGTTGGTACGTTTCAACGCGGAGGGAACTATGACAGGAGAATATTCTCTCCGGAAGGGTTTGTCCCTGAAAGGTTAAAACAACAGTTTGTGTTGGAAACCAATTAATTTGACCATCGGAGTTTGTCTTGCGGTTTAGGCGTCTGGCCTTGAGGACTATACCAATACCTTCAGGAATTTCCAAGGTTTCGACAAATTCTTGCATCGACCAATCAGCTGGGACACCTCTCACAAGACCCATACGGGAAACATTGTAATTAGGAATCGTAACAGAATAATTGCTGGAAGGTATAATGGGATTAGACACGCGGATCGCGGCGTTTCTCCATTATAGACTACCAAAAATATAACAAAGTAAAGGGAGAAATATAACAAATAAATAAAAATAACTTACGTAATTAGTTGATGTTATTAATTAACCACCACGAATAGGATAAGTCGACTTATATTCATTAAACTACGAGAAAAAATAGAAAATACTAAATAATGATATCCGAAACACGTGTAAACGCACAGTGTGCGTTTTCCAATTACAGAGCATTTTGCGACTCAGTGCCGCACAATGCCGCATAATGCTGAAGCTTAATTGGAACGTGAATTAGTTTTCAAATGCATCAGCAGAGTGCGCTAAGTCAGTGTTGACAACAAAATGGTCTGAATAGAGTTAGCAACCTCATTAATGTATAAATAATGTGGTAAACAATAATAGTTGGTTGAAAACTTTTTACGCTTAATTAAATAATCAAATTATTTCATTAACATTTTTTTACTGAAATAAGAGATAACCTTTAAAGAATATAAGGTTGTAACAAGCTAAATTAACAGTAAAATATTAAGTTTCATGTAAGAAGTTTACATCATTTAAGTTTTGAGTAATATTTTTTAATGATTTCTAAAAAATTATATACTTTTTCAAAACCATTGCAATTTTTTTCTAAAGTATAATCCTGTAAAGTAAATTTGTTTACAGATCCGAATTTTAAAATAAAATTGTATTCATATTTTAAATGTGGAATATAAAAAAAGTAACTATTTATACCTTCATCCATACTAATATTTATTTTTTTTAGCAGTTTGAAATAACTTTAATTATTTTCAAAATCTACGACGAAACGAAAGCCTTACAAATTTTTCAACAATAAATAATATTTACTAACGAAAATTTCGATAAATGCCAACTTAAAGAAAAATACTGGTCAATTTTCTGTCACTGTCACTGTGTTGGTATTGTTTGCGAGAGCATTCGTTTTGAGAGTGCTCAATTGTGCGAAGCGTTGCTGTAGTTGGAACACTCAACGTTGAGCATTATGCCGCAAAATGCGCTCTAGTGCTGTAATTGGAAAACGCACACTTATACCCGCAACGACGGAAAAAACTAAAACCTATAAACATAGTTTAGAAGTCGTGTATATTGCCATGTGGTCAGTTGTCAAATATCAGATTTAGTACTCGTAATGCTTATAATATAATATTATAATAATATGATGCTTACAAAGATTTTAAGCTCTACATGATCTTCCCTAGGGTGAGATTCTAAAAAGAGAGAGCTTAAACTATGATAGTGATTCTACACAATTTGACGTAAGGGAGTCATACTAAGCACTGTGCATTTATAAAACGTAGTTATCTGTGATAGATTTTTATGTTTGTTTTGACTTTTGTAGTTGAAATTTGAATATTATTTACACAATTTAGTGAGAATAAAAATTGTGAATATTATCAATTGAATTATATTATGTGACTGTGGAAATAAAATGCATGTTGAATAATGAAAGCGACACCAACTTGGGACCATAATTTTCTGCAAACATTCTATTGTATCCAAATAAGATGGCCTTTTGAAAGTTATATATAGGTAAGCATTCCTATAACTCAAGTCTTAAAACATAGTAATTAATAAAATTGCAAGTATTGACACTATATTTAAGTCTCTATTTTTCTTGATTCATGCTATTAGTAAGATTAGCAAGATTAGCAAGCCTATTAATGCAAGTAAACACCCTTTTCACATTGATATTTAAGATGTCCTTAATAAGAATTAATATTTACTTTTTTAGAACAAATCTCAATTTTTTGTAGCATTGTTTGATATATAAACTGGCAATGGACCCTAAAATATCAGTGAATCTATTACAAAATAAAACAAGCTCAAAGGTTACTGTAACATCAATGAAATCCTGTACAAATAAGGTAAGAATTGTTTACTTACTAAATCTATTTAGGCGGGATTAAAAAGATTTATGTTAAAAGCTTATGTATTGTAATTTTGATGTTTTCTAATGCCATGTTGCATACATAATAATTATTAATTGAGTACAAAATAAAAAGCTACTAGTCATTTTGTAAACAATAAGTGTATTGTGTAGCTGCAGGCTTCCAAAGATTTTTTTAACTTAAAGTAGTATTGATATTAACTTAAAGAGGTGGATTGTTGCCTTTGTTTATAAATCTTATTTTTGGTATTCAGTTTTCAGTACACACGGAAAACAAATGATTTGTATTGTTTCTTGTTTCTGTTCTTGGGCATGCATAATAACATTCTATTGACTTTTATTCTTCACTGTACTAGCAAATCAATCAATAATTATAATCCAATGTATATGAAATAGTTTACGATTCCTTATACCTACCATAATAGTGAAATTTCTTAGTATGTTAGCTTAACAATCCCATTTGAATTGATATTTCTGAGATAACAGAATCTTTGATGGTCTAGAGCAGCTGCTTGCTTATTGGCCATTTTTCTTAGATCATAATTCAATGAAATTTGGTTTTGAAAACTAAAGCAGTGATTCATATGGTTTTTTGGAATTAAATAGAAATTCTCTCCAAGTCCACAAATCTAATTTATTGATCACTTGCATGTTGAAGTATTCATGAAGTGAACTTTTGTGACATTTTCAATTATCAAAATTATTGTTGGTTATGTAAATAATGACATAGTATAAAATATTAGGAACCATATTTATTGTATAATCGGTTTACATCTTTCACCAAAGGTTTGTTAAGTAATTTTCCTACATTCTTGGCAACAACAAAGTCTAAATGGTTCCATTTGGGACATGAACATGCAGATCTTACATCTTCTAATACACCAATTGCTTTGAGCTCTTCAGCTAACCTCAGTACTTGCTGAAAAGAATGTTATGTTTTTAGAATGTTTAAATAAAATACAATAATAATAGTGATAGCTTATTGGCTTACTCATCCCTGAAGTTGTGTTTTCAAAGAATGGTAAGAAAAACAATAATAGAGAGCTAGGAGATCTTAAAACACAGAAGATCAATCATCTATGTATATATGCTTAGTCAGGCCATAAATACTACATATTACAATTGAAAATTAACAAAATATTACATTAGAATTTGGAATCATTTTATATGATTGTTCATTGAGTTTGTCATTTTGGTGTCAATACATTGTATATTATTTTGCGATATTAAAATGGACTGGGATGATTAGAGAACCTTGGAGTCCCTAAAACAATCCATACTATTGGCAGTGAAGAATTTTCCCATGCGATAACCGGCCTCAACGTTCAAAGGACTGTATTGCAGCCAATGGAGATCACTTCGACTAAGCTTTTTAGATTTTAAATTGTTTTCTATTTATGTGTTAAACTAACACACTGTAAAAGTAATATATGTTTTTTGCAATAGAAAACTTTTTTTTTTCATTGTTTCAGTATTAATGGCAAGACTAGTTATAGATTAAGAAAATAGTATTATTTCTGTCATTCTTCTTTAAACTACCATGAAAGTATCATTAAGGACTTACTAACCGTTTTATGGACTAGTTGATCATTTTCTCCATAAATGATTTCCACCGGTACTTTAACATTTGATAAGTTATAAGGTCTGATAGTTCCGTTAAAACCATTCTCCCAAGCGGTAAACACACCAGATTCAACTATTTTTCCATAGTGTTCATATTGTTGCCAACTAGCTGGTTGTACTCTAGCAATAATAACTGGCAACATACTCTGAAAGTTACAGTTAAAAAAATTTATACATTAACTAGCGAATCCGACAGACGTCCTGCATGATATTTCAAGTGATTAGGATATTAAACAATACTTTGTTTCATACTGAAAGTACCGACTGCAGCGCCATCTGCCGGGCTGATTTGTGAATCTAAACGATCCAGGGCGCCACGCAAACAAAAAAATCATTAAAATCGGTCCAGCCGTTGAAGAGCAGTTACTCTTACTTTTTATTCCAAACGACACTTCACAAACATGTCAGTCTATAATGTTAACCTAAATGATAATAAGAATGTATTACAATACATTGTTAAGGCTAAAATATACGTACTAAATCGACCTCCGCGTCGTTCTCCCCTACGAGTAAAGCGACGAATCTCACACACATATTTTCTTCAATTTTCCGTCCCATACATGTAGTAGCTATTGACTGCCACTGATTTTTTACAATTTCCGAAGAATATATGCCTTGTGCTCGCATTCTGTTCTGCAACCAAATAAAGGGAAGTGAAGCCTTCTATTATAGTATAAATTTTAAGTATGTAGTTGAGTGGGTCGATTCCATTATCAACATAGAGTCAGTATGTAGACTGTTGTCTAATTCAAAAGAATTAAAAAAAAAAACGTCTGTGTACTTATGTACACGCGTTAGAAGTTACACTTCTTTGGCGTAACAAGATAAAAATGTTTTCAAAAAAATTATTCTACGTTTGTAGAAAAATGACACTAACAATAGAACAAACTAAAATGTTGACTATAGCTAACTTCAGGGTGTCGGTTTTTTGAGACGGTGTGCGCGCGCATCGTAAAAATTTACTCTCATCATTTTTCCTAACGCGCCAAAATAAGCATAACTTCAAAATATAATCCTCGTTAATCCATGGCTATATTTTAGTGACGTCAATCATGAGCCTACTTATAATTTTATATTAGATATTAGATTTGAAACGTTTGTTAGAACAAGTGTTTGGCCATTTGCTTGTAATGTATGTATATGACAAAACAAATGCATGCAATGCAAATTAGTACTAACTCTTTTATTAGAATCCTCAAGATGGACTATATGATGAACTGTAGTTATATGTATTTGTCAACGGTGAAGTCAATTATCTATAGTCGATTTGGTAAAATTTTATAAAAGGAAATCATTAATATCCAAGTCCACGCGGAATCTGTTTCAGCTGTGCAAATTAAAACCCTTTTTTCTCAATTCTATTGGAATGGAATCTTTCGTAAAATGTATAACTCACCGTTAAATTTAAGTCCCTTAATAATAATTGGATGATCGGTTTAATAGTTCCAACATATACGGCTGGTGAAAGGGCGATGAATGCAACAATCTTTTCATTGTATTCTGGTTTTTCGGACATCATGACGAAAAAACTGGTTGTGCCCATTGAGTGGCCAATGTAGAAGAGATTGTCAAGCTTAGTAACGCTTAGAACCTTGTCTATAATCGCTGGCAAATCGTATTTTCCGTGTTCGTCAAAACTAGAATAGACAAAGGATAATTAGATTGTGAAACTAGACTCAACATAATTATTGTTATGAAGCTCTGAAATTTTCATAATACATATTGGTTATTTCAGTTAACGTTACCTAAAATCCCAAAATTTCGCATCTCGCCTCGTGAGATTTTTATGGGAGGAGTGCACAGTGCCACGCATGTTCCCCAGCCATACATCATATCCTGCATCGGCGAGCATATAGCCTGGAATGGATTGTTTATATATAAACATCTTGTTTCTATACTTTTTCAAAATCCTAGTTTTTAATCAAATTATTGAAGTGGAACTTCTTTAGGCGAATGAAGGTAAAAATTTTACGGAACGTCACGAAATGTACGGCGTTTTTTTTTCGTTAATAAAGATGTGCTAGTATAATATTGTGGTGCAATTATTCATACTTGAACACCGATGGTGTTTTAATAGATATCTTATTATTTTATTAAGTAACTAAATTACCATATTTTTTGTTGGTTTTGTATTTTTATAAGGGCACAGAACCAAGACCTTTTTTGCTAAGACCCAGTTGGCTATTTTAGAAAATGTGGACATAAGTTAGCAATTATGATAATAATGAATTTGAGATTATTTGGTATTATAATTATCATATTTATGGTGGTATTTCTATATATATAACAATAGTTATATACATAACAACAAGTAGTTTAAGTTCTGGTTTTTAATTAGCCATAGTATCATTCATTAATATAGAAAAACGGGCAAAATTTTATTATGGGATTTGGGCAGCCTAATTACTCAATAATTAATTTACAAAGAAGTTCCACTTCTGACATGTGTACTTGTAGGTTGTACGCATGCACTTTTTTATGAATAATAATAAGCTTTTAGTGCCTAGTTGCTAGCTAATCATTTTAGCTCCTATTTTCTTAAATGTAAATATACTTGGCTGGTTGTAAATACCCGCTACATACCTAAACTTTTATTCGGGCCCATAATAAGAAAGTTATCCGAGCTGCCCATCAGCCCATGCATCAGTAGCACAGGTCTTTTCCCTTTCACATTATCTGATCTCCTAGCAGTTCGTCTTCCTGCTGGGATCCTGTACATCTGAAGTATGTAACCATCCTCTGTAGTCACCCTGTACTTGTTCACAGGGTAACCGGCTGATGAAATAAGTTGAGGCTATAAAAAAAAACAGTGTTAGCAATAAGTGGTAACCCAGTCAATGTTGGGTATGACAAATTAATTTTTACATCTATGTGCGCTATTCATACTTCCTCATATGGTGCAGAAAAACAACGTAAACAAAAAAGAACCAGTCCCTATAGACCTATTAATCATTGTATTCTTAAAAATTATGTAGTAAGCCTATGATCAAACTTGGTAAAAAAATATCAAAAAGGAAGTTTATTTATTCCAACAAAAAAATCATACCTAGCTTCTCAAAAGACGAAAACTGCAATTAGCTTCGTGATCAAGATTTATATTTTGATAAAGTTCATCGATCTGTTGACCTGTCAGAAAAGGTGACTTTTTGAAGAGTTATTGGACACAAACTATCTCCCTATAAATTTTCATGCGTACAGTAGATATTTGGTGTATAAATTTTTTCTTTGTGTTGAATTGATCTCATTTGAATTCAAACAGAATTTTGCGCTTACGTGATGCGCGTACGCACCAGTAAATCGCCTTTGTTGCGCCGTGATACGAATATCTAGGAAGTGCAAAATACAATAAGATATGATATAATTTTCCCATATTAATATGAGGATGGACAAGTTTTTTAACGCTTTCCAGAAAAGGTTTAAAAATGATTACATAGTAATTATTATATGTAATTGTTGACATAAGCAATATTACTGACAAACGTTTTAATAGAGACAAGAGCTTTTGAACTTGTTAAGTCGTTATTTTTCAAAAAAGATTTGAATGGTGGAGGTAAAAGCCTGATTTATATTTGCGTTGCCACGTGAAGTGATTACGTCGCATATAAAAGAAATAATGGATGTAGATAGTGAAATAATGAGCTGCAGCATCTTATTAAGTAGATAATTCAATGGCAAGGTCAGATCCTTTGTCAGAAAGTTCTCATGTCACGTCGTCATACGACATTATGTTCTGTTGACAGTTCAGCGAGCATTGTTCAACTATTGGTTATTGCGTGGTAATTGCGACCGTTAGATATAATCTTTGGCTTTTTACTTTTTTCTTGCTATGTATTAATACTTGGTCGAACTGTGAAGGAAAACATCGACGAGGAAGACACAGAATCTGGAATATTGTGTTAGCCATGAACCTCGGGGCTAAGGAACTTAATTATAATACTTTTTCTATGTATAATAATAATTTTCTTTCGGTTTTGGGATTTTGTATGTGCAGTGTCACAATTATTTTAAGTCTGCATAATTTATATACGGCAGTGCTGCAACAATTTACCAAAAAACTATTTAATGTACCGTAAAACACATATTTACTTACCGTAATATTTATTACGATTCCGGTCAGGAGATAAAATGATTACTATAATTTTGAATGAAATTATAGGTACATCAAAAAACTAGGTAATAACCTATTTCATAATTTAAATAATAATTTTCTTCTCGATAACAATCTAAATTAATTTCTGACTTATATTATACGAACGACATTCAACAAAAATGTCGCTATTACTCGATGAATTTTTCATTATAATCGCTAGAAATATCGCAATTTAGTTAGGGTAAACTTAACTTTTAAAGGATTTATCACCATCTGTATTCTATTAGCGTATCGTGCGTGCGAACATAACACTTATTTTTATTGACATTAAAAAAATTTGGTTATTGCTTGTTTATAAGTTAAGAATATTGTTTACTATATTTACGTTTTAATTAAGTTACAAGGTCATAGCAAATTAAGTATTGGAAGCATTTTCTGCATAATCAGCAGATATTTATTTACATACCTATTTTCGCATCATTATAAGTAATGTGTTTTAATTATTATTTATTTATTAATCGAATTGAAATTTGAAGGAGCAGGAAATGTATCGGTAGTTTTTTTAAATAGGTAAAAATACAGGACGTATTTTGATAGTATATATATCATAACATCGCCGTAGGCTCATGATTAGGTATATATAGGTTTAAATAGATAATTATGTAAATAATAATATGATAACTATGTGAAAATTGCCGCATCGAGAATTCTAGTGCTACGTTACTAAATTTATGAGTTACTTTAAATGATCTAATATTGTGTGATTAAATTTGTAAAGACAACGTGCCTTTAATGGGTAAGTATTTAGACCATAAGTTTGACAACAATTATAAATAACTTATTATTATTATGACATTAAAATTAATATGACATTAAAATGCCTGCTTTTATATTGCTGATTGTGCGGATTTTTATTATTAATCGATCTAAATGTTTCTTTGCAAATAAATGATTTATTAATAAATTAATTATTTAACTATTACAAAGAATATTTTACGAGAAAAACGTAATACATATTTTGTAACATGAAATGTACAATTCTGTATTTTTATAAATTATTGTACTTAATTATATATTAATTTTTAAATATAATAAATAAATTAAATAATTGGGCTGACTGAAATAATCGTTATATTATAATTTCAAGTAACTTTGATAAATATACGTACCACTGTAGCATAGGCCTCTTTAGGCAACAATTGCGCGTTGGTGAATGCGTGCAATGTGAAAATCGCAAACGAAAGCGTAAACATTTCCATAACTTATAGAAACTAAACACCACTACAAAATTATTTTCTAATGCACTATTTATTAAATTGCACTCAAAATATTTTGAATTTGGTGTACGTTAGCCTCGGACCAGATTACGTATCGTTCTGACTATTGTTAACAACTCGTTCAGTGTTTATGTCATTTTAAATGCCGCAATGGTACATCCGCGTTTACGAATTGAAATTATGTTATACCATGATTAAAAAGCTGTTGACTGAATAGGATAAATGTCCTTTGCCAATCTTGCGCATGCGCATGTGTTCCCAATAAATTAGTCCAGCGCCTGTCTAGGCTTTCTGATGGTATATTATTTAATTTTTAAATTATTTGTAAATTGACTTGGTTGTAATGTATATATGGTTTAATCCATTTTGTCTATTTTTTTATTTACTTAAACTAAATATTATCTAAATAAATACCTAGTTAACATAAAAATTAAATAATAATTCCTTCTGGTCCTTAAATCACAAGCGTCTATCGAAAACAATATTTTTTAATAGATATTTTAAAATAGCTGGTATAACTAAGTTTGACTTGACTATAGAATAGATATTATCACTAATCTAACTTTAAAAAAAACCTCTTTCTAAGTTATTCCTTTCAAATGTTGTTTCGGCCTTTTCGTTATTTAAACAAATAAAACCAATCCGATTAATTACCCAAATGTTGACAGGTCACGGTGGATTCTTGTCGTATCTTTACAGATTCTGGGTTAGACAAAGTGCTGCTTGTCCTTGTAGCAATACATCTGAAGAGACGGTGTTACATGTTCTGACCGACTGTCCAATGTATATACGACAGGTATTATACTGAGCAAGCATAAAAGTAACAGAGACGAATTTAAAGGAAATAATGTTCACCAATAGGTTAAGAGGCATCTTTTTGGAATTTGCTGTATACAAATAGTTGTTAAGAGAAATAGGTAGTAGTGCTTCGTATAATACAATTTACTTAAGTTGTACATATACGTAAGTTACTACATACCTCCGACGACTACATAGTCGGGAAATCAGCTATAAAATATATTTAAAAAAAAAGTCTCACTTTAACTTCACTTTTTTTAAAATATAACAACATTATGTAAAAATAAAGTGTACAGTCAAATTTACGACACGCAGAAATGTCTGATTAGATTGTTATTTTTATGTGGGTATACGATTGTATAAAAATGCTAATTATTTAAAACTAAAAGGTTTCTTTATCCCAATAACATTAAAGATTTGTTTCTTTTATTATTTTGACCGTTTCGTAATTTTTTTAAAACATTTCTTTGGACCGCAAAATTAGGACAAACTCATGATACAAACAAAAATATGAAAAGCGTCTCCATAACATGGGGACATGGCCAGCGAAATCAAGTAGATACAAAATACAATTATGCACATTATCAACTTAATTATCTAAAAGTTTATTGCAATCAATCAAACTTATGTTAACTTGTCCATAGTGAGGCATTTTATAAATGAAATAACAGATATAAACACGAATTTATTATACACATAAAGTCAAAGTCAAAATCATTTATTCATATAGGTAACACAATGTACACTTATGAACGTCAGAAAAGAAACATAAAATGCTTCTAATTTTATATTTACTACCAGTTCTCAAATCAAGGGCGTAGAACAGAAGAGAAGAACTAGCAATAAACTCTCCGGCACTCTTTTTAATCGCCAAGTTTTTTGTTTGACACGTTTGTAAGGAGCAACACCATGTTCCACATGACATTTTAAGTAATAAATAATTATAAAATAAATTAAAAACAAAGATTTGTCCTCTATCAGCAGGAGGCATGTTGAAATAGGAGCACGCAATTACATAGTCGAAATTTATTGAGAGTATTAGATAGAGTATTTTTTGTATCTTCAAACAACTTCGTCGTTGGTTTAATCTTTATTATTATGGTGCCATGTCAGGCCTCATAGGAGTTTCCAGAGTTGAAGTTAGTGCGAACTATGACCATGCTTAAAACTCCAAAAAAATTTTAACCTATGGAAATCCTACTCGGCTCAAAGTCTGTACTCTGAATCATACCCTTGATGCCTTAAAATATAATTAATGCTTGTTAGTTTTTATCGAACTATTATTACAATAATACGAATTTAAATTTAGCGCGCAGAGGTAGACGGACTTTTTTGTTTCCTTGATAGGTAGTTGTTTTATGTTTTCTTGTTTTGTTTATGTTATGTTTTTTAGTTTTTTTGTTTGTAATAATTTGTTTTCTATTGTACTACTATTAAGATACTGTAAAAATTGGAAATAAGAAAATAAATGATTAATAATAAATAATACTCTGTAAAACCAAAGTTAAAGGTTTCTCTATTCGACATTCTATAGGTAAATATATATAGGTACGTATATACAGATTTAGATTTTCATGATTATTATTTCATATTTGTTGGAGTGTAGTAACCAAACCTATGATAGCATTCTAGAGAAATCGAGGGGAACCTTCGAAAATCTGATCATATTTATTTTTATGTAACAGGGAGCAAACAAGCAGGAGGCTCACCTGTCGGTCAGTGATACCGCCGCCCATGGACACTCACATAGCCGGAAGGTTCGCAAATGCGTTTCCGGTCTTTTAAGAAATGATATGTCTCTTTTTTGAAAGACCGTAAGTGGAATTCCATCGTGGCTAAAATTCCTTCGAATGTCGGTTTTTCTTTGTTAAAAATCATTAGTAATCATATATTTTTTAAGTAGCCGACTTATGGAGTAAACACTGATGCGGCTTAAAGGCTTTGATTTACAGAATAATAATGCGTCGTTTGTTAAATAAAGGAACAGCTTATGTAATCTTTTTGTTTGACATTGAATAAATGTTAAAGGCTCGATAAGGAAGAACACATTACGAAGTTTTGTTTGTATTGAAGTTCCTAATTAACTGTTAATAGGATATATCATGTGTGAATCGTGATATAATTTATGACTTGAAAATATTATGGGTAGGCAAAACAGGTTTCATTACGACTCGATTTTGCAGTTTGTTTTTGGTGGTTTCCATTTCAAAACAAGTGTGTTTGACCTACCTAACATATAGGTGGCAAGTTCTAAATTTAGTTCTGCCAGTTCAGTCCAAGGACGTGGATAATTGGCAATCAACTGTCCGTGACTGATTTAAATAGCCGTTTTTTCATTAAGCTCATTAAAAATAAACATTTTGTTGTGAGAATTACAAATTTATATAATAAAAGCTCTTAAAATTATCCGTTTCAAAGGACTTTACATTTCTAGAGGACACGAAAATTTATCTTTATATATTATACTGTACGTGTGAATGTCACTGAACTCCTCTTAAACGGCTGGACCGATTTGAATGAATATTTTTGTACGCGTTATAGTGGCGCCTTGGATGGTTTAGATATACAAATTAGCCCGGCAGATGACGCTGCAGTCGGTACTTTCATACTTTGATTAATATCATGTAAGACGTCTGTCGGGCCCGCTAGTTACATATAAAATGCTTATTTGACATATCTTATGACATCTCTTGAACAATGCACTTTTTTATTGCTATTTGTGTTATTACTTTGATAGCTTAACAATAGATGATGTTCGTTTCAAACAGCAATTATTTCAAAAAATGTATATGGCTTATTATATTGAATGAGTGTGATTAAAATAATTGCTTATTTCAATATAAACCTCTTCGAATTTTTTTGTTCCAATTATAGGTAATAATTAAAATTATTTTTTTCGATAATTTTAAAAACAACATAAGCACACCAATATCTCCTTTTTCCTCAACCTACTGGTTATTTATGCCTCTGCCTGTTGACGAACAATTTGTATGACTCAAAACTGGGCTATTAAAAAGAGTGGCGGAATTTCTTGCCAGTTCTTCTTGCCCTCTCCTGACTGCCGAACTAAAATAATAATAATAGTAAATGTAAATTTAGAATTATTATAACATATTTTCTGTTGACGTTCATAAGTGTACTTGGTTACCTATAATGAATAAAGTTATTTTGAGTTTGATTCATTATTTATTTACATTACATTAAATTTTATTAATTTTACTATACACCTTTACACAAGACTTTTTTTACTAAGTATTTATTACATTCCTTTTCTTTCTTTTTTTGCGACTGAGGCGCAAATTAGCTGCTGTGGTCTCTGGCAGAATGACCAGCGCTGTGGAACATTCAGCCTCTTAGCATAATGCTCAGCCAGGGCCAATTACAACCACAGCACACACGCATTACACACTTGAAACGAACCGAATGGGAAAATAGTTTTTTTTTGTTTTTGATATCTCTAATTTTATTTTGTGTGTTTATGTGTGTGTGTTGTCTGATTTTTTAAGTATTAGCAAAATCTTGATGTATTCGTTTTTTATGTTGATAAGTTATGTAGTAGGTAAACTTACTAAATCATATTATGCTAAGGTCCTTCATAGTAAATTAAAAGTAAAATTACAGCCGCCATTGTCCAAAGAGCCAACAATGTCGCCCGGCGCATGTCAGGGAGAAGAACAGCGCACTGAACTATTGGGATCTTTGACCACACAGCAGCAGCAACGGACTAGCGCCAGAGTCATCAAGAAGTTGCGTTTAGAGTCACCAGCGGATAAACGAGGTAATTCATATATTTTTCTCTCTTAAAAGGTATCTTCTGTAAATAAAAACGACTACGAATTATCAACCAATCTACTACAGTACAGTCAGTAAGTTTTGCTTTGGTATAAATCAATAAATATTTCAACTTCTATTTTATCATTATAAAACTAGCACTATAGAGATGTATGCGAATTGACAAAGCTATCGTAAAGTGAGTCCCCTTGCCCCTAAAATATCGTCGCCTTGTTTTATGCTCTACTGGAAGATCTGGTATATATTGCTTTTCTAGTAATGCTTAAACGAAATAAACTACTTTTTAAATATAATAATGTCCGGTGAAATATTTGTTGTTAAATAAGTTACAGGCGCATCATTTACTCTCATCATTTATCCTAAGGTGCCAAAAGAAGTATAACTTCTAAAAACAACTTTATTACACAATAAAAAAGGATGTATAGTTAAAAGACAAAGTGCACTAGCGCCATAAGTGACATATCATTTTAGATACCATACTTAATAAACTCTACATAACTACCATCTCTATTTTTTCTTCTAGACGTAACAGAATGCGATACGCCAAACAAAATCGACGATAAGGAGCCCCTAAAGTCTCCAACCCAGTTCCCAGTGAAGCAACGGATGCCCAAAGCACTTTGGTCAGCAGACGAAAAGAGTTTATTCTTCGAAGCCTTGAACGAGTACGGAAAAGACTTTGATGCCATCACAGCGTACATCTGTGGGAAGATGAAGAAAAAGGGCATGGCCGACGGCTTGAAGACGAAGACACAAGTCAGCCACTTCTACTACAGGACGTGGCACAAGCTTTCAAAGCACGTGCAGTTTGATGAAAGTAAGGTTTATTTCTGTTTTAGAACGATTAGTGGTAGGAGTATTCTTAAAAGGCCGGCAGCGCGCTTGCGAGCCTTCTGGCAGTGCGCGTGTCCATGGGCGGCGGTATCGCTTAACATCAGATGATCCTCCTGTCCATTTGCCTTCTGTAAAATGACATCCGTAGTTGAAACTTTAATTAAATTTAAATAACAAATTGTTTACTAATTTTAGATCATTGCTAACTCAGGTTTCTGAAATGTGAAAAAGTTGACTAAATATCGAATTGTGCGCATAATGATGATAAAAACAAATAAAAAATGCACTTCAA
Organism: Pieris macdunnoughi; assembly: GCA_905332375.1. Classification (NCBI taxonomy): domain Eukaryota; kingdom Metazoa; phylum Arthropoda; class Insecta; order Lepidoptera; family Pieridae; genus Pieris; species Pieris macdunnoughi. Next base: position 11,889,815 of record CAJOBZ010000002.1, read on the forward strand.
ATCGGTATTCACACAACGGTATGTTTTCTTTACTTAAGTACACAAAAACATCTTTTTGTCGGATATAAATGCAAATATATCCCATTAGCCGCGCCATTTTGAGTCCTTTAAGACAACTTCAAATATAGTTAATTACTAAATTAATTATAATTATAAAAAAGTTGTTGAGAGAACTCCTGGTAATGCTGCAAATAGACACCTGGTAATGCTGCAACAGGGTCTCTGACAATTTTGTATTATAAAGCAATCGTAATAAGTAAAATAAAAATTACTAGTTGATGACAATATTGTAATAACCTGATTCAATATTGTAATTCTTGTCGTACAATGTTATACAATGTGTTGCTTGATTGTTTGACCTGTTTTATAATTACTGTGATTATTTTTATAACCACATAAAAATATGAATAGAAGTAATGAATAATCATAGCTCGTACCAGTGGAAAAATATTTTATATACCTAAAAGAAGAATATAAACTCCATGATGACTCCACGATGCAACACTGATTATTTTAAATAAAGGTGTTTTAAATAACTAAAACATATAAACTATATTTATTTATTAGTAATCTTACAGCTATCATACATATTATAAAACAAAACACTTAGACAATATATATGAAATAGAAAAGATTAATAAGTACTTTAATAGACAAAAAGAAAAACAAAAAATTAACTGAAATTTAACATTAAACAAACGACAATTTAAATACTTATATTTCAAAGAAAAAACTAAATTGTTACTGCTAAACGAACTGTTCTACTTAACTATTTATAATTAAAATTTTCTGTATCAGCATAAGACAGGTTGGCGAGATGTTGTTTAAAATTTTTATTCAATGTATGTAATGTGAGTTTTGAAACGTTAGTGAACATATTCTTAAGAAAGTGGTGAAAGATGAAAGAGAAAAAGCGTTGGACGAAGAAAGTGCGTTTTTTAAGTTGCTTGTATAAGGTTTGAGTTAGGTATGATGTGGTGTGGTGTTTTTTTTATTCTCAGTTGTTGTTTTATGTAGAGTGAGGCTTTTAAGCTAAACAGTCGATTGTCTGTAAAGTCGGTTTACTGACGATAGTTGAACGTGACAACGTCATAAGAAAATACTGATGGAATGGTTGCAATTTTCAAAAGAAAATTTTAATTTTATTTGTTTGATAGATATTTTGTATGGATAAAGAGAAGGAGGTTAATCAAAATCACAATTGAATTGATCAAGTTACATTTACTTGTACGCATAAATACAATCATGTCAATTTTTTAACGAACGAACGCTGCTGAACGCGGAGGTCGATTGTGCCTCTTTGACGCTCGTGCCGCGCTCTCGCTTGCACTTCAAGTCTTAAATGGAACGCCTCAGAGCGAGGTAACGCCGCATGTGTCATGTTTTTTCGTGCGTGCAGCCGGCTCCATCGAATTATAAGATGTTGTCACGTCAAAAATGATACACAAAAGGGTAAAGATACAAGGAAGAAGCGGCTATTTCATTCCTTCTTCGTTTCTTGCATCTTTGTACTTCGTCACATAGACGAAAGTTCTTATTGATACGATATAAGTTTCATCTAATTGACAACAATACAAACTTGTAAGCTCTGTATAACTTACAAAAGTTATACAGCGCGAGTGATATAAATTTAACGGCTATTTGACGTCCAATAATAGGCAAGTAGGTGATCAGCCTTCAGTGCCTGACACACGCCGTCGACTTTTTGGGTCTAAGACATGTCGGTTTCCTCACGATGTTTTCCTTCACCGTTCGAGCGAATGTTAAATGCGCACATAGAGTGAAAGTCTATTGGTGCACAACTGGGGATCGAAACTACGACCTCAGGGATGAGAGTCGCACGCTGAAGCCACTAGGTCATAACTTCTCTGCTCTTTTCTTTACCTTTATACGTATTTTTTTATCGTCCAATATATTATGTGATCTAAAATATTAATTGTTTAATTCCAGACGTAAAGAAAGTTGCCCAAGAGCTATACGCCCTAATAAACTACGGGGAATTACGGCGTAAGTTGGCGTCGGTGAGTGAGAAGACATGCGCGCGTCTCGGAGAAATGGTCCGCGGCGGGAGCATGGCGGTGCGTGCACGTGGTCGTACGTTACGTGTACGTACGCCTATGTGTGCTGCGTTACGACGACTCAATCAAATTACTGGTAAGTTCGCTAAACAACTAATAATACACGGTGAATTTCTTTTTTCGGCATCTTTAAATTAAATAAATTACTTGCTTAAAAAAATAAATAAAATACTTTATAGTTTTTAAGGTGAATAAGTTTTATAACTTCATATTGAGGGATTATATTTTTTTATAAAATAAGCCGATTTCGACTTTTGATTACTTACATATTTTTTCCTAGTTATAATCCAATAATTCCGATTAATTGTTAAATGATACTAATTATTTAAGATAATAAAATTTAATATCCTGTGATGAGTCATTTAAAAACGCTCACAAACTGGACAAACCCTAGTTTAAGTATTTTTGTTATGTCGGTATATTTAGACAAATCTAGACATTCGTTAGTCACAATTGTTTGATCTTTAAAACATTCAATATAACATATTTAACCGAGAATGATTTTAAAATAATATTTATGAGATTATACTTTCAAAACGCATAAACCCGGTTTTGCCATTTTTAAATAATTTAAATATGTATATTGCAAACATTAATATACAAAACTAATATAGCGTTTATAATGATTTCCTGTATCAAATAAATATATTTTGATTGTAATCAGTATCATCTCTACAATTAACTTTAATAGCTGTGTTTACATCGTCTACTAATTTAGGAGTTTTCTCTAAATAACATATATTATGAGAGAGATATATTATATTTTTAAGAACGAACGCTGCTTAAGTGTACCTGAGAATTAAAATATCAATTAAAAATTAAGTGAAAAAATATTGCTATTATCTTCTGTGATTCATCTTTATATATATAATTCTATTATACGTATGTATGTCACTGAACTCCTCTTAATAGGCTGGACCGATTTGAATGTTTTTGTATGCGTTTGGGTGGCCCTGGATGGTTTAGATTCACAAATCATTTATAATATATACAGCAAATAAACAGCTGGTATATATATAAATCTTCTGTGCATGTGTTCGTAATTATACCTCAAACCCGCTGGACAGGTTTTGATGAATTTTTTTGTGTTTAAGTGTCTGTCTGTCGGTTCCGCTAGTATACTTATAAAATTGTTTAAGAACGTGCGTGTGGCACGCGTGTATGTTCTCGTGCTCAAGTTGTATTACGTGCACGTAATACGTGCGCGTGGGCACGCGTACAAGCCGCAGCGCACAATCCTCGCATGGTGGCCGCCTTACCTTTGCGGACCCGGCTTGCTGCTTTTATCAAAGCGCTGCAGAAACGGTGGAAAACTGTATCCTTTTAAGATAAGATAAATTATCTTTAGATACATCAACACATTTTTACTATTCTGAAATCTTCTCTATAGTTTTGCTATAAATTTCTGATCGATACCATGATTACTTGTGAACTTACTGTTCGCAATAAAGGATTGTTCAAGTATTACGTCACGCAATTTTTGGAGATTATTGATCCTCTCCCACATGCAACGCGCCGTAATGTTTTTCTGTACCCACTAGTAAAACGTTTCGTGACCACCTCGTGACTCTTTATACCTAAAAGTTACCATTATGTGGTGTAAAGTACTGGAAAGTCGAAAATAATATTAAAAATAACGCGTAATTCAATCCCCGCTCCGCATCGTAAAGTTTTACAAAAAGACACCTAAATTTGTTACGTAATACTTGAACGCTCCCTAAGACAATTGTGTAATAAAATTAAAAACGCAAATAACCTTAACATAAATCAGTCGCACTACAAAGAATCCATTATTACAAATGGATTAGAGAAAGATCATTTAAGCCATGAAGATTATGAACGAGAGAGCAATGACGAGCTTGAATCACATCTCAACTTGGAGATCGACAGGATTATAGCTAGAGGTACATCATTTGTTTATTAACAGCTTTTTTTATGTTGCATTAGGCTCATCTGATGTTAAGGCCTTATCATACAAGCGGTTTGCGAGCGGATTCGGGGCCGAGCAGGCACGCAGCGAAACCGCCGCGAATAGCAGCGTGGACGCCATTTTGTAGTCTCGTACAAACGCCAGTCTGTCCGCCCCGCCTCACTTCAGTTCGTAACGAGACACGAATGCGAGATTGTTTTTTTTTGTTTGTTATTTGTTTGGATTGTGGGATATTTAAACGATTTAATTCTATGTATATTAATTCTCAATTGGCTTCTGCCAAATATAGTTGAATCTGAACTTTTTCATATGAACCGACATCAACGACACGAATGCGAGATTGTTTTTTTTTTGTTTGTTATTTGTTTGGATTGTGGGATATTTAAACGATTTAATTCTATGTATATTAATTCTCAATTGGCTTCTGCCAAATATAGTTGAATCTGAACTTTTTCATATGAACCGACATCAACAAATATTTACTTGTAGTTGAAGACACAGGCGGCTCATACAGAAATACTTTTGTAGTTAAAATATTGAGAGCCGCCATGACACGGCTTTATCGTAATGTTTGCCGTCCACTGCACCTATGCAAAAATTACCATTTTCTAGAAAGCCTTTGCTAATGTTTTCCCAGTCTTCTGTTTTCTTGGGTAGCATACAAATATGGAACAAGTTTTTAAAAATAGCTTGACATGTCTCACGAACAATTTTTTGTATTGTTGAAAACCCATTTTGTAACTGAGTCGTTAACTCGCTGCGAAAACGTTTCATATCCGCCACGCGTGCGCGACGTCCTCGCTGCGTGCCCGCTCCGCCCCAAAGCCGCTTGCAAACCGCTAGCATGATAAGGCCCTTAAGTTATACCGCCGCCCATGGACATTTGCATTGCCAGAAGGCTTGCAAGCGCGCTAGCCGTCTTTTAAGAATTGGTTGACTTATGGTCAAAGAACGCAGAATTACATTGAAATATATTTATTTTTACCTATTATATAGAAGGTACACTACCAAAAAAGCTTGCGTTACACCTCGGACCTCGTCCCGGAGCAGAGATTCACTTACCCGTTCTCAGTCCAAGCGAACAATTGTCCAGCCAGAAAATCTGCTTCTCTTCTTACCTGGAGAGGATGGGATCTTTGCCTCGAGACAAGGATAGTGGTACGAATTTTTTTTGTCTCCATTTTTTAATATTAGGTCCTTACATATGAAATTGGCGTTTTCGTACTGGCCACTTTAATCACGATGTTCTCCTCTTTGGTAAAAAATTTCAAATTCAAATTTGTACAGCTATTTACTCATGTATTTGTGCTTCGATGACCGTCATTCATTTGTTTTTTTTCTTCTGTTTTTTTCTGTTTGCGTCACTCATTTTACAAAATGGAAAACTTAAAGTATCGCATTATTTATGAGTACGAGTTCCGCCGTGGCAATAGTGCTGCGGAAACGACTCGAAGGGTGAATGATGTGTATGGCGGTCATGTTGCAAAAGAAAACACAGTTCGTTTTTGGTTCCAACGTTTTCGTTCTGGAAATTTCGACCTGCAGAACAAGCCCCGTGGACGGCCTGAGACCCAAGTTGATAATGAAGTATTGAAGGCTATTGTGGAAGCGGATCCATCGTAAACCACGTCCGAGTTAGTTGCAGGCTGCGGTGTTAGTGATAAAACTGTTTTAATTCACTTGAAGCAAATTGGGAAGATTAAAAAGCTTGAAAGATGGGTACGTCACGAATTGACTGAAGCAAACCGGCAAACGCGCGTCGACTGTTGCGTTACATTACTGAACCGGCACAATAATGAAGGTATTTTAAACCGAATCATTACCTGTGATGAAAAATGGATTCTTTACGATAATCGGAAGCGCTCAGCGCAATGGTTAGATCCTGGCTAGCCAGCCAAATCCTGCCCCAAGCGAAATTTAACCCCAAAAAAGTTACTTGTAAGCGTTTGGTGGACTAGTGCCGGTATTGTTCATTGAAGTTTTCTCAAATCTGGCCAGACTATTACGGCTGATGTCTATTGTCAGCAATTGCAAACCATGATGGAAAAGCTAGCGGCTAAACAACCTAGGCTGGTCAATGGCTCCACGCCACTGGCACTTCACGACAACGCTAGACCACACAATGCACAACAGACGGCTACCAAATTAGAAGAGCTTCAATTGGAATGTCTAAGACATCCTCCGTACTCCCCGGACCTTGCTCCAACAGATTAACATTTTTTTCGAAATTTGGACAACTTCTTGCAAGGGAAAAAATTTAACTCTGATGGGGCAGTCCAAATCGCCTTTACAGATTTTATTGATTCCCGTCCGACTGTTTTTTTTAATAAAGGGATCAATGACCTACCTATGAGATGGCAAAAGTGCATAGAAAACAATGGTTCATACTTTGATTAATTAAATATATTATATTTAAAAATATTCGACTTTTTGTTCCACCCATACAAAACGCCAATTTCATATGTGAGTGAGAAAATACTCGTTAAGTTAGTAGATAAACAATTTGCTTTTCTTTAATAATTTTGTGTGAAAGAGTTGAATTTATGTATCCTCGCTCTTTCTCACTCATTTCCAATATAAAATAAATATAAAAAATTATTTCCCTTGGTCACGGCATCACGCGTGAACGGCTAGACCGATTTCGCTAATTCGTTTTTTGTTGTGATTGTTATTGTTTGGAGAAGGTTCTTTTGATTAAGAAAATTGCGCGAAAAATTAGAAAATTTTAGAATACTTTACCACCAAATTAAGTAATTCTAACTTTTGTTACGATAGCAATTATTTTGTACAGCGCATAGCGCTTTAAAATTCAAACTTTTTTGATGTAACCTTATGGCGTTTGACGTAACATTGACATAATGCGTGCTTCAAATATCGTCAAAGAGGATGTAAGAAAAATGAATATCGTTTAAAACAAATGCTTCGATCGGAGTACATTAAGTTTATTTTATAATTGTATTTAATAATATTAAAGTACACGACCTCTCAAGATCGGAATTTCTTGAACTGACACAAATTCGACGTAAAATGATGCGTAGTTTTGTCAACAGATGGCACCACATGCTGTTTGCATTCGTAAAATTAATTTACTTATTGTTATTCGATAACTTATCGGAGCGGAGAAGAATCCTCCAAAAAAGATATAACTAACATCGGTCCAGCCGCTCTTGAGCTATAAGTGGTGCAACTAATACGACTTTGTTTTCTAAAATATCTGTTACATTCCAGTAAAAATAAGAACACCAAAACGCCAAAGGAAAGATAGCACATCAGAAAAAGACAAGGATGAGACGAAAAAGATCAAATTAGATGAAGATAGTAAGTTGATAAATATTGACGAAACGGCCATAGACGGTATAGAGCTGATGGCGCACTTTAAAAATATACATGACGATGAAGAAAAACCCAGTGAAGATGAAAAGGATTTGAAAGCCGAAGAAACGGCCGAGGAAGACGGAGAGCCGTTGGAGAGAGACAACATTATGTCGGAAAGGGAAAAAGATAGTTTCTCTGAGATGGAGGATGAGGAGAAATATAATAAGAGTGACACTGATAACGAGAGTGATGGAAGGGTTGATAAGGAGAAGTTTAACCATCTTAAGGTAGGTGATACTAACTTAATTATAAACTTCGATTTTGGTTTCCAGTAGAAACTCTTGGGGTTAAAGTGCACAGGCGCTAACTAAAGATTGAAGTTGGTACATAGTACCGGTGACCCAAGAGCTGGTGCTTTCCACGCTCGACGAATAAGTATCGTAATACAGCGAGGAAATGCTGCCACAGGGTCCAAACTTTTAAAATTTGTTTGAATTTTCTTTTTAATTATTTTTATTATTGCTATGTAGGTTAAGAAAATTGTAAATACTGTATATTTTATTGTTATGATTACTAAAAAAGATTTTTATTTAAGAAATGATGGTAGATAAATGTAAGAGCAAACGAAATCATCATTTTGGACATAATTTCAGGTAAAATTTCGAATTCGGCCAAAGAAGCGTGGCGGCAGTATCTATACATTGGTTCAAGGTTCAGATGAAATCAAAAGCGAAGAGTTAAAGGCGGAAGAGCCGAAGGTATTATGATTATCTAAAATTATTTTACTTTTTCTTATTCGTTTAGTAACAATTTTGTCGACCAATATAGTAGTATATCTATTGCATAGTTTATTTAATTTTGTTCAGATGTTTATTAAGTTTATATTACTGTTCGATCAAAATATTTGAACTCGGCCGATCGTCACATTTTTTGATAGTTGATAGTTTCACTCGGATTAGACGGTTACATTTTTGTTAATTATATTAATTGAAGTGAAACTTCTTTATCGGCGTTGGAATGAAACTTCTTTATCGACGTTTGGGATAAATTTTGTAGCAAATCGTCACGTTTTTCAATGATAGTAATAATTCTATTACAATTAATGAAATTCTATAGTTATCTTCGTAGTAATAAGGTAAAATGAAATATTTGTATTCATGTCTTTGATAATAAAAGCCTTTTGTTAAACTTTATCTAATTTAACAAATTTCTGTAAAGTTGCATATAGTAGATCATTTTTCGAAAAATAAGATCATAAAGAAGTTTCACTTCTTACGTGTGTACACCTAGTACACGCACAATTTTTTTTTTAATAGTTACGTCCTCAATTTATAATTTTGTAATGAGTGTTTTGTTTGTTGTGTGACTATTGTCTCTCTTCTTGTACCCAAACTAAAATAATTTCTCCATATCCTTACGTCTGACAATTGTGTGCCTTTCTTCTTGGTAAGGATATATCGGTACGAGGTTTGTACTTATTATTTTAGTATAAAATTAGGCCTTAAATTAGGCTGATTTTTTCAGTGTGAGGAGGAAATAAAGCCAGTTATAGACGTAGAAACAGCGATACGACAAATTCGCGCTGGTTGGAGTCAATACGACGCTGGAAATCTAACTATTGGGGACCTATATCTAATGGTGAGTCATTCGAATTGGACTGTCGAACAGAATTAAATCTGAAAATATTATTAACAAAATCTTAAAGTAATCTTGTTGCAACAAATCTTATAAAGAATATTTTTGAAGTTATACTTCTTTAGGCGCGTTATGAAAAATTGATGAGAGTGAAATTTTACGATGCGCGCGCACCGTGACACAAAATTTACAGAATGAAGTTGCCCACGGAAGATGCTGCATTGGACATAATTTAAAAACAACATTCTAATAATAATAGAATTTATGTTACACTTAATGTAAGAGAATAATAATAAATATTTATTTATTTATTTAAATGTAAACTGAACTTTATTGACTATAATGACTCTTTTTCCAGTCTTTGATTATTTAATTGTAATTAATTATTTGCTTGCAATCAAAAACTATTTTTAATAATGCCAAAGAAGTATAACTTCTTACGCGCGTACATAAGTACACGCATCCTTTTTTTTCTATTAACATTTACTAATTCATCATATTTGATACTACAGCTTGGATCTCGTTCGAAATTGGAGCTCGACTATTGGTGGGCCGAAGCCACGCCCCCTTTGCCGCAACCAATCAAAGCTCAGAAAATATCCGAAAGTGACAAGACAGACAAGGACAGAGCTATAGACAAGAGGGAGAAGGGTAACAAAACACCCGAAAAAGGCGACAGTTCTGTGGAAGACGAGAGAGACAAAAGTGATACAGATATATTGTTTTCGCCCAAGAACACATTCAGCCAGGATAGTAACGATGGAATGTCTGGTGATGAGAGGAAATGTAAGTTATTTTTCTAGCAATATATTTGTATAGTATTGAAAATTATATTTACCTACGCTATTGCGTATTTTTGTGTGTATATTCATCATCACACAACACAGAATTATAAATTACTGAGTTAAATGAATTTAATATTTTTTATTATTTTTTTCTTTTTGTAAAGTCAAAATTACAAATTAAAATATTGAAATAAAATTACAGTTGCTCCTTGCAAAAGGTAGTTTCATATGGTATAGTATTAAACTCCATACTTACTCTTTTAAAACAATTTTTACAATATTTAGTTTACATTGATTTGATAATTATATGTGAAGACCATGTAGTTTCTAGGAAACAAACTAATATACTGAAATAAAATAGGCGCATGGTGTTATAAAAAACAATGCAGCAGATAACTATATTATTATGTAGATACGTGGTGGTCACATATTTACAAATATTGCAACTATATATTTTATAAAAAAAGAAATAATTGACATAAGGTGACCAACTATTTTTTGTTCAAAAAGTTCACTTTGCAGATATTTCATAGGTGAAAAAAAAGAAGAAAAAACGATAAAAAGTTTATTTTCTTTTAAAAACATATTTTTCGTCTAATAATGTACCCATATCCGAACAAGTTTCATTTTGCATATGAAATTTGACTGTTAAGACGGCAGATAATGTTTTTACAGAAAGTTGCGACTTCTCACTGCTCCAATAATCATTCCCTAGTGAAAATTCCCTTATAACAGCAGCATTAGTGCCTGGACAATATAACGAAATTTCTATTAAAACTAAAATATACAAATGAGTACTTTCAGGCCACGTTAACACGGCAATTATTGTCCCGTTTACAGTATACGAGATTTTATCGAATAGAGTAGTGACAACAGAATATATATGAAAACTTAAAAATTGTTTACACTGCGTTCACACGGGAAAATCCCGTGTTCGAGAAATATATTTTACCGTATACCGTGCGAAGTTGTCACCGGAAACGCCGCGTCTCGAAACGAATTCATCGAATATGACACGCAGTGGCGCTTATGTTCATGTTGTCTCGTTCTCACGACTCGCCCATTCGAGAATCGTACGCACTCGCACGCGTGGCCCACAGTTGCCCTTGTGCGTTGCATCAGTCGGTTGTCAATATGGAGGACAGAATTCCAATATTGATCGAGGATTTTATTTCCTTGATCGAAAAAAATATCGAATCGAATGGTTGCCGTGTGAACGATTGCGTCGTATACGTGAAAAAATCGAATCGAATGGTCGCCGTGTGAACGTGGCCTCAGAGTACAGGATTTAAAAAGAGTACGGTTTGCGAAAAAAAGAGTAAAAAACTTAGTAAATAAGTATAGTTGGTCACCTAGTTACGTCAAAGTTCATTTATTTAAAAAAAAAAAAGCTACTTGATCTTTTCAGTTTGATTGTCCTATGGAGCAAGCAAATGTTTGACCCTTTTAGTATATACGAATATTATGAATTCAAACTTTGGCTATAACTTTAGTACAATTGTTTTTTTGTTATAAATAATATATGTACTACGTATTACTTACGTATACGTAAAATTCCTGAAGATTTATCAAACAAATTCTTCTGTAACTAATTGACGTTCATTAACGTCGTTTTGTGTTTTTATTAACGTTATAGGTGAAGCTCTATCATCTCCAGACCACAAGTCTTCGGGTACTCTAAAGCTGGTCAGCAAACTCATCAACAGAGCTGATCAGCCAACCAGCCAGGCTTCGCAAGGGTTTTCTTTACTCAGTGATAGGTGAGTAATATGTTATTGTATATTATATTAGAATAAAGTACGATAATGTCAGATATATGTTTTAGATTAAAGCGTCTCCTGGCGTTAGCTGGCAACACTCACATCACAGCCGCTGCAAACGCTCCAATGTCGAAATGCAATTGTGGACACGTGTGTCCAAAAAAGCAAGCGCAGGTAGGTTCAAATGTTTGAGGATTTCAAAGCTACTGTATGCCTTGTCACTAATTACTCGTTAGTACATATATATATATTCCTGCGTGCCTACCCATTTCTTAATTTTAAAAAACATGACTCATTGCCCCATTACGATCATTGCACACTTGCGCCGAATCTTTCCGTGTTATTCGAAGACTTAAGTATGCAATCACTTCATCATGTTTTGTTATGAGTTATGGTGTTGCCACGTTAAATATCAAACTCAAATTATCTTTATTCATGTTGGTAAACAAGTACACTTATGAATTGTCAGACAGAAGTTAAATTAATTGTAAATTTACATTTACTACTAGTTCGCAAGTCAAGGGCGTAGAGCGGGTAAGAAGAACTTTCCGCCACTCTTTTTAATCGCCAAGTATTGTCATACAAATTGTTTGAACTGGAGCAAATCAATCCCAAGGATTAGGATCATTTAAGTATTCCTCAAATTTATAAAAAGCTTTATTGATTAATTTATCATTTAACGAGGGCTTTGCTTTCTTTAGTATTTTATCGTCCGTTAACCGTTAAAGAAAATAACTTTTTTGTACTATTTACTTTATAATATAGTCAAATAAAAATAATAATACCATTCTAGTTCTCCCCCTCCGTCAAACCGGCATCGAACCCGCTAAAATGGGTGCCCATGGTCTACGACGACTGCCCTTTCTGGGCGCCCCGTAGGCTAATTTGCCCCCCTATCCTATAGAAAAAAGTTAGATTTCAACTAATGCTTTCTCAATTTGCCGTTTCCAGAAATCGCAGCCGCACCCAACTCAAGAACCGCCGAATTTAATACCGAAAAACGATTACAACTCGGTGTTCCGTCACCCGACACCCATCGCGCCACGCCCTTGTGCTACTGAGGCAAGTATAATCCACCGTATGCGACAAGATACACTTAGTTGTTCCATGTACCTCGTACGAAGTACCTACCTTGCATAATTCGCCAAAGTTTCGGGTTTTATCTGACTATAACACTAATTGTAAGGATGTTGATATTTTACACCTCACCAAAGAGGATGTGAGGAGATTTTCAAAGAGGCTAGATTTTTTTAAATGTCATAATTAATTTTATTTTCTTTTTTTGAAGTTATACTTCTTTAAGCGCGTTATGAAAAATTGATGAGAGTGAAATTTTACGATGCGCGCGCACCGTTACACAAAATTATCAGTATGAAGTTGCCCACGGAAGATGCTACGGCATAGGACATAATTTAAAAACAACATTCGAATAATAATAGAATTTATGTTACACTTAATGTAAGAGAATAATAAAAATATTTATTTATTTAATTTTTAAAATGTAACTGAACTTTATTGACTGTAATGACTCCTTTTCCAGTCTTTGATTATTTAATTGTAATTAATTATTTGCATGCAAACAAAATCTATTTTTAATAATACCAAAGAAGTATAACTTCTTACGCGCGTACATTAGTACACGCACCCTTTTTTTATATATTGTACATACTTATGTTTTCTGTTTCATATATTTATTTATTTACGCTTTGTTGCATTACAATATAAAAAATTAACATAATTAAATGTAAAGGAGGGCGGTTTAATATAGCATAAATTTTTCTTAAGCGCCCTGCTTTAATAAATTATCTTTATCCTATTCAGAAGAGCAGTGCCATGAGCCTAGATGGGCTACCGCGCCGTCGTCGCGGAAGACCCAGAGTGTCAGAGCGGGACAGCCCTAGGGTCGTCGTTCAGAGACTGTTACCTCTTCTGCCCAAGTTGCCTCCTACCAGCAGTGAGTACATTTTTTATTTATTCTTACAGCATTTTTGTCCTTCATCAATTATTTAGATATTGCATAGATTTTATCGCGGGCGTTGAGCGCGGCGACCGTATTAACAAATTCCGTAACGAAAATAAACCTAACACACCAATACGTAATGTGGGTGCGGCCAATACGCGTTAGAGCGGGACAGAACCCATACTGCGTCTCACATCGGTCTGGCGTGATCAGTGACGTAGCGTAGGTGCATTAGAGTGGGACAACGCATACTGCGTATTCACATCTCTGATGAAATCGGTGACGTAGCGTAAGCGCGGCCGGTGTAGCCGGTACGCGTTAGAGTGAGACGACTATATAGGCGTGTTAGTCTGAGTCTGGTAGAGTAGTAGAGTAGTGATTGAATTAATATTAAAGAAAAAAGAATACTGCACAAAGAAAAAATAATTATAATTGCATAAGTTATTCAACTTTACCAGTAGTCCAGTAGTTTTTGAGACATAATACCCATATTAAGGCAGTGGAGATAAAACTGTTGAACGCTATTCGTAGTTCGTTTGGTTTTTTAATTAGTATTATTAACTCTGAATCGTTAAAGTTAACTGCTGAGCCACTTACCTATAACTAAGAGTTTTATATATCTAAATATATATTACATGGTGAAATGTGCAATTATGTTCCAGATTTGATCCCAGTGAAACTAGTCCCGCATTCGTCTGCGCCTGCCCCACCTAGGATTCTGCCCAGACCGCCTCCTCCGCCGCCTACATCCACTGCTGAGTGAGTAATTACTATAAAAAAACGTGTATGTACTTATGTACACGCGTTAGAAGTTACACTTCTTTGGCGTAATAATTTTCTTCGAGCACTTTAGAGGGACGTTTGCCTCTTTGAATTGCATTTTTCTTATCCATTTTAATGGTCACTTCCAATCGAAACGATATATGTAGCGGCGCAGACTGTTTTACCGATATTCAGGGTGTCGGTTTTTTGTGACAGTGTGCGTGCGCATCGTAAAAATTTACTCTTATTAATTTTCCCTAACGCGTCAAAATAAGTATAACTTCAAAAATAAGAAATTTAACTTCAAACGAAAAACCCAACTTATAGCTTTTGCATTATTCCCTTTTCACTTATAAAATACTTGTTTCAGTTTATCAGCCTACTACGTACTGAGTGAGTCGAACGGTCGATTCTTCTTCCACGACGGAGATCGTCGGATTCCCATAAACCCACCAGAAGAAGATGAAGACCATGGTAATGGATTTATTAATATCTTTGCCATATTTAATATTTCCTTTTTTTGAGTTTTAAATGTTGGTATTAGTGACAATACGCTGTGACAAGCTCATATATTTAATTTAACTTACTTTGTTTTTTAATATCAGAGTTACAACAGAACATGCTAATAATAATGCTTCATAATGTTACCAGCTAAAAGCATATCGGGGAAGTGGTGGGGAGCACCATAGACAGCTCTCTAGGTTGCGTGATATATAAACTTTAACATATAAACGAACAATTTATAAATCCATTTTTGAGTTCTCTTTTAAATAGTCTAAACTCTGTAGAAATCTATATATTAATGTTGTGTATGTAATGGTTGCAGCTCCTTACAAACGTTGTGTAAAAAAAAATGGCGATTAAAAAGAATGGTGGAGGGTTTATTGCCAGTTCTTCTCTTCCGTTCTACGCCCTTGATTTGAGAACTTGCAGTAAATTGTAAAATTAGAAGCATTAATATGTATTTCTTTACTGACTAGTCATAAGTGTACATTATGTTACCTACATGATTTAATGATTTTTTACTTTATTTTACTTCAGATAAAATGAATGGAGAAGATACCAATGATGTTAAAGAAAAAGCGAGCAGCCAGAATGGGGCGACAGACAAGTCGAAAGAATTGAGCTCTGCACCTTCCTCGATGAAGTCGGAACAGACCGACATGACGAGTGAGTTTTTCATAATAGTTTGATAACTGAGCTGTAACTGAATTGGAACTAAATTAATTTCACCAATCTAGTAACAGAGAATGCATTCAAACTATTTTTGAAGTTATACTTCTTTAGGCGCGTTATGAAAAATTTATGAGAGTGAAATTTTACGATGCGCGCGCACCTGAGAGACAAAGTTGTCAATGTGATTATAGCGTGCGCGAGCGAGATGGGAATAAGACAATCTACAAGTAAAAAGAAATAGAATATGTGCGAAGTTAGCAGCTATGCCAAGAATTTTGAATGAACATAATGACATTTACCTTTTAAACAAATAAAGGAGTTTTCATATTTTTTTTTTAAGAAATTTAGCAATGCTTTTTCACAAATACCTATTGTTACTTAGTTAAAAGGTTATGAAACATACGTAGTTATTAAATTGAATGAATAATATAATAAAATAATAATTATTATTAATATTAATTAATAATTGAATAATATACTAAATATTAAATATTATTAAATTATTAACGTTAAATATTTGTTATTAATTATTTAATATTTAAAAAAAATATAGAAAGCCAAAGAAGTATAACTTCTTACGCGCGTACATAAGTACACGCACCCTTTTTTTTTAAATTGTATTCGCTATCCTCATCTCGTCCTCGGTTCGAGTGCGCACGTACAGGTGCGCAACCGCAACCGTGAATTTTTAAAATCTTTTTGTAAATTGCCGTTAGACATAATTTTATTTAATAAACAAGTGCACGAAATTTTTTCCCAAAAATCAATTCAAAATAATTACATTAAAAAAACTAGCGGCCAAATTTTGATAGGCAACTTGGTTACTATATATTGTCCTAATTATAAATATACTTAAAAATTTGGTTTTAGCAAATAACCGATGAACGCACTAATCCTGTAGCCGGATCTCATACTATGACGTTTACCTCTTCGAATTGCATTTTTCTTGTCGATTTTAATGGTTACTTCCAATCGAAACAATATAATATGTACTAATCATGATGTTTAAAATAAAAACTGTTTTTTATTACATTGGAACGGGTTTTCTATAATAGAAATCATTATTTTGGTTTAAAAAAACACGACTGAAAAACACTACGTCATGATAGACAACTTGTCGATAAAACAGAGCAAGCGCCAACTAGCGGCCCAGACTGTTTTACCGACGTTTGAATAGATATTCAGGGTGTCGGTATTTTTGATGGAATGCGCGCAAAAAGAAATATAACTTCAAATGAGGTTACACGGGTTGACAAATGCACGCGTAGTTCCAGTAAATTGCTAAATAATCGCCAAGCTGCCGATTCCATGATAACACACATAATATAGTTATAATGTATATATATTAGTTTTAAGTTAGGTTAGATATCAGTTAAGATGTATTAAGAAAAATAGCGACTGATGGAATGAATTAAGGAATATAAACACTTTCTAAGGTTTTCTAACATCCGAGTCAATGTCACTGTCTCCGTCCCGACTGTTGCGTGATGCAGAAGGATGGCTCGAAGGCTCCGTTCAAGATTTCTCTCTCAGCTCGTTCCTCAACCAGCTGGAAGGACGTCATCCGGATACTGCGGTATTTATTTAAATATATTAAATTCATCGAATTAGTAAATACTTAAGGAATTCCTTATACTGTCTAGTGGTAAAAAATGTTACCAAGTGAATTGCCGATAGACTATAGACAAATAAACAATGGACTGTCCTCAATTGTCTACTTGGAAGAAATTTCAGTTTTTAGGGGCCTTAGATATAAATTTCTGAATAAAATACTTAAATTATTTAGCAGCTAAATCATTTGAAATAAATCTTAAAATATTGATATTATGATAAAGGTGGAATCGCAGCTACATTCTCTAATGGCGGAGTCGAGCGTGGACTATGTCGCCAAATTCGCAGATCTTGCTGCCGAAGTCACAGAGCAAAGAGACCATAGAGAAGAACTACCTTAATATTTTTATAGATGTATCTGTGTAGATACCGCCTTGTAACTTATGGTTTATTTGTTAAAATTATGGAAAAC
The DNA here is from genome assembly GCA_905332375.1 of Pieris macdunnoughi. Taxonomy (NCBI): domain Eukaryota; kingdom Metazoa; phylum Arthropoda; class Insecta; order Lepidoptera; family Pieridae; genus Pieris; species Pieris macdunnoughi. The sequence continues at coordinate 11,907,239 of CAJOBZ010000002.1, forward strand.
AGATTTTTTGGATTAAGTATTAGGGTATTACAAAAATTATCACAGAAAGAAAAATATTTTACAAAGTGCAGTAAACCCCCTTATAACACGGTTATATTACGCGATGCCAGTCCCTCGTATAACACGTATTCCCCGATATAACGCGGGGATCCATACGTTATATTTCTGTACTGTGACATTTATAATGATTTGTACAGACATAATACATAACGCGTTATACATGCGCGTTATGGGAGAATGCTCCTACAACGCGGAACCATACCTACTTATAGGAGGGATTACTGTACATTTTAATATCTATAGACAAATAAAATTGGCATGGTCAAGATGGACAAGAATTATGTTGAAAAGGTAAAAAACTTTGTGTTTTACCTGAATTGTATATTAGTTTAAATGTTAGTGATTTTAGCACACTTCGATGGATCATTAATAAGATATACCTTGTAGGTATTTTAGTTACTTAGTTTTAGTGTATGCATTGTATAAAAAATATCGATATAATATTCTACATTTCTATTAATGTTATTTATTCCAACTATTGAACTTATTGTTGACATTATACAGAAATTTTGATTACCTACTATAGTAGAGGAACCCGTGATGCTTATTGTGCATTTACTCGGACGTCGTGAAAGCCTATTTAGACTTGGTACTATAGCTAAAAAAATTATTAAATAAAGTTTACTATAAAGTCTGTGATGTGAATAGTTTTCATATAAAATTTGTAAGTCATTTTAGTAGGCTATTTAAAAAAAAATTCAAAACCATTTCAGATTTTAATAGTGACTGTAAAACTAATACTATTGCCTAAAAACTCAGAAGACATACTATACTCTGATTTTTAATTCCGTAGAATCCTGACAGCTATAATTTTTTGACATTTCAGAGATGGTAAACCTTTTTGGCCGGGCACATTTTTCAATTTCAATACGAGTCTATACATACATTTTATTGTTAGTTAATGTATCCATTTTATTAAGTGCGGTGCTCCACATTACAAGTGGTTTAACGGCGAGTGATAATTACGTCCATTTTCATTACAAACAGTAAAAAACGCACAAAGAATAAGTAAAGATAACATTTTTTTTTAAAGGTTTACTAAACCTGGAATTAGTAAGCAGTGATGCCAGCTAAAGAATAAAACAAAGTAATTAAAGTTAATTCGATATATTGTTCGTGATATTGAAATGTTTGTTATTTTTGTATTGGGTCATTGGAGTAAGTAAATATTTAAATTTACCTTTTTGTAGGTAAAACATATAAAATACGTAGTATTTTTTGATTCCCCTGAAATAAGTCAAATTTGTCCCTTTTTCGGTGAAGATGTTTTTTAGCAGCAACACTTATGAAATGTCAGAATTCTACTGAAAGAAAAATCAGAGAATATTAGTACAAGCATGCTACGACATCGTCGATTCGGCTAACTACTGTTTTGTGTCACGTGAGTGACGTTGACTGTTACGCATTGACGATTACTCTGAAAAACCCTTTATTGTGACATTGAATAAAGAAAATATCCAAACTCATGAATATTCATTTCTATGTCCCAACATATATTAACTGATAAATTTAAGCGTACATTTCTGAAGATGATAATGATGCATTATTAGATCATTTAATTCAAATTTTAAGCTATACTTAGTTAACGTAAGATTAGTATGTATGTATAGCTATTTTACACCTGGGTCTTTGTCATGTTGATAATGATAAGTGATATCTTATGTTCCATAATAAACATATTTTATATTTAAGTCATTTTAAACAAATTCCTTTGGCGTTAGTTGGTCATGCCTGTCGAAAAGTGATTGACGCAAGCCTCCTGAATGCAGAAAATGATCACCTTTTGAGTAATTTGGTTCTGTCTTCTGTCATCATACTTCGAGAAGTAATAGTGTTCTGTGCTGTCATCTGTGTATAAGTCATTATTCATTAAGTCATCAGTTTACCGCAATATCTTGCTGGCTGCTGCAATATTTAATTTTTTTAAATAATTTAATACGTCTTAATACATAAAATAATGTTTAAAGACGACATTGTATTGTTAATATAACTTTTATAAGTATTATGATTTAAGGGACTCAATCAGATCCATGAACCTTCAATTTTATCAATATATTTAATCTGAAGACACCGGCTGGTCTTAAGATACCATGTTTTGGGAAATATTTACGTAAGTGTACTAAGGATTCATCTGTATTTTTTATTATTAATTGATCTTCATTAATTGATAAAAACACATAGAATTCAGGCATTAAAACGCTTGATTGTGACTCTGAAATTAAGCGGTAATCACAGAAAATACTGATATTGCTCTTATTATAATGTAAATATTTCAGCTTGGTTATCGTCTTACCAGCATTATTCTTAGGAGTACTCTTGTTTGGAGTATTTGTTATTGTACCATGCGCATTTATATTTGCATCATGGTACATGAAGATCAAGGAAAGGAAACTTCAGAGGAGACAGAGAGATGGTGCTAATGTGGCATTCTTTCATCCGTATTGCAATGCGGGTGGAGGTGGTGAAAGAGTTTTATGGGTGGCTATTAAAGCTATATTGACTAGGTATGTTTTTTAATCTATTATGATTACTATGACATTTCTAGATGTTCCCATAGTTTAAGGATAACTTATTAAATTTAGGTATCCAGACACCCATATTTACATATATACACTAGAAACAGCAGAACCTAAAACAATACTAGATAAAGTGCAAAACCAGTTCAATGTGAAGGTTGATTTAAATAGTATAAACTTCATAAGACTGACCTTAAGAAAGGCGATTGAAGCAAAGTCATACCCCTACTTCACTCTGCTCATGCAAAGTTTGGGATCCATGGTATTGGGAATGGAGGCATTTCTTAAATTTAATCCAGGTACTGTACTGTATGAAAGTTTATGTAATTTACTTTATGAAAGTTGTAGCTAGTTTTGTGTTACTTCATCAATATCAAATTAAAATAGTCTTGTGATAAAATTTCTTATTCTATTTATGTACCTTTTAATATTTAACATCTCAATTCATCGTATAGGTAACATGTATCACTAAAAAAATCTACAACGACTTTGGCAGCCCTCCCTCTATCTTGACCTGACACTGGCTAAAGAATGCTAAAGAGACTAAAACAGGTGTAAAACCTGAAGAAGCAAGTTCAGATTCTAAATGATGCATTAACAGTCTCCAGACAATCTCTCTTAATTTTTGCTGTGTGGTGTAAGATGTGTGGTCTAGTTTTATTGCAACAAAAGACCTTGCCCATTGACAAATTCCAGCAACTTCTGTACTACTGGTTTTTAGTGGTCAATTTTAATTTCTCATCTATGATGTAATAGTCGTATTTTGTTTACTTCACTAATTTTTGTAGCTTTATTTTGATGAGACGCCCAATAATTTCCTGTACGAAACTCTCGATTGTGGTAGCTAACAGAAGTAGAAGGATAAAATATGTTGATTTGATGATTCTCAAATATTTATTACTAACTGATTTTTTTTTTGTTAAATCTCAAGACAATTATCTAAATTATTCGAAAAAATATTTGTCCTACAAAATCTATGGTTTGATCAAAGAGTCCCCTCTTTCCGACATGTATCATAACGAGGTCATCATAAATGATTACTAACCAGCTGATTTATTTATTTTTAGTTAGTTAATATTTATGTAATTTAACAGACATATTGTCCTACAAATTGGGGTACGTTATCCAGTCCTACGCTCAGAAATTGTTAATTCCACAAGACCATTTTTTCTCATTACTAACTGTAGGACAAAAATATCATATAGTAGGTTAGTGTGTTCTCTGCCCAAATGAAACAACGTCCTACAAGAAAACAGGTATGTATCACTAGTCCGACAAGAATTGTAATTTTTCCTTTTCCTATTTGTAAAATAAGATACAGTGAAAAAATCTTTTTAAAATTTAAATAACTTTTTTTTTTTTAGTAATCTAGGTACAAAAATTTGTGTATTCATATATAAAGAAGTTAATCTTCATAGATTCATCTGATAAATCTTCGCTACTAACATCGCTATCATCTTCATCTGTTTCACTTTCTTCACTGTGATATCTGACTCTAAAATAAAATATACAATAAAAAATAATAATAATAATTTATTGTAAATATAATATACTATCAAAAATTATTGTTTAAAGAATGTAACAATAATACAATGCTACAATAGAATGTTACAATGCTAATGCTCGATTTTACATAATTACGTAAAAATATGAACTTAATAAATTATGTTTCAATTATTTTCAAATAAAAGTAAGTAAATATTCGATCGACTTACCTTTCATAAGACAAATATTTAGATTTCACTCGAAATTCTTTGTAAAAGAGGAATGATAACCTATTACTTCGTCATTCCAATTTTCAGGTAATATAACATCTCGATATTTATGTTGATGATGCTTTGAGAGATAGAAAAGTTTTGCAAGAAAGCCAAAAGTCTTTATTTAATTTCTTCACTTTTTCTCTCGAAAAGTAGAGTTTTCACATAACGAATTACACAAAAACACTCCATAATTATTTTGCAGCACAAAAACATTTCTTGAAATTATTTATCAAAATAAAATAAAACACGTGGTCGACTGAGAAAATGTTTGCAGGCTTATGGTCGACACTAACGTGGGATACCTAATTCGAGTAAGCAATGCTCTGCGCATGCGTACCGCCGTACGGTGTGACTCAGCTGTAGTAGCAAAATACAGAAACCAGACATATTTTATCATTGCTACCTCTGTTAGCTACCATAATTGAGAATTTTCGCATAGGAAATTGTTGGGCGACTCATCGAAAGAAGCTATTAGAAGATTCAGCTTGATAGTAATTATTTTTACATCAAGGATCTGTACTACTACTTTTGAGGTAGGACCAGGATAAGTACGGAATTTGTAGGACAATATGTCTGTTAAATTACATAAATATTAACTAACTAAAAATAAATAAATAGCTGGTAGTAATAATGATGACCTGTTATGAAATGTGGAAAGAGGGGACTTTTGATCAAACAAGATTTTGTAGGAAAAATTTTTGAAAAAAAATGAGATTAAAAAAAAAAATATAAAAAAATTTGAGAATATAAATAAATATTTTATCCTGCTACTTTGTAGCTATAAATGAGAGTTTGAAAAATTATTGGGGTCTATAAAAAAAGAAGAAAATTAGTGAAGTAATGGGCCTGTTTTAGAAAAAACATAAAAAATTGTCATAAAGAACATCTTAATTGAATTGATGTCATAAAATGTAACATTTAATGACATCAATTCCACATACTCACTATATACAACAAGGCTTTCCCCAACCGATTATATCTGCACACATTTTTTTACTAATTTTACTACATATTTCTTTTCCAGATATCTATATAGACACAACAGGCTTTGCATTCTCCTACCCTATTTTCCGATATCTTGCTCAATGTCCAGTAGGATGTTACACACACTACCCAACAATAACATCAGCCATGATGCGCAGGGTCAAACATAGAATTACATCCTATAATAACTCTAGTGTTATTGCTCGGAATCCTATTCTTACATGGTGTAAATTAATGTACTACAGAATATTTGGATGGGTAAGCTGTTTAGTATCATATTATATGTATTGTTGTATTTAATATGATTGCTTTGAATATATACATTTTTTTTTATTGCTTAAGTGCTTTGACAAACTATGATGTATATTGTCAATATAACTCTGGCAGTAAGACTAATAATTAGATTATATACTAATATTATGAATAGGAAAACGTTGTATTTTTCTGTCAATAAACTCAATATACTTGATACCAATTTGAACAATTCTTTCACAATTAGAATGCTACCTATTGGTAACAATAATATTATGAAAATATTAAAAAATATGTACCACCCATGTGAAGCTAGTATGAGTTGATAGTATTATATTATATTAGTATCAATTGATAAAATAATGTTGATTGTCTAGTTATATAGTGTTGTTGGAAGATGTGCTGATATTGTCATGGTAAACGGCACATGGACTGAGGAGCACATCAACGAACTCTGGGACATACCATTGAGCACTCACAGGGTCTACCCACCTTGTGAAGTAAGTATTGTGTCTAAAAATTTAAAGAACTAGCAGATCGTCAATATACACTATTAATAAGATAAAATATTCTTGGAAATATATTCTCTCACAGTGTGCACATAATTTTTTTTCACCAAAAACATTTTGTTTGACCTCTTTATCACACAAGAGCAGAGAGCATAGACATATGAATTACGTTAAACTGTAGAAGACATAAATTACATAATACAAAATAATGTTCTAATGCCTCTATGTTGAAGGAGGTTCAAGTGGGATAACGCGGTAAACACCTTGTTATTAATAATATACATATATTAATTATATTTAAATAAAGAAAAAATGTAAACACGTGTCAACTAAACAAAAAAATAACAATATTGACAATAATTTACATAGGTTTTAGAAACCCATGCTACCATCTTGATGTAATTATTTTTTAGTTTCCGAAAAAAGGTGGACAAACATGCATACACTTACGAAATCTAGCACGTGCTTCACAGCCTAAACAGATCATCATGCTCTAATATTTTCTTATTCTAATAGGATAACATACAGGACATACCTATTATTTCTATTAATATTTGATTTAAATAATTTTTAGGTAGCAGAATTGAAAAAACTTCGATCTCTAGTCAAGGATTCGGATCCAATTAGAATCCTGTCTGTGGCACAGTTCCGTCCAGAGAAAGATCATCCGTTGATGCTCCAAGCAATGTATGAGCTGCGGAACCTTCTGGTCAATAATGAGATGCTGTGGAATAAGGTATTACTAACTTGCTGAAATACATAATCTGATTTCAATTGGCTTTTACCTCATGCTAATGGTTACTGATCCATCACTTCAGAACAGAAAAGAACATTACTATTTTCTCATTATAGTATTGTTATGTTAATCTCTCGGAAACGCACTCGTATCTTTATTATATGGTCGCGAAGAATATATAATCGTGAACGATATTCGAGGACTTTCTAGGCAGGATTGTTACTGAGTACAAAGTAGCCAGTTTTCTATCCTTATCCCACAAATCATAATTCTAGAACGTACGCTATCTCTTTCGCGCATCGCTTCGATAAGGTTCCGATCATCACTCTCTTGCGTATCATTCGTCCTTGTCTCACATCTGGAATATAAATATTCCTTCATTAAAGGGGTATTACCAGTCCTGAAAAAAGATATGCTGAAACTGTACCAATCGACTACACTTGCCCTGAAACAGTATGAAAATATGTTTCATCAGTTCAAATTTTCTAGTATGTCTTGAAACATACCTATTTCGGTTTGCTGAAAACGTTTCTTACTTGTGGAAATATCGAGAAACATTTCAGTCGATCCATAACAGTATTACTGTGTGGAGAACTGGCGGATATTAGCTTGTTAAATATAAATTACAGGTGCCAAGTTTTTCGAAATCTTTACATGTTTTTTACAATTTTAGATAAAGCTAGTATTAGTTGGATCATGTCGCAATGACGAGGACAAGGAGAGAGTGCAGAACCTTCGGGATTTAGCAAAACACCTGTCTATAGAGGATAACGTTCAGTTCGTAGTGAATGCATCGTACGCGCAGCTTCTTCAGCTGTACCAGACCTCATCTATGGCTATTCACGCTATGTGGAATGAACATTTTGGAATAAGTAAGCTTGCAGCATCGTTAATAATTATAAATAAGTAAATAGTGGCATTAACACGGTTCTTCATCATTTAGTAAAGATTCACCTTATATATTAGTTTTTAAGCTATTGCATAGCTTTGAGCGCGGCGACCGAATCAAGAAATTCTGTAACGAAAATAAAAACCTAACACACGATGACGTTATGTAGGTGCGGCCGCGTTAGAGCGGGACAGAACGCATACTGCGTCTCACATCGGTCTGGCGTGATCGGTGACGTAGCGCAGGTGCGTTAGAGTGGGACAGAACGCATACTGCGTATTCACATCTCTGACGAAATCGGTGATGTAGCGTAAGCGCGGCCGGTGCAGCCGGTACGAGTTTGAGTGAGACCGACTATATAGGCGTGTTAGTCTTGAGTTTGGTACAGTGGTAGATTGAATATCAAAGAAAAAAAAATACTGCATAAATAAAAATAAATTAATAATTAGAATTGTATAAGTTGATAAAAAAAATGCTATGCCAATAGCTTTACCGCCGCAGTCCCCGAGTGCCACACGTTTTTTTATGGATTTTGATCAAATTTTGTTTTGATAATTTCCATGCCATTTAATTTCTGGTTTTAATTATACTTTGTTCTCAGGTGTCGTTGAATGTATGGCTGCCGGTCTAATCACAGTAGCACATCGATCTGGAGGACCTCTGGCTGACATCATTGAGCCTTCACATTCCTCTCGAACTGGATTCTTAGCTGCTGAACCTGATGAATATGCAAGGGCAATATTGGAAATAATAGCTCTGCCAACACATGAAAGAACCAACATAATTGAAGCAGCAAGGTAAGTGACTCTTAGCTGTAATACATATGAATAAATTCTTAATTTGGTATTTGGCACTTTAACTGAAATTTATAAACTTATTTTATTCAATATAATTGATAATACCTTAGTTTAATAATATTATAAGAATGCTATAAAAGGGTAAAAAAAAAAAAAAAATAATCTTATATTTTATATTTCAGGGCATCTGTAGACCGCTTTTCTGAAATGGAGTTTGAAAAGACATTCCTTAGAGTAACAGAACCCTTGATGAGGCTAGATTAAGCATATTATTTTATTATATAGTTACTAGCTTGCTTATAAGTAAAGGTAATTAAAATTATAATACTTAGTTTTCAAGCATTTTATTTATTAAAACAAAAAATAAAATAAGCATTTTATTTTAGGCTTAAACATATTTTCATTAAAATAAATACATAACAAAGAAAATATTTGTGAACAAATAACTTGATAGCAATAGGTATATACACCATAAAAAATTTTTGAAGAATAGATTTTAAATGTCACATTTCAAGAATATAACTTAGTCTAATTAATGTGGAATGTGAGAATATATTAAGGAGAGAGACCCACTCTATCTCTGGGTATCAATCTGAGCTCAGAACCATGTTTTAGGAAAATATTACCTGAAAAGAAATTAGATTCTTAGATTTTGGCTGTTTATTGAACTAAACGAAATACCTGAACTCAGGCTTTATTTATCGCTAACCATAATCAATAAAGTACTTTATTAAGATAAAATCCTTAAAAATATCTTTTTATTCTTACCAGCACTCTGTTGAGGATTTATTCCAATTCCATCATCTGTTATTATTGCACTGGTTGCAGGCTCAACCCTGAATTCTTCTGCTGCAAATTTTAGCACAGCCGTGAATGGTGTTGCCTCTGGTACACTAAGTCTGAAAATTTTATTAATATTATAATATACATTAATTTTAAAATTGTATTTTCCCATTCCCTATTACTTGTATGATGGTCTGTCTAATTTACAGTATAAAATCTTAAAATATGGAAATTTTTTACATAAATGAAACAATGATTTGCCTTTAAGTATATATTTATAACAAACAATATTTATAAACAATGATTTAAGGTAAGAGTAAAAGGTTTTCCCAAAAGCTTACATCCTCATTAAGTTCAAAGACAAAACCCATGAACTCACTCTTTAAATTATCATTATTACAAATTTTTTTTGTAATTCTGATTAATTCTGAATATGTTAAATCTATATAAAAAAACTCAGCAGACATATTTTCTCTGAGTAACTTGCCACAGTCAAATAAAGCTTTAGATATTTTTCTAAATAAATCTACATGATTCAAACACAGTTTTAAAAGATGGACATCTTTAGTGTCAAGAAGCATTTTCCAAAATAACTTTTTAGTGGAGTTCTTAATAGTCATAACACTTAAAAATGCATTTACAATACTATTTACTGTATTAGACAACTCAATACTGCTATTCAGCATACTAATAATTAACATTTCTAATACATCTTTAGTACAATTGTTAAGCATGTCAATTACAACAACTTGACTATCTTCCATCTCATATAATTCTGATAAAATAAACTTACTTTTTAAAGCCAATAATTTATCTTTAGGAATTTGTACAGACAGATTACACAAAAGCATCTGTATTGAGGATGCTTCTAACATTAAATCTGATAAATATGATTCAAGTTTTTCTGCTGAAAATAGCTCTAAAAATATTTTGAAAGCAGAATCTAATATATCTATTTTTGCTGAAGAGGCAATGATTTTTCTTAATATAAATTTTGGTGGATCGCCCAAACAATTTTTAAGAACAAAATCTTGTTTATCACTAGAGTTGCCCAAGACAGCTAAGAAATCATCAATGAGTGCCAATTGTTGTAATCTATCTAGACATTTTTCTATATGAATGGTTATTAAAAAAGCATTTTTTATTTCCGTACAGCATGTCTCATTATTTGGCCAGTTCCCTAACTGGCACAGATTTAAGTAATCTTGGAAAACATTCAAAAACTGTTGACACACAGCCGTTTCCATCGGAATATCTATTTGCTAAAATCTGTAAGACTGGCTATTTCATTGAAAAAATAATTTTAACATTGTAATCAATGATATAAAAGGTTTGCAGTACAATAGACTTACACTTTAAAAGGCAGCTTCGGATCTGAAGTAAGCGTTATCTTGAATGTAACTTTAGACCTGCAAATGAAAAGGATTTGTTAAGTTTGTAAAACAATTTTAAAAAGAAATTGACACTGACAAAATCTATTACATTTTAAAATTTACACACAATGAAGAACTACTTTAATGTTTTGTAACTGTTATTTTTAATACAACAGATTTTACAAATAGTAGTAGGTTAGGAACGAGAATCACAAAAAGTTGGGACGTTTCACTTTCAAGTTTCAAGTTTGTGTACCATATTTTGTGATTTGGCATTTGGCAATGCAATCAAATGGATATAATTTTTTTAATGTTGACGTTGTTGACGTTGTGTCACTGTTACAGAATGAACATGAGTCATGACATCTCGTTTATGGAGTTCGGTTTATCACAGATAAACTCGATTCTAGGCTAGACTAATTACAACTATTGTATGTAAATTATATATTATACTATTTGCTATACTTTCAGTTGTCGGCAATAATTTATGTTCCATCAAGCTCCGATTTTGTCATATGTCTAATGTCAGTTGACAGTTCACAAATTGTTGTTGTTGTAGGTACCTTAATTAAAATTTAAAAACATTGCACAAAATATAACTAATATTTACAATAACTTGCTAAAATGATAATGAAAAGAAATTTATTAGAAAGTGTCACAATTATATCTTCTTGTTCAACATTACTCTGCGTGTTATTCAATTATGCCACTAATATAACACCACTAACCGGTTATTGGTTTGTTGCGTATACTATCTTTTTATTTGTTGCATCTATTATATCTAGTGTTAAAATAATTCAATGGTTATTACATCTAAATAAACCATTGAAATACGATTTGGAGTCTATCATTGAAAAATATCCTTACTCAGCCTTCTTAGTCAAAGTTCTGCCCTTAATTTCGAAGAAATCTAAAACTCTTCCCGATTGCAAGGAGTATGATACCAATGAGTTAAGTGTAATAACATCAGTTTTAGAAAGAAAACTAGTATCATCATGGTATATTCATTACATATCACAAGAAATAAGTTTCCCATTTGCTTGTAAACAGATGTTGGATCAGATGATCAGCAAAGCATTTCAGGTAAATATTCATTGTTTACTTCAGTTTAGCCTTCTAAACAATTGAAATATGAAAATATTGTTTTTAGATTAGCAATAAAATAGAAACTAAAGATGTCTATGTTGATGTATGTGCAATCCTAATAAGTCACTTAAAGGAATATAAAAATGCATTAAAAAGACATGAAAAGTCCTCTGAAAAATCAGTAGAATCACTATATAAGAAAGTTCATCGAATATCTGATCTTAAAAATAAAAAGACTGCTGTAGCCGATCACTGTGTAAATATTTTGAGACTTGTTTTGAAAGAGCTTGTTTCTTGGGAGTTGTGGGATACACCTCATTCAGAACTCATTATAAGAATCCTTGCTAAGAAACTGGATACTTATGTAGACTGCACAATTTCCAATCCTGTCTGGTTAAATGATAAAATATTGTCAATATTAACTTCGCAAAAAGATGTACCTGAAAAGAAAACAATTCCAAATCCAAAGATAGAAAAAAAAGATTTGTCTAGTGTGCAAGAAGATGAAATAGTTTTTCAAACAACTCATCAACCTGAAATTAAAGACATTTCAAATAGTCTATCTAATAGTAAGGAAGACATAAAAGCTACTGAAGAAAATGATAAATGTATTGAAGCTAAAGAAATTTTAACAACTACAGAGCCAGTGGAAATAAAATCTGTGTTACGTCAGCGTAGAGGGAGGCAAGGAACGAATGAAGTAAAAATATATGATAGAGTCATCGAGGGTAAGCTAGAAAGTAATTAATTATCATCAGTCATCAACATAAGTATCTCTCAGTTTCCAAAAGGTAAAATAATTAGGTACTCTTTTTATACATCCTTTGTCACCATCATACTTTAGCTATAAATTGTATTATTAAATCTTATTTAAAGTAACAGATTTAAAGAAACTTAGGTAACTGGAATTTGGAAAAAATCCTAAGTCAATTAATGCACTTATTTTGGTAGGTAGTCCACTTGGAGTCACAAATTAAGCTAGTTTTCAATGAAATAAGTGAAAAGCCTTTGTTAGGAGAGGATAGGAGAAGATTTTTTTAGAAAGAAATATTTATCTATATCTTAACATATTGATATATTTATTACCCAAAGAGTAAAGAAGATTCTGCATTATCCCTGGCTAATATGGACTATGTTTATTTCCAAAATGTATATAAAAATAAATGTGTTGTCCCAGCTAAACATAAATTCTGCATATGTAAATTCTGTTGTTTGCTTAATTCTTAGGCAGTGTAAAGACATGGGAGACAGATATGGATCTCCAGTGCATCAGCATGGGTCAGGACCTTCTAGCAAGCCTGGATGAGCTGACCCTCAGCAGACTGTGGGGCCACGAAGAGTTAGAGACTAGTCCAATTATGAGAGGCACCTCTCCTCAACCATTGTGGTTTGGTAAGTACATTGTTAAGTTTATTACTTGTAGGTATTACTTAAAAGATTCAAAGGTTTCACATTAATGGTACTTATATTTCTAATTAAAACGTCTAAATTTTGAAGAAGAAAAATGTCTCAACTTCACATTCAAAATAATAGTGTGCTCCAAAACTCGGTTTCTTTGGACTTATGGGATATGTATGATGGTGAAGGCCAACGTTGATTGCGATACCAAGGACCAGAACCAGTCTGTTGCACAGATTGCCTACTGAATGCTGTCTCAATCACTATGGACATGTTTATATGTTCGCAGAGTGAATTCACAGTAGTGATATTGTGTATATTATATACTTTAATATTATTGATTTTATTTATTGGCATAGTCTGTAAGCATAATGTATGAATATCTGTAATAAATAAAATTGAAAAATACTTTAGGTGAAGAAGATGCCATTGACCTAGACCCAGAGCCAGCTAAAGAGACGAAAAGCAGTCCAAAAGCGGCTGATGCCTTGTTAAAGGACATTCAGAGCACAGTGAACCAGGCTAAGACCAAGATCGGAGACCTGCAGGTCCCGTTGCACGTAGACAAGCCTCCTGGTGTATGTTGCACGTACTATCTTGCTTCTGCTAGCTTAGGAAGTATACAAGTGAGACAATTTTAATTTTCGTAACATTTGTTTTTGATTTGTGGGTTTGAATTTGGACAGCATTAAGTTATACCATTTGGTAGAGGTTTTTAAATTTCTTTCTTTTTTGGTATACTCATTGTATATGTGTCGCAGGAAAGTAAGTAGTTTAAATCAGAGAGTTAATTGAATCTCTAGACATTTAATTAAAGATCGATATTCAATCAAGTCGCTAGCGTTTTGATTTAAATGAAGCAGCGTCGAAAACTGTCTGACCGAAAGCCAGCGTGTTGATTAATAAAACAAGATGGCGGTCAAGACAACAGCTGATTACTTTTAGAGTCTTTCTTTTGGCAAACGTTGGTTTGTTGTGTGAGTGGTTTTTTGTTTCAAATTGTGGTCTTCGGTGAAATTGTAAACATGTTGTTTACAATTTCGATGTGATCGTGAGTAGGGCATCGAGCCCGGGTTTACCCGGACCGAAAAAACCCGGGTTTTCCCGGTTCTGAGGGATAAAAAAAAACCCCGGGTTTAATTTTTAAAACTCGGGTTTTTCGGGTTTTTTTTAATACTTTTGTTATTTATTTAGTTTAAGCCACTTCGAATGCAATAATAAGTAAATGGAATAAAAATACGCTTTGATAAATTGTTCTTTATTACGTAAAAAGTAGCTTCGTTGCTACGTTCCTACCAATAAAACAAGCCTTGCAAGTTAATTTCGCGTTCCACGCGTCCATCTCAAGACATGAATAGAGTGAAGTGTGGAGCAGTGAGAGGGGCGGGTGTAGCGAATCTCGTCGCGCGTTGTGCGGGGTGTTGCCGGTGATGATTTTTTTTTAAATAAAAGCTTTAATTGATTTAAAAACAGATATTGTAAATATTGTAAAAATTGACTTGAGAAATAAAGATGAGATCCAAAAATATTGGATGTTATCAAAACTGTCGTCGAGGCGCTATGTCGACGCGATGCAACATTACTTACAGCTGATGTTTCCCTAAAATTTGCATTGAAAAAATGGATGAAATGAAGACACCACTAAGTAACAAAATGGCAACTGCATTTGGCAAACGATACCCAAAAAAAATACTAACTCAAGCAGCCACACTACAGTACCTACTTGACAAATCCGGGTAAATATTTTGAGAACATTCAAAATGAAGATAAAACTGTTTTTATCGGCCTACAGTAAATGAAATGCTAAACGAAATTGTTAATCTGATTAAACGCACAACCAAAAAATAAAATATACCTCTTGAAAATTTGCCAGCGCCAGACCAAGACCTGCGAGAAATTGACATTCAGTTGTCTACTTTGTCAAATGAAGAGGAACTGAACAGACAGTTAAGTCAAGCTGTTGCTACTGATAAGAATGCTTCTGAAACTGGATCAGCCGACGGTTTGCTTACCTACTACTGTGAGGGTAGAAATAGCACTCTTCGAGAATGGCGGTACGCGACGGCGAGAGCGTTCCTCTCTTTTTTTCTAAAGTGGTCAGATGGTAGAGGATCTTAAATAATTGTCAAATGATAACTACTTTTTACTTAGTTGGTTTATAGACCTAATTTGAAACTACTGCAATTTAAATTATAGTAGAATTATTCGTTACTTAATTGTTAATGCGAAGAAGAGCTTTATTAATATTAAAATTAATTGTTATACTACAAAAATGTCTTTTGAAGATTTTCTTTTTATTAGCTTTTAAATACAATAAGTGAATGTTTCCAAAATAATTCATTTAATGTTAAAACTAATCTCTGCAAGTCTGTGATTTAAAAAATACTAGATTACTGAAGATATTCTGAAGAAAAAATAAATCTTTATCACTTTTTTAAACATTAAAACTGTTTTTGTAATTTTTAAAGTATTGTTTCATTTATTTAAATTCTTTCTCATCCTTTATATTTTGTATTCATTGTAGGAAATCGATATATAAACGCAGATTAGTGCATTTAAAAAAAATCAATAAAAAGACCGAAATGCTCCGAAAGACCGGGTACCCGGTTTTGATTACTCTCAGACCCGAAAACCCGGGTTTTTAAAATTGGACCGAGTTTCGATGTGATCGTGAGAGCTTGGAAAAGCTTCCGTGTGTTTTTCCAAACAAATATTTTGGTCACCTTACCAAAGTTGAAATGCGTCTTGTTGTCTAGGAACCTTAAGGAAACTCGTTAAGTGTTTCGTACAGTCACTTGTCTGACGGAACTTTAGCGACTTGATTGAATATCGATCTTTAATTAAATGTCTAGAGATTCAATTAACTCTCTGATTTAACTACTTTACTGCGACATATGTACTACTATTCAATCCAAATAAAATTTCTCATGAAAAGTCTCACTTGTATGCAGCCTAATACTGGTCCCCAAAATTTTTGCGATAGGATTAATACTTCAAGGAAATTCTATATTTTTAGGTATATGTTCTACTATGCTCATGGTAAGTCGGAGAGTGTTTGTGTTCGGCCATTTGTGTGGCTTATCTTCTGCATGGCGTGTCTGCATGTTTGCTTCTACAAGTGTTAACCTCTTTCCAAATAAAAGTATTTTATCCTTAAACTAATGCTATTAAAATGTTTCTTCTATGTAATACAAACAAATCTATAAGTGTGAAGGCGTCGTTTTCACTAAATAAAAAAAAATACTCAAATTGTATATTGGTTTGGGATATTAAAAGCGGGGCTAAAGTTGCATGGCCTTGTTCTAGCACTGGTTGGGGGGTTTTGGTATATTGTATATGAAATAATACTGAAAAGAACCAGTATTAATGGTCTTATGTTCTTTTAAAGGTTCTCATAGGGTTGATATCTTGGAGACACATAAGTTTTTGAACTTAACATAGTTATGCTGTGTATTTTATAAACGTACAAATAGTTACGAATGTTGCGAGAATTATAAGAGCAAAACCTTATCTCTTCGTAGATTTTGTATGTGGTGATAAAAGTATTTAATTCGTATATCCAGGACGAAGCTGCTGGAATGATGGAAGGTCTGTTGGACAAAGGCATCGCGGGGATTAAAAAAGGACTGAGATTTACAGGACTCAGTGATGACTCGCAGGTATTCTTGTAAACACTATCACACTATTTACTCACTGTAAACACTATATCGGAAGTTTTACCGTTCTACGACTTACAGTATTCAGACCATTTTACTAAGGATTGTTTCTTTTAAAAAAAAATTGTTTCTTAAAAAAAAATTTAAATAACTCTCTACATAGTAACTTATCATTTAATAAAATCAAATACACCACTACACGCAATACTCGTCGAGCGAGTTTGCTTATCTTGCCAAAGCCGCGCACAAATTATTTAAAGAGATCTATTAGGTATGAGGGTGTGCAATTGTTTAATCGGTTGCCGTCTAAGCTTCGTAACATTAGCGTGATTGATCAGTTCAAAAGGGCATTAAAGACACACATCAGAATGGGCCCATTAGACTAGAATTGGGCTAGCTGATGGCGACGTGTATCTCGTTCGTATATATACTTAATATTAAATTTCTCATGTAAATAAAAAAAAAAATTTTTGTAATGAGAAATAAAGTTCTTTAAACATTTTCTTTCCATTTTTGGTCGTCGTTTCTTGAAGTAGGATGAATGGAAAAAATATATGGTTTAGTTGAGTAGTTCATGTATCGATTTTGAAAGATCGATACACTCTTTAAATAGCTTAGCTCGATAGAAAAAAAATCCAAACTTTGACACTTTGAATTCATTTTATGACGAAAATGTATATAGAACATGATTTTGAAATTTACACGATATATATCGCAAGCTAAGTAATCCATTTCAGAAAAAAAAAATCATCAAATCAATTTAATATTTTACATAACTAATTGTTATTACGGGCCGGTGCGCCTCAGTGCTCCAGCTCTCCACTGCGCCCTGCAGTCCACCTCGAGACACCGACACAGCAATTCGTGCTGTGATAGGGCCTTAAGAGATAATTATTAGTTAAAGTATTTTCAATTCAATTTCAAAATCATTTACTCGTTTAGGTAACACAATGTACACTTATGAACGTCAATATAGAAATACGTATGAAATGTTTCTAATTTTACATTTACTGCCAGTTCTCAAATCAAGGGCGTAGAACGGACGAGAACTGGAAATAAACTCTCCGCCACTCTTTTTAATCGCCAAGTTTTTTGCTTTACAAAATGTTTGTAAGAAGCTGCATCCATTACACCAAGTTCTACATGACATCTTTAGGTAATTAATAGTTAATCAATAATAAAACAAAAGATTTGTCCTCTATCAGCAGCAGGCACTTACATTCTCGTGTCTTTCTCTTTCACGTTTTTTATTTCTTCAATCAGTATTTCTGATTAAGATGTTTATGAATCAGATTATTCTATACGTAGATTACTTTTAATGGTAAGAATTGGAAAAAAATTACTAGGCTGATTTTTGTTAGGTATTTTATTTTTCTCTATTCACACCCTTTTTGGTAAAATTTAATTAGGAGAAGTCACCATCTCACCAGCGAGAGAAGTTGTCACCGACAGAAAGACGGGGCAAGCAGGAAATGGTGACAGAACACAGGGATATTAAGGAGTACGCCCCTAAAGGTACGTACAATATTGCCTCAGTGCCTCAGAGATAAAGTTTTCTTTGTGTAATTGTTATTAGATGATTACACATATCGTTTATACTCTGATTTTTCATTCCGTAGAATTCTGACATTTCATAAGTGTTGCTACTAAAAAAGTTCACAGAAAAGGGGACAAATTTGACCCATTTGAAGGCAATAAAAAATAAAATGCAACGTATTTTTTATGTTCTTTCTACAAAACGGTAAATATTTACTTAGTCAAGTGCCCTAATACAGAAATACATATATTTCAATATATCGAATTAACTTTAATTAAAAAAAATTTAGAATTAAAAATCAGAGTATAGACCGATGTACGATCTATGATCGCAAGCATTTCCATGCTCAAAAGGGTCATTTGTATCAAGATGTTAGAATTTGGATCAATATTTAAATACAATTTTCGTATTTTATTTATTATCGGGAGAAACGGTACAATCCATTATTAATTAATTTTTAGCGTTAATACTAGAGGATACGAAACGGAATCGAGCCAGGAAAGAAATAGTTGCATATTTTTTAGGCAATAATTATTTCAGCTCATGGAAGCAACGTCTAATATAAATTTAATTAATGGCCCAGATTGTTTATTCTTTTAAACTGACTTAAATTTACTTTTTACCATTCAAACAAATAGGTAAATATTTCGTTTTATGGTATATTTCAGATGGCAATTCTGCTGTTCCTCAACTTGTGAAGCAGCAAAGGGTTACATCTCAAGACAGCTCGGTAATATAACTTTTTTAACAATTGATTACTTTTGATTTACTTACTTATCTTCCCTAACACGGAAGAGACTTTATTATAGACTTATGTGTACTTTGATTTGCTGGGACTATACTCCACGGGATGCCGAACCACAATTTCCTTTATTTTTAATAAAACAGGAGGGAAACGGGCAGGATTCTCACCTGATGTTAAGTGATACTGCCGCCTAAAAACACTCAATGACAGAGGGTACGTAACTGCGTTGCCGGCCTATTAAGAATTGGTAGGCTCTTTTCTAGAAGAACCCTAAGTCGAATTGGTTCGGAAATGGGCAGCTGTTTCCACATTAGTGGAACGTCGGATGTCGAGGTGATACGGATTTAATTTTGTATTCTGCCTTGACCTGCGATGATGAAACTGGTTTTATTTTTGTTTCTTATTTGAAGCTGCGACTATCCGTTCGCATAGATTCTCCAGGCACATTCTGTGGTCGGGGTGTGTCATTTGTGTCAATTGATTACTTAAACTTGTAACAATATAACTTCAAACTTGCGTTTTTAGCAAATCAATAAGATAATAAATGGCTTGGATATTTCATTAAAATCAAAATATTAAATCTTTTATAATATTGAATCAACGGTGCCTCAGTCTCAAGCCCGTCCCCCTGCTGAGGCCGGCGTGGCTATTTCGGAGTCTCCGGAGCCGCAGTACGAAGAAGTTGCCGATCTCTCGCACTCCATTGCCAAACTGCGCTCTCTGCTCAACGAAGCTGCGCCCAGGTACATTTGATCTTAGCTTGTTGTCCATTAGTCTTGGTCGAAATGTAAATTTGGGTTCATATTCTATTTTAATAGAAACGAGGAGATTTGGTGGGAGACAGCAGAAGAGACTCGAGGACGGACTCAGACGCATCACTCCGAGCGACACGTGGACACTGCCACTCTCGCCGGTATCTATTTAGTATTAAAAGCAATTAAGTTATTAACGAAAGCCATTTTAATATACAGTAATCAAAATATATTTTCTATTCCAGACGAATACGACATGAATCTAGAAAGAAACGCGTCCCCGAGTCAAACCCCCAACAACATGCAGAGGCTGGACAGGTATTTTGGAAGTTAATTCTATATAAATAGCTTTTTTAGAGAATTTTTGCCTTTTAATAGCGTTGAGTATTTCTCCGGATGGCAAAAACGTATGGATCTCACGGAGATCACACTAAGCGCCAGTTCTTATAGACTTGGGAGCAGGTTAATTGAAAATTGTTTTTCAATGCCACACCTGCACAGATTTGGCTTAAAGTCAGATCCGTCATGTACATGCGACTCACAAACAAGTCAGACAGTGATACATCTCATTATATTTGGATTAAGGTGCGATCTCAACAAATCGATATAAAGCTAACTACCGAGCATTTACCCGAAATATTAAGAAACTTCAGATCGCAACTGGAAGATTCTCCAATAAGGTTATGTCAGATGTGTCACTGTGTGCAACAAGAGCGTAGCAGAGGTGAGATGGGCTCCCACTAGCCCATGAATATAAAATAGAAATATGTAGTAATATATATTATATTTGTATATCTTCTTATATTTATAAAATTATCGTGTCACAATGTTAGTTACCGTACTCCTCCGAAACGACTGGACCGATTTTTATCAAATTTTATATGCATATTCAGTAGGTCTTGAGAATAGGCTATCTATCTATTTTTTTAGATAATAGCGTTTTTTTTGAACTACAATTTCAAATAATCTCGTTTTGCCGAGTCAGCTAGTTTCTGAATAAAATTTTAAGCGTGTGTCAGTTATCTTTTGTATTTGGATTAACGTTTCTAGGAAATAAGGCTTTATTATTATTATTATGTTTCAGATTATTCCAACGAACAGTGACGGGCGTGTTCAACTCGATAAAAACAGCCGTGGGAGCCGACGGAGAAGGAGAAGTGCATCACCAGTGGAACTACGTCACCACCAACGTCGACACCAGCGTAAGACCTCGTAGCCTTCAGTACTTCCTCTGTGTGTTCCTATATGGTAATGTGCAACTGTGGCAGGTGGCCAACGCTGTGTCCCGTCTGGTGGGATCTCGTCGGGCTTTGGCTCACGTAGACGCGGCGCTGGACTCGCTGCAACAACTGCCGTCGCAGGCGCATCCAGAAGATGACCTCGGTGAGATTGTCTCAGCGCAAGTTTTTTGAAGTTATACTTCTTTTAAGGGAAAAATTATGAGAGTAAATTTTTACGATGCGCGCGCACACCGTCACAAATTACCGACACCCTGAAGTTGGCTATAGTCAATATTTTAGTTTTTTCTTTTGTTAGTGTTGTTTTTTCTACAAACGAGGAATAAATATTGTATCTTGTTACACACACGTATTATTTTTTAAATCTTTTATGTCAGAATATTACTATAGAAGTCGCATTATGAACTGAGGCTTCGGGTCACAAATCATATTTATCTGTCTGTCTCGCTCGCACTTACAGGTATTATGAAGAGGGATAGTGAAGTACGTAAGAATTGTAAAGGTGCATATCGATAACGCGATAGGTACGATCGATATGCTAAACTATGTTAAGTATTAATAGGAATAATTTTTCGCTATCTGATTTTTTTTTTAATTTCTAAGATAAATTTCACCATTTAATAATTTCAAAACCAGTTATAAAATACATTCCCAATATCTGATTTCATGTGTTTTAGTAAATATAAACTTCTAAACAATAATTTTAATGTGGCTTTGTGGCTTTTAAGTACAACACGTTGAGATTTTCTCGACATTTAAAAAAATATAAAGTAGAGCAACTTTCGTGACGACTCTGGATTTTCTGAAAGTCCCCGCACCCCGCCACTCGTGACGATTGAAGAGAATCGATTCTGAATCTGACCCATACAGTAAATATCTTCATTGATAATTGACGTTTGACATCCAAGAAATAGTCCATAGACAATTTATGCAAATGCCATATATCTTTGTTACGGGTGATAGGAATGGCCACAGCGGTACGTTTACTTTTAGAATACTATCAAGTTCTATTCGACGTGTGCTCGTTCCGCGTAGTGTCTCAAGTTTTCCAATCGTAATTATTATATTTTGCCCTACCTGAGTTAAGATCGCGCTAAATCTCTTTTAGTGGGAGACTGAGTTAAACAATTTTGATAATTTGCAGAGGAGTGGACGTGGTCAAGCGGGGTTTGGTGCGCGGCGTGCGAAGTGCTCTGCGAGTTGGGGCTCCTCGAAGACCACGTCTCCTTCCGCCTCGCCACGCTTCTGCTGGCCGGTGAATTATACAAATCATTCATCACAGTATAATTGTATAAAATATGCACAACTTTTTGCGAAATACCCTATGTTTATTAACGTCTTGCTTTTCTGAAATAGATAAGTTTAATTACATTCTTTAGAAGAGAATTATCAAAAATAAATAAGTGTAATTGCATCGTTTTACCAGAAATCTGTCCTTTTTGTCACTGTGTAAACACAATTTTACATAAAAAAATAAACATAAAAGTAAAACTTTATTTGTCACAAAACACATTTACAATACCTACACCAGCACACCAAAGCAAATTTAGAGTGGAGTGAGAAGAATACAGTTAAGAAAAGAAAGCTAAGCGTAAGGAATTTATCGTAAAAAGATATGGAAGGATTTTTTTTATCTCGAACACAGCTTCTGCGTTTAGTACGTTATGAACTATCCGCTGGAGGCTCCGCCCACCCTGCCATACTAAGAATATTCGTGTATGGCGGGATGTACTTCAGTCAACAGATATTTTGCAGAAAGTTAAATCTATTATTATAAAATTCATTACATTTAGAAACAAACGGTGGCGAGGGAATAAAAAAAGTGCGTGCGTACAAAGTGCACATGTCAGAAGTGAAACTTCTTTGGCAAACTAATTTTTAACTCTTGTTCATATTTATACAAATTTAAAACTTTAGATTTCCGAGACTTAAAGGGAGGGAAAAAGGAAGATATGTTAGGAATTGTCATTAAAATATTAAAAGTGTCGAAAATTTATACACATAATAAATTTTATTTTGTTTAATTTATTTCTTCGATAATAAAAACATATGGCATTTTAATTTACAATTCGTCATTTGAGATTTCAATAAATTATTTTGCATAAAATATAAAATACTAATATTTCGTAAATTCTCTTTACGAAATTTTAATTTTAAAAATATAATTTCTATAAGGTAATTCTCCATTATCGTTCTCTCTCAATCGGTCTCAATCGCCCTCTCCCTTTCGACAAAAACGCTGCACATCTTCGTGACGTTCCTTAAAAATTTATCGTCATGCGCCTAAAAAAAGTTTCACTTCAAAAACCTTTTTTATTTTCACAGACGTAGCGGAGACATTGATTTGTTCGCGGTTAGAAGAACTGACTGCGTGGATGAGGCAACAATTGTTCGACGTGTTTGAAAGAATGTCCGAGTTGGAAACTGAACCCCAAACCCCCGAGACGTTGAGGAAGTTCGATGTCGATGAAACGTGCCGAATTATTTTGGAAAAAATGCCAGGTACGTTTTGAAAATTTGACAATTCATGGAATTTACATTAATTACACTATTGGAAGTTACAGAGTACCGGCGCTGATTATTCCACTGCTGGGTTATACATTCTTCATGTTTGTCAAGAGCTTTGTGTAGATGGTTTCCTATGGCCATTAGTGCCAATTCTGCATAGTCAAAGTCAAAATAACTTTATTCATATAGGTAAACAAGTACACTTATGAACGCCAGAAAAGAAGTTAAGAAATATAGTCAGAGAAATGTTGTGCAGGGTCGGGATTTGAACACACGATCATTTAAGAGCATAAATGTTGTATGAATGTTGAAGTTATACTTCTTTGGGCACGTTAGGGAAAAATGATGAAAGTAAATTTTTACGAGGCGCGCGCACACCGTCACAAGAAAACCGACACCCTGGATATCTAATTCTAACGTCGGTAAAACAGTCTGGGCCGCTAGTTGGCCCTTGATCTGTTTTATCGACATGTTGTATTGTCTGTCATGGCGTAGTGTTTTTTAGAGTCGTATTTATTTAAACCAAAATAATGATTTCTATACGAGAAAACCCGTTCCAATGCGAATAAAAAAATAGCGTTTATTGTAAAATATTATGATTAGTACATATTATATCGTTTCGATTGGAAGTGACTATTAAAATTGACAAGAAAAATGTAATTCGAAGAGGGAAACGTCCCTCTAAATTCTAAAGTGCTCCAAGAAAGTTATTACACCAAAGAAGTATAACTTCTAACGCGTGTACATAAGCACACACACGTTTTTTTAGGACAAACTTGCATTCATTTGTGTCTGTTGTTGTATGTCTTGTTGATTAATAAAATATGCTTGTACCCTAGAAACGTACATATTCGGCGAAGAGAAGTTGAGTCGGGCCGTTCGTCTCCTGGTCATGAGCTTCAGCCACGAGAGCATCAACAGAGACGTCGTGTATCGCACCATCGACATATTCGCACAGCATTTTATCAGTTCAGCCGCATTCAAGAACATTTCCTTCGATTCTAGTTAATATAATTATTATATTTGATGAATAAATTACGTAAACTCCTCTATTCTCCTATTCTACATTAACATGGGGTTGGAAAATAGGAGATTCATATTCCTTCGTTAGCTATTTTTGAGCAGTTTTAATGATTGTTATTTCGCATATAATTTACCACATGTCAAGTTGCAAAAACGCAAATAGAGCGCTGTTATCTCTCGTCCCTTTTAGGTTCCGTATATTTTCTCGAATGGGTAATAACCGAGGTCTAATTGCAAACAGCTGTAAAATAAAGCTGTTTTTATATTATTAAATTAAATTAAGCTGTATGGTATTATTACATTTGATAACGCACGACATTCCACTTTGAGATGCGGTGATCGCTTGTTGTACTAAGTAAATTAAGTTTTGTGTTATTTTTTATATTTTTATACAATTGCAAACGAGCTTACGAACCGCTGAAAAAGAGCAGCCCATGGATACCCATTTTTAGTGGGTGCGTTGCTGACCTTTGAGGAAGAAGTAAACTCTAACTTTGAATGACTAAGTGGATTCCACAGTTCGCTAGTTCGCAAAAAGAAAATGCCTTGTGAAACGGACTGTGGAAGACTTCCAGCCAACAAAGTGATTTTGATTACAGTTATGTTAGCTATTTAACGCTGTTGTTTTTTATTTCGTTTCTAATTATTAATATGTAATCGGTCTTCTCCGCGACTTCTCGATTATTGTTAAGTGTTCTCTTACGTAATGCTCTCTATAACTTGATCTCACTATTATTAAGAAAAAAATACCAAAAACCATTTTATTTATTTTATATTTTATCACAGCATTGAAGTCACTTAGGAACTACGCAATGTTACAAATAACCCTTTAGATAATAATTCAATCTAAATCTAAATAAAATTAATCCTAGGAACATTGTCATGTATATGATTGTTATTATTAAGTTTGTCATACATATTATTAAAGGATAAAATAGGGACGGAATAGTAAATTCGATTTATTGCATACATATTACATATATTAAATTCTAATTAAAATGTATATTATCTTTTTATTTGAAGAGTTGAAACCGGTGCCCTTTGTATAAGATAGTTCATACATCTGATGCAGTCTTCATTACTTTTTCAAACCCGTGGTTCAGCCAAAGAGGGATAAAGTATTAACGATATGATATGAAAAAGAGTTCATTTCTAATAATGCTCAAAGAGCAGTGACTGTGCTGAGCTCGTCGCTGCTTCTTCTGTAGCGGAGGTCGGGGGGAGCAGCGGTTTCCGATTCTGGAGTAAATGCGTCGATATCGGCCGATCCTTTTAGGAATATCTGAAAAGATTATATTCAAGTTTTACTATATATAATTATATATAATCGAATCTATAGGTTAGTAGATTTCAAAACATAATGAAAAACTGAAATTACAAATAATTATTTTAAAAATTATAAATTTTCGAACCCGCTTAATCAAATTGGGCAATTTGTGGCAAATGTGGGGCGTGGGCCCCACGTTGGAAAACATTAATTTAGATAGTAAAATACAGCTTTTTAACATCCGCGCATATCGATGCCTGATCACTCAATGGCGTCGTGCCGTTTCACGATATAATGTTAACTGAATAATTTTATAAATTTTTTTCTTAATAATAAAGGACATTTAGCGTTTCATTATTTCCTCTAGCAGATATCAAATAGAAATCAAATAGAGTTGTTTGCTCCATACGCTTTTCTGCACAAGTTAATAAACGCATTAAACCAAATCTTTAATAAATTTTATTTAAAAGTGGGACCTGTTCGAGCTACGTCTGGTTGAGAGTGAAGTCTTCCACGAGTCCGTCCCTTTGCAGCTCACTCATCACTCGGAATATTGAACTCACCGGCGTCACCGTTTCCTTTCCCGACTCTGGAAATAAAACTGAATAAAAATCTGAACTTTCGACATTTCAAACGTGACTCTGAGACTATTTCATCTCACCCGTGACGAGCGTGGGCACGATGAAGTGAACGGCGATGGCGTGTGCGGCGGTGAGCGTGGCGTGAGGAACGTGCTCCGAGGCGCGTTCCCAGACCGCGCGTACGCGAAATAGAAATAACTAAACTAACATGCATCTGATTTGTAACTTTTAAAGTATGGAATTATAGTGGCTTTATTATTATTATACCCTACACTCATACGATATTCATTAAGTAGGTACATACTTTTGTTTAAAAATTATTATAATTTTTACAATGAATACATATATATATATATATATATATACACATACACACATATAATAGCTTTGACAATCACTCACTCACTGACCGATAAGATGCCGATGACCGATGATTGTCTATATAGGTACATTGATTGTATTTAAAGTGAATGAAATATAAAAATTTTACATTATTATTATCTTTAACTGACACGACGCGGTCGCTCTCATCTCGTTTCCTTGCTAGCCTCGTACGTGCATATTCATATTATGTGCGTAATTATTATTGTTAACAACGGCGCGCGCAAGCGTCTTGCTATTGCTGTTCGGATGTGCCTTGAAATCTTACCTATGAGTTGATTTTCGTTCATAAATTCTTTTGTATTATGTATTGTATTATTAGGTACTTTGACGATTGGAAGGCACTCATTGGATAAACTAAGTATATTATTAAGTGAAAATTCAAGAAAAAGAAAGTACCGGAAATATGGTATCATCAAGTCTTGCAACGCAGTTCTACTGCTGTGCCCCTGTATTATAGGTACTTATTGCTTTATGGTGTTTGAGTATGCAATATGGGAATTACAACTAAATAAAAAACGTATAATAATCTATGCGACGAAATTTATAACAATTTATAATTGACAATGCTTAGGGTGATTTAGTATTTTCTTCTATCCAAGATTTATACATGTACGTGTTAGCGTACACATCAGGTATATTATCAGCGCAGGGCCAGTTGAAGGACACGACGCCGGCTGAGGTGCCGTTGCACACTAAGCTGCCGCCTGAATCACCCTGAAAATTTCCAATTACAAACATTGTACATTGCATGCGGATAGTTATATGGAATGTCATTATTGTTCGATAATTCATAAAAATTATATTGTCTGTAACGAAAGTCAATAATCGTTATTACTAAGATGTTACTTTGATGTATCTAAGCTATATCTGCACCCCTAGGCTGTGTAGTCGTATACCGTTGAAAAAGATTAGTTGCAAAATGATTCAGCTCTCAATGTTTCGTGCCTATTTACAAAAATCGCGACGCGCTCTTTAAAGATATACTCACTTGGCATGTTCCTTCTCCACGTTCGTTAAGGGTACACATTTGGCTGGACCTAATAATGATTCCATCATTTCCATTTAACTTCTTATTGCACTGGTCGCTAGTTAAAGTTTTTACATACAGATACTGCAATTTGTCAGGCGTAGACCAACCAGCGCCCTAAAAGTATACAAATTACCTATTAATTCAATTTTTACACGCTTTATATTAGCTTCATCTGTATGTATGTATGTATGTATGTATGTATGTAACCGACTCCTTCGGACTCGATTTTGACCCACATTAAACGGAGAGATTTAATTCAAACTTTGTACACTTATAAAGAATCAGCGACAATATAATAATTTCATAGGTTTATCTCGAAAAAAACAATGAAATTTTTTTAAGTCCACAAAGCAATACGATTAAATTGAGACAATACGTATTGCTGCTAGGACTAAAAGTGGACAGTAAATATAGTTTAAAAAAACTAAAAAACTCGCTTTTAAAGCACATCAAGCGCTCTTCGAGCAACCCACGCTTTTTCACAATAATACCAGTATTTTTTGTTCATTACAATTTTCAGCCTAAATTAGGAATTATTTTTCACTTTTTAGTTTGATGTGCTTTAAAAGCGTGTTTTATAGTTTTTTTAACTATATTTATTATTTAAAAATATAAGTTCGCAGAAACTAATTGTTTCTATAATATCCAATGTTGGAAATATATAATAATAATAAGCCTATTTATTTCCTGTGTTACAATAGTTGGTAGTTGCTATATTATAGTAACAAAAAATATTGATTTTTGGTAATAGGTTAGCTTAGATTATGTTAGTAATATAGGTATGTAAATATATTATTTATTTATGAATTAACAGGAACCCCGGTTTGGGTAAAGGCCTCCTCCAAAGATGTTGTCGGTGCTATGGAGTGCCAGTTTATGCCAGCTGATCTTTTCAGATCATCTTCCCAGCGGTCTAAGGGTCTCCCCTTCCGCCTGATTTTTCGAACTTTTTAAGGTTGAGTTTGAGATTTGTATCTTTGGCGGGTTTTGGTCGTAATCTTCCACGGTGACCAGTCGGGTTGGAAAATTATGTTTTTAATTGAAGTTCGTTTATTTGAAATATCGATGTGAAGAGAGGAGTTTTGTTGCTATGCATTTTTGTTCGTTGTATTTTCACTTGTCAAGAAATTCATGCATGGTTTTATGGCACCTTCGGTGACACTATTTGACCTTGTGGCTTTTATTTTTATAGCCAGGCTGTTGTTGCTTATTCTTTGTTTTATTTTCTTGAATATGAATATTCTCACGGGATATAAGTTTATCGTACTTTATTATGGCAGTATTTCCTTTTTCTCTCTCAATCTCAGTTTGTGGAGAAGCCGATAATTCTTTCTTCTTTTTGCCTGTGTTAGAACCGTTTTCCTTGACTATAAGTTGATCATATTTTAAATATGCAATCTTACCTTTCTTTAGTTCTTCTATTAATTTTGGTTTTAATAATTTCCTTTTTTCTAACACTTCTTTGGAAAAGTCTTCAGAAATAAATAAAAAGTTAACTTCGTTTCGTAGGTATGTGAGCGCCAGATTCGGTGCACGATATTCCTTATAACTTGTTACAAGTGCTAAACAACTAATTATTTGTCTGGCGAATAAATCGTAAAAAACACAATTACGATTTATCCAAAACAGTTTTTAGGTTTTATTTTAAAGTACTTGATTAGCACAAGACATTTTTAAAAGTCGCTTCACTCTTATAATATGTCTGTTTTTTGCAATAATTATTCTGATGTCTTACAACAACCATACGAGAATTGTCCAACGCGGTATGGCGGGTAAGAAATTGTTCGATCACGACTAACTAATCACTGTATAAAATATACACTGTATTGATTGTTCACAATTTATTATGTAAAACTGTTTTCGAACTCACACAGCGGTTTTCGCATCGGCGATCGCTCTAAAATCAGTCGTGAAGCAGTCATTTTATGATTTGGCATTCTGATAAAGGGAGCTTGTAGTTTATTGTTTATCAGAATGCCAAATCATAAAATGACTGCTTCACGACTGATTTCAGAACGATCGCCGATGCGAAAACGTGTAAAAGTGAGTTACAGAATCGCAGGGCTGTTGCTTAAAATATCATAGTTCCCGTGTTTTAACCTTTTAACTCACAAATTCTATTATTAATTTTAATAAATATACAGAGGTAATGTTAACTGTGCCGCGGTACCCACATCTCTCCTCGATTTAGGTGATACAACTATCTTAAAATTATTAACTCACAAGTTGACCCCAGCCGCTCAGTATACACGACAATCCAGCCGTGATATCCTTTGTGGGTAATGGCAGGGGCTGAACTTTTTTATTGAATTCTATGGTCTTTTTCGTACTTATAACAGCAATATCGTTGTTGAATTTATTTGGCTTGTTATGTTCTTTGTGAGAAATGACTTTGCTTATTTCATACGATGTACCACCTCTCGTTCTCGATAATGTACCAACTACAGCGGTAAACTCTGATGGTTGGTGACTGAAAAAAAAATTCAAACTCATTACATATAATTTTAAAAGCTCAGACAAAAAACGGCAGCCTGTTATACACTTAGATCAGCGATTTACTGCACATATGTATGTATTATTAGACCTTTCGACACAATGGGCAGCTGTCAGTATCCATCTGTCGGAGATGACAGCAGCGCCACAGAAAGTCCAGTTATTTTTTGTTTTTAGAGCGACTTGGTGTGGCACAAGCCCTTCGGGTGCGTCTCGGCCACCCACCACTCGGGTCTCGGGCTCTTGAGCTCCTTTCTCAGGCGTAAAACCTTGAGCATCGCCTACAATAAAAAGCATTGTACTTAATTTGTATGTAAATAAAAAAAGATTGATAAATAAGAATATTAAGAAAACTTACCCTGTGCGCTCCATGCGACTAACAGTAGAATAAAGGATATCTTTGAGACGCCCATCATCAATGATACTTCTGTAGTGAATACACATATTCATTTATAAACATTTCTTTTTATATAGACCATGTACTCTATTTTTTTAGAAATAGTACAAAAACTCTAATACGATGTTAAATTACATTTTATCTGATAATAGAAAACGAAAACATTGTCAAAATTAATGATTAGGTACTAAGCAATTAGCATAAAAATTACTTACAGATATTCGAACCAAATTATTGTTATTTGACATTGGAATTATGACGTCAACGTTTTCTAATTAAGAATTTGCATATTTCATAAGACGTGGATATGCCACGCATTTTTTTATCAACAATGATACCTATTGTAGTTACAGAAGATGGCGAAGAAAATGTAGGTACGACGAAACAGCCAATTGATTGTAAAATCGCTTTTTTCGAATAACCAAACCAATTAATTGGTGCTGCTATAAAAATTAACCTAGTATCTGATAAATAGTTGATATAGATAAACCTTTTTTATATGTAGCAACATAATTATAATTTTTATCTCAGAAGCGATTTGATGCATTCTTGATCATGCCTTGTCTCCTGCAGACATAAAATGAGAAAAGGAAAATTATCATGAAGGTTGTTGCTTAAGTTTCATATTTTTTGTATGCAATTCTGTGTGCAATCCTGTCGCTGAAGCATGTGGTAGGATACTACACGGAGAGGAATACGCCTGTTTATGCATTGTTTCTGTTCTGATCTTTCGAAGGCTTTCGACCTGGTCAGATACGACTTGTTGTGGGGTAAGTTGAGGCAGACTGGCGTACCGGGACCTTACGTGGACCTGTTCTCGCATTGGTATGAGCGTCAGACGAATCAGGTAAGATGGTCAAACACACTGTCGGAGGAGTACAGGTTGGAATGCGGGGTGAGGCAGGGGGGTTTAACCTCACCGGCGCTTTTCAACCTGTATATAAATGAGCTGATCGAGGCGCTCGGTGGCGCACGTGTCGGCTGCTCGATCGATGTCTCTGTGTGAATAGCATCAGTTACGCAGATGACATGGTGCTGTTGAGCCCATCGGTCTGTGCTCTCCGGCGGTTGTTGTCCATCTGTGAGAGGTTCGCGGAATCGCATGGGCTCCGCTATAATGTTAAAAAAAGTGAATTGCTCGTCTTTAAGGCAGCAAAGAAAAAACCGACTTATGTGCCACCAGTAACACTCGGAGGCGTTCCACTGAAGAGGGTTACTGAGTTCAAATACCTTGGCCATATTGTAACTGAGCACCTTAATGACGATGCAGATATTGAAAGGGAACGGAGAGCATTAGCTGTTCGTTGCAATATGCTTGCCCGCAGGTTCTATCGTTGTAACGCACAGGTCAAGGTAACCTTGTTCAAGGCGTTTTGCCAGTCCTTTTATACATGTGCCCTGTGGGTTAGATATAAGCGGCGGGCATACAATGCTCTCCGAGTGCAATATAATAATGCTTTCAGGATGTTGTTGGGGCTCCCGCGGTACTGTAGCGCATCAGGTATGTTTGCAGATGCACACGTGGATGATTTTTCGTCAATCATCCGCAAATGGACAGCCTCACTGATGCGTGGGGTTCGTGCGAGTTCTAACAATATCCTGACGGTTATAGGTAAACCCGAATGTGCTGTTTTGAGACATTGGGTTCATATAGATGCCTGTGTGTGTCTGTAGAACACTCTTTGGAATAGCCTGTATAGAGATTGAGAATTGCATTATTTTAAGTGTTTACAGACCACCAAGTGCATCTTACGATTTTTTTGAAGAAAAGTTGGAGGAAATTTTGTGTAAAGTTAGTTTTAAGAACAATAAGTATATTATTGTATGTGGTGATTTCAATATAAATTTATTAGAAAATACCTCCATTAGTAAAAAATTCAATCTGTTATTAAAATCTTACAATCTTGTTAACTTGTTTCTTGAGCCCACTAGAATTACAAGCTCCACTGCTACATGTATAGATAATGTATTTACAGATGCAGAGGCAATGCAAACCTCAATTACAACTGATCTTAGCTCAGATCATTGTGGACAGTTAGTGGCGCTAAAATGTAAAGTGGTGAAACAAGTAAATAAGAGCAGTGTGTTTGTTCCAGTGAATAAAAAGCGAATGGTGAGATTTAGACATAATATAGGTAAACGCCTACCTTTATTACCGGTAGGTACTACCGTTGATACACAATACAACAATCTAAGTGATTGTATTAATAAAGAGTTCAACACCATCTTTACCCCAAAGAAAGTCTCTCATTCGCAGTGTAAATCGTTTAGTGATTGGGCGACAGCGGGAATTTATAAAAGTAGACAACGGTTGTATGACCTTTACGCTGAAAAGTCATACAATCATAATGAAGAATTTATTCTTTATGTTCGAAATTATTCGAAATTATTTAAGAAAGTTTATTACGCGGCCAAGTCCTTAAATATCAAAAACAAGATTAAAAATAGTACTGTAGGTGATTGATTAACGTGTCGTATTGAAACAGTGATGTGTTCTGACAAGAACATATCAGAATAGTTACGGTCGTGTGTTCTGAAAAGAACAGTTTCATCGTGTCGTAAGACACGGTAATATGTCCTGACAAGGACAGTTGTTAAACGTTTTCGTCGTGAAACAAGAATAATATGTCCTGAAAAGGACAGTTGTTAGACGTTTAGTCGTGATACGACAATTTGTCCTGAAAAGGACAGTTATTAGCGTTATCGCAAGGCTACGATATCGAAGTGTTCTGAGAAGAACACGTTCGTACGCTTAGATGGCTGCGTGCAGAAAAAGGCCAACTTTTTGCCGCGCCGCATTTTTATCGCCTACTCTGGTACCTGCGCAACCAATCAACGCTCCGCATCTTGGCACCACATGTCAATATTAGTTGTAAGTGTAGGATAATTTTTAAGTATAATTGTACACAGTTTTGTAAATAAATATCATTCATTATTCCATCTTCACCTCTTCTCTACAAGTAATTAGGGAGTTTTATTTTAACATCGACCAAATAATTCTGGAGCAATCTACCTCAAGCAAATATCCCTAAAGTGGTGACCCCGTGAAGAACAACCCCGAGAAGAACATCCCCGAGAAGAACACCAAGAGCATTGAAGATGTCAACAACAGAAAATTCCGGTGCAGAGCGTCTAACTTCATCAACTCCGTCGAGCCAGGAAGTCTCCGGTATTTCACTGTCGCTCCGCGTGCCACCACCTCATCCGCAACAGCCAGCCATCGACACACTCATCGGTGAAATAAGAAGATTGTCTTTGGAAGTTGCTGAGCTACGAGCACAACCTCGCGACAACTACCGCAACAGTCGCTCTCGCCACCGTTTACAATCACGCTCGCAGAACGCATCTACAAATCGTAACGAAAACCAACGAGAGTCGCAGATGGAAGACCGAAACCGAAAAAAATCTCCAATACCGTACTGCTACTACCATCAACGCTACGGTATGGACGCTAAGAAATGCACACCACCATGCAGTGTCAAGCCCATTAACCAGTCGGAAAACTAAAAGTAACGCTAGCCGCGGCGGGAACTGGCGTTACCGAATCATCACACCGCCTTTTCGTTACCGACAGGGTAACGAAACTTACCTTTTTGGTCGACACAGGAGCCAATATCTCCGTGCTACCAAAGAAAAAGGCTCACGCGAAAAACCACTGCCGTTTCAACTCTACGCCGCAAACAACACTGTAATTCCTACATACGGAGAGAAGTCACTCACACTCGATCTTAACCTCCGAAGACCATACACATGGAAATTTGTCGTAGCAGATGTGTCCAAGCCAATCCTGGGAGCAGATTTCTTACAGTACCACCACCTCATTGTCGACGTAAAAAACCGACGATTGATCGACGGGAAAACACAGCTGGTAACTAACGCTCAACTCAGTACTTCGGGCATACCTACAGTTCGCAGTATAGACATTGGGCAAAATTACCACAGCATACTAGCAGATTTCCCAGGCACAACTAGACTCACTTCAATGAAGCTTAGTCCTAAACATTCCGTCGAACACTTCATTGAAACAAATGGACCGCCTCTTCACTGCAGGCCACGCCCCATTGCGCCGCATCGCTACGAAATGGTCAGGAAAGAATTTCAGAACATGATTAACCAAGGGTTATGCAGACCAAGCAAAAGCCCTTGGGCATCACCTCTTCACGTCGTGCCTAAGAAGAGTGGAGAGTTACGCGTGTGTGGCGATTACCGAAGGCTCAACGCTATAACCAAGCCCGATCGGTATCCCATACCACGCATACGTGATTTCACTTATCAACTCGCAGGAAAGAAAATTTTCTCCACACTCGACCTCAACCGCGCGTATCAACAACTGCCAGTCAGCGAGCAAGATGTGGAGAAAACAGCTATCATCACACCATTTGGCCTTTTCGAGTTTCCGCGTATGTGTCCTGGTCTAAAGAACGCCGGCCAGACATTCCAACGTTTTATTCACGAAGTACTGCGCGAACTCGACTTCGTATTCCCTTTCGTTGATGATCTACTGATAGCGTCAATAGACGAGGAAGAGCACCGAAAACATCTACGCACCGTATTACAGCGACTCGAAGAATACGGCATTACTATCAACCCATCAAAATGTGTTTTCGGTCAGCCAACTGTCAAATTCCTCGGTCATCAAGTCACGGCGGAAGGGATACAGCCACCCCAAGAGAAGGTACAGGCTATCACAGATTTTCCAAAGCCACAAACCGTAGAGGAACTGCGACGTTTTCTCGGTATGATCAACTTTTACCGCGAAAATATCAAAGATGCCGCCACCATACAAGCGCCGCTAAATACTTACCTGCACAACATCAAGAAGCGTGACAGAACTAAGATCGACTGGACCGCTGAATCGACGCAAGCTTATGAAGCATGTAAAGAGAGCATAAAAAACGCCGCTTTACTCGCTCATCCGTCTCACCATGCGACGCTTGCTATATTCAGCGACGCGAGTGACAAAACAGCTGGTGCCGCACTCAACCAGTTTATCAACGACTCGTGGCAACCACTCGGCTATTTTTCGAAGAAATTCAGCGACGCACAGACTCGCTACAGTACTTACGATCGAGAGCTACTCGCCATCTACATGGCTGTCAAACATTTTCGCAAAATGTTCGAGGGGCGAGAAATTATAATATTCACGGACCACAAGCCGCTAACTTTCGCTTACACCAAATCAAATACAAACAGCGAATCACCGAGACGCACCCGACAGCTACTTTATATCAGCGAATTTACCACTGATATACGTCACGTCAGTGGGTCTCAAAATGCAGCCGCAGACGCATTATCACGCATCGACGCAATCACATGTCCATCGCCGATCGACTACAATCAACTTGCAATAGCTCAAGAGCGCGACAGCGATACCATTAAAACACTCGGTTTACAGAGCAACTTATCTTTCAAGGAAGTAAACCTGCCCGCGTCAAACATCAAATTACTCTGCGAAACTTCGACCTCATACATACGTCCGTACCTACCTGAAGAATACCGACGTACCGCATTCGACGCAGTACATAACGTTAGCCACCCTGGAATAAAGACCACGAGGAAATTAATTACGCAACGCTACTTTTGGCCCTCAATGAACGCAGATGTCGGCAAGTGGGCAAAAGTATGCCTACAGTGTCAGCGCGCCAAAATACAACGCCACACAACAAGTCCATTATCAATTTTTTCACCAACCGAACGATTCGAACACGTTCACATCGATATCGTTGGTCCGCTACCTACCGCGGCCACCGGTCATCGATACCTCGTGACAATGATCGACAGAGCGACGAGATGGCCCGAAGCATACCCATTATGCGAAATAACAGCTGAAGACGTCGCCAAAGCAGTGTACGAAGGTTGGATTTCCCGTTTCGGTTGCCCTGCTACAATAACAACGGACCAAGGACGCCAATTCGAAAGCAGAGTATTTGCATCTCTTTCTCGCTTACTCGGAATTGAAAAAACGCGTACAACATCATACCATGCACAGTGTAACGGTATCATCGAAAGATGGCACCGTGTCCTTAAGGCCGCATTAAAGGCAAGACTACAGACCGCAAGAAGCTGGATCAACGAGTTACCAACCGTCCTACTCGGATTACGCGCCGCCATGCGAAGTGACACCGGCGTAAGCGCCGCCCAACTTACCTACGGATGCAACATACGCTTACCCGGTGATTTCTTATCAACGACCCGCGATGACGTCATTATGGACTCTGCCTACATCGATCAGCTGCGCGACGCAATACGTAACTTGCAACCAATGCCTAACCAACCACACGGCAACACAAAACCTATATTCATACACCGCGACCTGCAGACATGTGAATACGTATTCGTACGCATAGACGCCGTAAAGAAGCCGTTACAAGCACCCTACGACGGACCCTATCGCGTGCTGAAACGAGACAGCAAGATATTCACGCTGCAGTTACCTAACCGTGAAACAAACATCTCTATTGACAGACTCAAACCCGCCTACACTATCGCCGAGCCAGATGTGCCCACTGACACAATACCGAGTACCTGCAACAAGCAACTCACATCAAGTGCGAGCGAACTACATAAACCATCAAATAGCCTAAAACATCAAAACGACAACAACCTGAAACATCAAAACGATAACAACCTGAAACATCAAAACGACAACAACCTGAAACATCAAAATGACAACGACCTGAAACAACAAGACATTGGGAACAAC
This sequence comes from Pieris macdunnoughi, assembly GCA_905332375.1. Lineage (NCBI taxonomy): Eukaryota > Metazoa > Arthropoda > Insecta > Lepidoptera > Pieridae > Pieris > Pieris macdunnoughi. Next base: position 11,944,696 of record CAJOBZ010000002.1, read on the forward strand.
TCAATACCTACAAGGACAACTCGCCGAGGCCGCGTTATACGCCTGCCGGTACGCTTCGCTAGAGGGGGAATCCTGTAGGTGATTGATTAACGTGTCGTATTGAAACAGTGATGTGTTCTGACAAGAACATATCAGAATAGTTACGGTCGTGTGTTCTGAAAAGAACAGTTTCATCGTGTCGTAAGACACGGTAATACGTCCTGACAAGGACAGTTGTTAAACGTTTTCGTCGTGAAACAAGAATAATATGTCCTGAAAAGGACAGTTGTTAGACGTTTAGTCGTGATACGACAATTTGTCCTGAAAAGGACAGTTATTAGCGTTATCGCAAGGCTACGATATCGAAGTGTTCTGAGAAGAACACGTTCGTACGCTTAGATGGCTGCGTGCAGAAAAAGGCCAACTTTTTGCCGCGCCGCATTTTTATCGCCTACTCTGGTACCTGCGCAACCAATCAACGCTCCGCATCTTGGCACCACATGTCAATATTAGTTGTAAGTGTAGGATAATTTTTAAGTATAATTGTACACAGTTTTGTAAATAAATATCATTCATTATTCCATCTTCACCTCTTCTCTACAAGTAATTAGGGAGTTTTATTTTAACATCGACCAAATAATTCTGGAGCAATCTACCTCAAGCAAACATCCCTAAAGTACCAATAAAACTAAAATGACTTGGAAGATAATTGATAGTGAAACTGGAAGAGTCAGGGATCGCAATCAAGACATCGAACTATGTGTCGATAACACTATAATCAAATCTAACGAAGAGATAGCGATTGTTTTTGATAAGTACTTTTCTGACATTCCAATTTCGACTACTAAGTCTCTTCAATCATCTCCCGCCCTCGCCGAATCGCTGCTCAAAGATAATGTAAACGAGTGCAAGGTCAGTTTTTCATTCCGACCCATTGGTGCCGACGATATAGTGAGGATATTTAGAACCATAGATATTAAGAACACTACCGATCTTTGGGGTATTTCTGTAAAAATAATTAGTAGCATAATTGATGTAATTGCTCCCCATCTAGCTATAATTTTCAACAATTGTATTAAAAGTGGCGAGTTTCCCGATCTAATGAAACATAGTAAAGTTATTCCTTTATTTAAAGCAGGTAGTATGTCCGACCCCAGTAACTTAAGACCAATTTCCGTACTACCTACTTGTAGTAAAATATTTGAAAAAATTATATTAAATCAACTGGTAAGTCATTTTAACGTAAACAAATTATTACATAATAATCAGTTCGGTTTTACCAAGGGTCGCTCGACAGCCGATGCCGGTGTTGAGTTATATAGATATATAGTTAAGGCTTGGGAGGAGTCGCATGACGCTTTAGGTGTTTTCTGCGACTTATCCAAAGCATTTGATTGTGTCCAACACGAGACCTTAATCGGGAAACTCCGCCACTATGGCATCAAGAATACCGCACTGAATCTTCTGACTTCCTATTTACACGGAAGAACTCAGAAGGTTGAAGTGAATGGTAAGAGGTCCTCTGGGTCGGCAGTAGATATGGGGGTACCACAGGGCTCAATTCTTGGCCCTTTCCTCTTTCTTGTTTATATAAATGATCTACCTTTCATGGTAGAGAGAAAACATCAGATAGTTTTGTTAGGTTTAAAGACTTTATTTCTCAAAAAAGACAACAAATGTCACTTACATGAGAATAATACTCTAGATAACATAACATTGTAGTCGTTCTTAAAATAATCACAATAAAATATAGCCGTATATGCAATAAATTTAAAAAATAAAAGTAAACAAAGAAATATGAATTAAAAGTAAGTAATAAGTAAGTAATAAGAAATGAATTTAAAAGTAATTTTGTTTAACATATTCACTTAGCTTCGATTTGAATGAATTGATAGAAGTAATATTTTTTATATCTGTGGGTAGTTTATTATACAGCTGTGCGCCTTCGTAGGTAAACATTTTTTTGCCGTAGTTCGTACGTACTTTAGGTAATGCAAGATAACTCGTTCGACGCATACTTCGTACACGTGGCGGTTTGGAGAATGCTAAACTAGTATGGAGAGAACTTGTTATAAATTTTTTTACAAGAATACATGTGTGATAAATATAAAGTTGTTTTAGATTCATTATGTTTGTGTCTCGATATATATTTATGGTAGGTGCAAGATAATTATAGTGGAACAGTATTTTTATAATTTTATTTTGTAATACTTGAATATTTATTAATTTAGTTTTAGCGGCGCTGCCCCATACTTCAATTAAATAAAGTAGATGTGGCTTGACCAACGAGTTGTAGATGGTGTAACGTACCTGACGTGGGATACACCGAGCAATGTGTCGAAGTGATCCCATAAGTGAACAAGTTTGTTTGCTGATGACACGTCCTTGATTTTTAAAATCAAACGACAAATAACAAATTTTGACGATGTGAAAAATGCTCTGTCTTCGATTGTCCATTGGTTTAGTATGAATAACCTTCTACTTAATGCAAAAAAGACAAAATGCATTAAATTTTGTGCAAAAAATGCAAGGGTTATGGATACTAGACCAATTATAAACGGTGAGGAATTGAATCTGGATGATACAACTGTATTTCTCGGAATCACCATGGATTCAAAACTTCAGTGGTCCCCTCATATTAACGGATTGGCGAAGAGACTTAGTTCTGCAGCCTACGCGGTTAAAAAATTCGCTCACTAACTGATGTCGATACAGCTAGACTTGTTTATTTTAGTTACTTTCATAGCTTAATGACTTATGGCTTATTATTATGGGGTCATGCTGCTGATGTCGAAACTATTTTCATCCTGCAGAAGAGGGCTATTCGTGCAATCTATAATTTAAAATGTAGGGAATCTCTTAGAGATAAATTCAAGGAAATTAATATACTTACCTTTCCCTCGCAATATATTTATGAAAATATTATGTATGTATACAAAAATAGTGATAAGTTTACTAGAATAGAACATACGCACAATGTTAATACACGGAACAAACGCAGGCTGCAATTTCCCCGTACTAGACTATCTAAAGTTAGTAATTCTTTTTTTGGGGAAAGGGATACTCTTCTTTAATAAAATCCCAGAGGCTCTTTTATCACTGCCTTTCAATAAATTTAAGAAATGTATTAAAGAAAAGCTGTGTAAAAAGGCTTACTATAAAGTCAACGATTATCTTGTTGATAAAAGGGCCTGGGACTAGTGCTAGACAGGCTACTTCTAATCAATTTGCGATATTTGATTTAAATAAGTGTTGTTTGATGATTTGCTGTTTTAAAAGAGTACCGAGAGTTTTTTACGCCGGCTTTTCTCTCGGCCTACACCCTCTGTCTTCTTTGCCGATGAGTAGGGATGCCTTCAAATTTAATGACGTGGAATAAGTGATACATGTATCTTATGTTCCATAATAAACATATTTTATTTTATTTTATTTTTATTTTATTTTGTGTACCTGGTGCCTCGAATCAACGTTGATATATGAATTAAATGTTTTCTTCTTTGTGTCTTTAATAATTTTGCTAAATTTAATTTTACTAACATAGTTATAAGGATTACTTTACTAACAATATATGGATTTTTTAATGGTCTGAATTAAATGATTTTTATTTTTATTTTTTTATTTGAAATATCAGTATTTTTATAAGTAGGTACCTATACTAAAATATTATATGTAATCAAAAAGTCAAAAGTCTAAAATCATTTATTCATATAGGTAACACAATGTACACTTATGAACGACAAAAAGAAATTACATATTAAATGCTTCTAATTTTACATTTACTGCCAATTCTCAAATCAAGGGCGTAGAACGGAAGAGAAGAACTGACAACAAACTCTCCGCCATTTTTTTAATCGCTAAGTTTTTTTGTTTTACACAATGTTTGTAAGAATCTGCAACAATTACACCATGTTCCACATGACATCTTAAGTAATAAACGAAATTAAAAACAAAGATTTGTCCTCTATCAGCAGGAGGCATGGTGAAATAGGAACACGCACTTACATTCTCGTAGGAACAACACGCAAATACATAGTCGAAATAACTAACATCACCGCATAGGGGAAGATCGTTACCCTTCGTACGCGGGGCACATTCATACAGTCAAAATAAAACTTGAACGAAACAATATACAGTCTTGCTTTTTTATGTGTGCATGAGTCGAGGTACCATCTTTACATCAACGAAGTTTCGAGAAATTCGCACCGATGAGAGTGAAGTTACAGGCATGGACGTGTTTTCGCGCTCGGTTAGTAATTTTTTGATCAATGTTTTTGTCTCTTGTTACCGTAGATAAAATAAGTTTTCGTGTAGAGTATTCTATCAGTAACTAGCAAAATATACTTAAGATACGTCTCCAATACTTAATTTAAGACGTTTTCCTATTAATATTAAAATATGTTATATTTCGTTGTTATTCAGTTAGTGGGGTACATTCGGACAGCACTAGATGGGGCACATTTGAACGAATTGTACAACTAAATTTGTATGAAAATTTGTCGACGCGAACTGTCATTTTCATACAAATTAAGTTTTCGACTTTCTACATACCCTACTGTTAAAGCATCTTGACTAAACCCTCTGGTACTTACCTACTTAGGTACGATTGTGTTAGTGTGCTAATTGCTAATTTTTGCATTAACTTTGTCCTGTGTTGCTATATTTACTATCCTCGATGTAAATATATATTAATACCTATTTCTTATTATCTTTATTAAGGTTGATTTTGATGCTTGTGAACCAGATGCTTTGAATAATTATTTACCAATCCATCAAATTGTAGTTCCTTCGAAGTCAGTTTGACACCAGAGGCATTTCGAAGTAGGTAATCAAACAAACAAAATGACGTCGACGGCCAGGAAAACCACGAATTTATACTGCCACACCGGAAAATAAGAAGTGCTAATCCGCACCAAAGATTAAGAAATGTGATTCTAAACTTAAGATACCTAACTAATTAAATTTAGTTTTACATAAGAAAAGCTATGTAATTTTTGTTCACTATAAGAAAAGTTTTTGTTTTATTTTTGTTTAATAGAAATTAAATCTTTATTTTTGTATTTAATTTCATTGCTAATAAATGAATTTTGATTTATATGTGTCGTTTTAATCGCACGTACGGAACTACCCCACAGCGTACGAAGGTACCCTCAACACTGTACGAAGGTGCCCCGTTGATGGGGCAGATTCGTACGTTTTCCAGATTTAGTTTAAATCATAATTATGGTTGAACCATCAGATGAAATCATTTGTCATTTTTTTATATGAATCTCAGATAGTTAGACTATAAATTTAAGCTATCAGGTGATTGATTCATGGAAAAATAAAAAAATAAAAAAATAAAATGTGAAAACCGTACGAAGGGTCCCCACCTTCCCCTATACGAATTCAAGTACTACCAGTCACCACAAGTAGCACTTGTTCATGAGAATGACGCATGGCCAGCTATCGGCCCCCTCGCCATATTTTAGGGAGAGAGACAACCCGACGCATGGAAGCCGCCACAAGCAATGCCATTTAAGCGAGCATGACGATCCTTGAAATGTGAACTTGGCTACATAAGAAAATAATAATAATACTAAGGGTCTGTTTCACAATGTATAGATAAAGTACCAAATAGCTATGCAACACATAAACTATTTGGAAGATAAATTGAGCTATTTGACACTTCATCGGACTCATACCTTATGATGGACTTTATGTGACGAATAGCGCTATCTGACAGTCGTGAAACGCAACAATTGTGTTTATCCTACCAATAAGTAATAAATAGCTAATTTGGAACTTATGTAGAACTTATCCGTACATTGTGAAACAGACCCTTAGTATACTGTAATAATTTGATACCACATGGATCACGGTTTGTTCCCACTTTACATTAAAACAGTCGTGGATGTTGACGATCGCCCCAGAGTCTGGAAATGCAGCCGAGAGATTCAGTTGCGTTATCTCTTTAATTAATTTAATAATTTCAGCGTACCAAAAGTTCAAAATTCCTGCTTGTGTTGCCTGTGTAGAAGTTATGTTCAAATTATTGAATTTCAACTATCCTTCAACTGATAATAAATGATTTCTTATCAAAACCCAATTAAGGCTTCTATACATTGATATAACATTAAGGTGTTGGATTAAACATCCTTCTGTTTCAGGTAAGTGCACATTGTAAATTAACTATTAATTGAAAGTTATAAACAAAACACGTAACCATTAATATGTACTAGGTATGTAATATAAATAAACTTATTACTTACCTTAAGTTGCTCCTTTGATAGATGGATTGTACGGTACATAATTTGTCACGAAAGAATAAGGATACAACATCTTCATCATATTTATAGTAGATTATTTTTATTATTATATTGGCTAGGTATTTTTTATTTTATTTCTTTACATGATATGTATACACTACATTGAATTGTTTTTATTTGAATTTATACTAGGAAGGAACCCAAAATATGTTTGAAGTAGTTCTTTTCATTCAATAATCAATCTAAATTTTATCAAATAAAGTAGTAAATATTCTGTCTACAATGATGAAAATTTAGACAATTAACACTTTTTAACTCGGCGTTGCGCAGAGATGTGGGATCTCTCTCCATCTTCTACCAGTTTTACCATGGAGAGAGAATTCAGAGAAGTTGTTTGGGGCTGAATACGAAATTCACCCGTATCACTTCGAAGCCCGTCGTTCCATATCGTCGTCGTGCTATTCCACTGCTTTTTAGACATGAAACGAATAATGGGGGACTTATAAAGCTGATGGCGACCTATGTTTATGTCTTTATTGTTTCGTCCTTTCGTTTTCTAAAATTATTATTTTTCTTTGTTTTGTACATTGTTCCCTTATAATGTGTATTCGATAGTAATGTTATTATTCGACTTTGGGATGCGTCAGTGATCGCTGACTTGTCGTACTAAGTAAATTAAATTTATTAGTATTATTTTTTTATTTTATTTTCTTTATATAATAGGGGGCAAAAAGGCCCGGCCTTTGAGGGAGAAGTGCTTTCTAACTTTGAATAGTTTGAGGTCTCTTGGAGGTTGGTATCTCTCAGGGAAGACTCCCATCGGGAGTCGACTCCACAGTTCTTTAGTTCGCAAAAGAAAATGCCTAGTGAAACGAACTGTGGAACACTTCCAGCCATCAATCAAAGTGATTTTGATTACAGTTTTTCTTACATTTTAATTATTAATATGTGATTTGTAAAATAATGTACGAATTATTTCTTCTCCGCGACTTCTTAATTATTGTTCTCTTATATAATGCTCTCTATATCTTGATCTCACTATTATTAAGAAAAAAAATACCAAAACCATTTTATTTATTTTATATTCTATCACAGCATTGAAGTCACTTACGAACTACGCAATGTTACAAATAACCCTTTAGATAATTCAATCTAAATCTAAATAAAATTAATCCTAGGAACATTGTCATGTATATGATTGTTATTATTAAGTTTGTCATACTATTATAATAGACTTATTAAAGGTTAAAACTTAAAATAGGGACGGAATAGTAAATTCGATTTAATACCATTTGGTGGACCCGAGTCTCACAATATTACCTTATTGGATACATATTACATATAACAAATTCTAATTAAAACTCATATTATCTTTTTATTTGAAGAGTTGAAACCGGTGCCCTTTGTATAAGATAGTTCATACATCTGATGCAGTCTTCATTACTTTTTCAAACCCGTGGTTCAGCCAAAGAGGGATAAAGTATTAACGATATGATATGAAAAAGAGTTAATCATTTCTAATAATGCTCAAAGAGCAGTGACTGTGCTGAGCTCGTCGCTGCTTCTTCTGTAGCGGAGGTCGGGGGGAGCAGCGGTTTCCGATTCTAGAGTAAATGCGTCGATATCGGCCGATCCTTTTAGGAACATCTGAAAAGAATGTATTCAAGTTTTACTATATATATTTATATATAATCGAATCTTTAGATTAGTAAAATTCAAAATATAATGAAAATCTGAAATTACAAATAATTATTTTAAAAATTATAAATTTTCGAGTAGCCCCCATCAAATTACCCTCATGTGGGGCCGGGGGCGTGGGCCCCACGTTGGGAAACAGTGGTTAAGTAAAAGACAGCTCTTTGACATATGCACATATCGATGCCTGATCACTCAATGGCGTCGTGCAGAGGTTCATCCCGTTTCACGAGATAATGTTAATTTTATAATTTTTTAAGCTATTGCATAGATTTTATCGCGGGCTTTGAGCGCGCCGACCGAATGAAGAAATTCCGTAAAGAAAATAAAAACCTAGCACACGATTCCGTAATTTAGGTGCGGCCAATACGCGTTAGAGCGGGACAGAACGCATACTGCGTCTCACATCGGTCTGGCGTGATCGGTGACGTAGCACAGGTGCATTAGAGTGAGATAGACTATATAGGCGTGTTAGTCTGAGTCTGGTATATTGAATTAGAATAAGTATATAATAATTGCATAAGTTGATTAAAAAATGCTATGCAATAGCTGTACCGCCGCAGTCCCCGAGTGCAACACGTTTTTTTTTATTTTTACTTAATAATAAAGGACATTACATTTAGCGTTTCATTTGTGGACTACAAATGAGACAGCAGATATCAAAACAATCAAATAATATTTGTTGATGCCAACCCCCACGACACCTCAGAGACTCGGGCCTGCACAGGATTATACGTTTAGATGTTCGTTTGAGAACACCCGTGCAGTAACCAAAGTAACCTCGGTGCGGCTTTGAATACCGGTGGGGTTTGACTTCGTACGTACTACAATTGTAGCCAATCCCGACGACGCCTCAGAGACTCGGGCCTGCACAGGATTATACGTTTAGATGTTCGTTTGAGAACACCCGTGCAGTAACCAAAGTAACCTCGGTGCGGCTTTGAATACCGGTGGGGTTTGACTTGGTACGTACTACAATTGTAGCCAATCCGACGACGCCTCAGAGACTCGGGCCTGCACAGGATTATACGTTTAGATGTTCGTTTGAGAACACCCGTGCAGTAACCAAAGTAACCTCGGCGCGGCTTTGAATACCGGTGGGGTTTGACTACGTACGTTTTGTCGAGACGGTTTGACGTATCGCTGGCACCGCCTCAACCCACGCACCCCTGCTAGTGCGTAATTGTAGGATGTTGTCTTGAAATGAAACTGCGCCTTGTTCTTGTTTCTTGCTTTGCCGATGATTCGTGGGTCCCAGTTCGTTGTCGGAGGAAAGAGGATTTTGCGTAAATCTCGCCGAGCTTAAGTACTCCAACAGTATACCGCGACGAGAGCTGCGCTTTCAGACATCTGCGCGCGTATACCGCGACGAGAGCTACGCGACCCTTTTATTCGGCGAAGCATTTTATTTATTTATTTCCCTTAAATTATTTACATATTCTCATCTAACTTATTTATACTTAATTTCTACTTATGAGCTATCAACAATATTCTTATTTTACTTATAGCTCATACTTAATTACCACTTACGAGCTGCAAACAATATTCATATTTAACATATAGCTCATACTTAATACTACTTAAATCTATGAGTCGCCAACATTCTCCCCCTCGTGCGTAGCACCGTCATTCCTGCACGGCGACTTCGCAGGCACCAAGATGACGATCCTCGACGATGGTCTTCGTATCACTCCACCTTTGGTTGCCACGTCCACGATCCTGGTTCTTCCGTCGGGCCCGGGGTACGTGGTTTCGATAATTCCCTTCGGCCAAGTGCATCGTGGTAGCGTGCGATCTACGATAAGAACCACGTCGCCTGGCTGCAGCTGCTCGCCTTCCCGTCGTCCTGTCGTTTTCCTGGGCAGTAGTGTGGGCAAGTACTCCCGTAGCCATCTCCTCCAAAAGTGATCAGAGAGTCGTTGGACGGTCTTCCAATCTTCTCTGCCCACCAGCTTTGCATCAGGAAAATATCCAACGCGTGCAGCTCCACTGGATCGCCCAATGAGAAAGTGATTTGGGGTTAGCGCCTCCTCTTCCGAATTGTCAGCTAGGTTGGTTATTGGTCTGGAGTTGACCATGTGTTCTGCTTCCAACAGCAACGTATGCAGAACTTCCTCTCGTGGAACGCGCTCCTTTAATGTAGCGTCTAGTGCGACCTTAATGGAGCGCACCAATCGTTCCCAAGCTCCTCCCATATTTGGTGCGCTGGGAGGAATGAATTTCCACTGTATGCCAACCTTCTCTGCTTCTGTGACGATTTCCTCTCTTTTAAGGTCTTCAATGGCCGTTTGTAGTTCTTTGCTGGCCTTGACAAAGTTTGTTCCATTATCGGAATAAATTATCTTTGGCATTCCTCTTCGAGCAGCGAATCTCCTTAACGCCATTATGGTAGAGTCCGTCGTAAGGCTGGGCACTATCTCGATATGTACTGCCCTTGTGGTCAGGCAGGTAAACAAGGCTCCCCATCTCTTCTCTCTTCGTCTGCCGATCGCCACGAGCATTGGGCCGAAGTAGTCCACACCTGTGCAGTGTGCACGTGAAAGGGGGCTCTCCATGTCTCAGCCTTTCTTGAGGTAAGTTGCCCGCCGGCGACTCCGCTGGTTTACCCTTCTTCAGCTTGCAGTGCTGGCAGTTTTGTTGTATACTACGCAGCACTGATCTCAGGCCTAACATCCAGTATTTTTGCCGTATTTCGTTCATTACTGTGGCTTGATTACCATGGTTGTATTTCTCGTGATAATGTTTAATCATCAATCTCCCAATGGCGCTCCTGCCATCCAGTACTATGGGCGTTAAATAGTCGTTGTCAACGCCCGCTACGGTTCTTGCTCTACCTTGAAGTCTTATGAGATTGTCTTTCATAGTGACGTCTAGCCTTTTCAATTGGCTTCGATTCTCCGTCGTGCGCCCTTGTTTGAGATTTTTAATGTCTTGTTCAAAGCTGCTTTGCTGACATTGGGCGATTAGAACTTCCTGCGCTCGTAATAGGTGTGTCTCGCCGATTGGAAGGTAAGTTCGCCTCTTTTTTGCACTTTTATTGCAGCGCTCGAGGTTCGACGGCTTCTTTTCTCTACATAGGTCGATGAATTGTAGTACCCTAGCAGTCGATCTCCACAATCTTGTCCACGATGATAAGTTTTCGGGAACCGGAGTAATTTCACTGTGGCGAAGTGTATTCACCTGCTCCGTCGTTCTGTCTTCGTCGCATTTTTCCTTTTTAAAACTTCGTGGAGCTGGCCATTCTTCTTCGCCTTTTGACAGGAAATCTGGACCCTTGAACCACCGATGTTCCGCGTTAAATTCTTCCGGTGGGCTCCTGGTCGCATCATCGGCAGGATTCTGCGCTGTAGGCACCCATCTCCAGTCTTGCGGTTTTGTCAGATCCTCTATCTCCGCAATTCTATGAGCTACGAAGGTCTTAAACGTTCTGGGATCTGCCTTTATCCAGGAAAGTACCACACTCGAATCCGTCCAAAACGTTTTCTTTGTAACTTGCAGGTCGAGTTCTTTTGCCACTGAGTCTGCAAGTCTACTACCTAATAGAGGTTTATCAAGTATTTTCCTTTACCTCTGGTTCGCCAGTATACTGCGGCTGCATACGCTGTCTCACTCGCGTCAGTAAAAGTATGCAGCTCCCCCTCAGTGCAGAATGGTGACATGCATCGCGGCAGTCGGATGTCTTTTATTCTACCGATATGCTCTAGGTAGCTCTTCCAAGCTTCGGTGTCGTCTTCAGTGATTTGGTCATCCCATCCAACACCACTGCGCCATATCTTTTGGATGAGCTTCTTTCCTTGGATGAGAATGGGTGATAGCAGTCCGAGTGGGTCGAAAGTAGACATCACAGCTCCCGTGACTTCTCGTTTTGTTTGAGTCTGCATGCCTCGCGCTACCTCGTCAGGGATTTTCCTAAATTGGCTTCTAAATCCAAGACAATCCTCTGACGTCAGCCATCTCAGTCCCAGGGTCTTTTCTTCGTTTTCACCTAGGTGCACTTCCTGTTCGCCGTCGGCTTCTACGATCTCTTTCTTATTCGACGCCCATCCTCGTAGCTCGAAGTGCGCCCTCTGGTGGATTAAGTCGACTTGCTGCATTACTCGTTTGCAATCGTCAACACTGTGGAAGCTTTGCAAATAGTCATCCATATAGTGATTGCGCTCTATTGCTTGCGCCGCTTCTGGATATTTATGTAAGTGGATCTTTGCGTTCTTGTTTTTTATATAAATAGCGGTGCAAGGCGACGACGCAGCTCCAAATATCACTGATGTCATTCTGTATTCCTTCACTGGCGCTTCCTTGTCTTTTCGCCATAGGAACCTGAGACTGTCTCTATCTTCTTTACGTATTTTCACTTGCAGAAACATTTCCTTTATATCGGCCGATATTGCTACAGGGCCTTGACGGAATCGCAGTAGTACTCCAAATATTGACTGCAGTAAGTTCGGGCCGGACAGCAGAACGTCGTTGAGGCTGACTCCGTTGTATTTGGCCGCAGCGTCGAAAACAATTCTCAGCTTCTTTTTCAGAGGGTGAACCACTGGGAAGTGAGGCAGGTACCATTTTTTGTTGGATGTGCAGTCGGCTGGTGCTTCTTCAGCGTAGTTGCTTTTCAACAGATTGTCTATCTGCGCGCTATACTCATTTTTTAATTTAGCGTCCTTACGCAGCTTTTTTTCTATGCCTTGAAATCTGTTGAAAGCTGCTGCGTAATTGTTTGGAAGTTGTATGTCCTCCTTTTTCCACAACAGTCCGACCTCGTATCTGCCATCTTCCAACTGTCGGCTGGTTCTTTCCAATATGTCTAGTGCTCGCTGTTCTATATCCGTTGAAGGCTTCTTCGGCTGAACCCCCAAAGACTCAATAGTGAAGTGTTCCCTCACCAGCTGATCTATTTTGTCTTCGACGACGTTTGCGTGTGCACATGTGTTCACATAATTGATCGGAGACACGCCGCTGCTGTCGGAGCCGTGGAGAACCCATCCTAACTTTGTTCATGACGCCACCGGCTGCCCTGGCTTTCCACGTCGTATTTGTAACGAGACAATGTATTCCCAATTGTCTTGGCCAATGAGCAGCTTCGGCGCCTCAGCTTCGTAGCACACGTCTTGTAGTAAACCCCGCAAGTGATGACACTTCTTTAGTCGGCTTTTATCTACGAGTTGTGGGGTTAATTTGAGCTCCTTGATAGTTCTTGCCCTCTTGAGTGTACTTTTCTCGCTTTGCTTGATTCCTTTCACTTCGATGTCTAAAATCATGGAGTCGTGATTTTTCATTTGCCCTCCGCCGATAGTTTCTATATTCAGGGTTTCGCGAGGATCCTGGATGCCGATGCTCGAAGCCACGTTTTCGTCAAGCAGTGTCACCGTTAAGCCTTCATCTAGCAGCGCCAGTACTTGTTTGCTCCCAGCCGGTCCGTATATCTCCACCTTGAGCATCTTAAGAATAGCTTTCGGTGTGCTTATTGTATTGACCGTCGCTGTCTCGGGCGCTGCCTCTTCGTGACATCGTTCGCTCTCCGACGTCACATGTAGTAGGCTATGGTGCCATCTTCGACACAACTTGCACGGTGGTCTTCGGCATGTTTCTTTCCGGTGCTTCCCAGCGAGACACTTGAAGCAGACCTTAAGCCTCTTAACTGTTTCCCATCTCTCGTTGACTGCCGCTTTTAGGAATCTTTGGCAGTCTTTGAGTTTATGTGTGCCTTCACAGTCTGGGCACTTGATTTCTTCAGGTCTACTCCTTTCAGCGATATTATACGTAGCTTGCTTCACTGGCCTTCTTATCGCTGCGCTCGGTCGTACGCTTTTGCTGTCTTCGAGTACCGCGAATGCGCCGCATTTGTCTGCTTCTAAATTGAGGAAGTTGCTTATCATTTGGATATCACTGAACGATTCCTCTTCCCTCGCAGCCGTGAAATCATACCATCTGAATCTGAGAATTGGAGGCATCTTCTCTATTATAAGTTTCACGATTTCAGGTGAGTAGAGGTATTGCGGCCTCTTCAATCCCTTTATGGCGGCCACGCTGTTATTTATTTGGCTAGCGAAGACGCATATGTCCCTGGGATTTTCCGTCGTTCTGGGAAGCGCCTTTAATTTCTCCAGTTCAGCTAGCACCAGCGCGTCGGGTCTACCAAATCTTCGGCGTAAAGCGTTAATAACTTCTTCTGGCATTGCCTCTGAGTATAAGAGGCTCTTAATGCTTTCTCTTGCCGTGCCTTTAATCGCTTTACGTAGCCGCGCCATATTCTGTATGCCAGAGAACATCGGAGATGTGTCTTCATATACGACTCGGAACGCCGTCCATTCGGAGCTGTCGCCTTCAAATATTGGCAGCTCTTGAATGTACTTCGGTTGCGGCGCTACATGTGTCGTCATGGCTTCCTTTATTGCGTCAGCTATTACTCGAATGTCGCTCTTTGTTTCTATTTCTTCTGGCCTTTGTGCCGAAGAGCGCATCCAATTTGCTACCTTTTCTTCATGGTTATCGTTGACATCTTCTATAAAGGAGTCTTCCTCTTCCGTTTCTGCTTCTAATCGTAATCTGGCCAGGTGGGCTGCTGCCTGCGCTTCCCGCAGCTCGCAGCGAGCCAGCTCTTCTCTGGCCTCGGCTTGTCTTCTTGAGCTGGCTCTGGATACGGCTCTCGATGCGGCCCGCCGGGTGGAACCCGCTGGTGCCAGAAGCAAAGCTTGATCTGGCTGGCTGGCTGCGCTCGTCGACGTGGACTGCTCTATCGTTATCTCTTCGCCTGTGGTCCGGACTTCGGACGTAGTGGCGGAGGTAACAGTCGTCGTCGTTTCCCCTTGCTGCATCCCGTTCTGTGACCTTGTGACTGGCATTTTCTTTTCGCAGTATTCACTTCTTGTTGACAACCGTTGCAGGATCCGGCTCGAAGGACCACTGTTGATGCCAACCCCCACGACACCTCAGAGACTCGGGCCTGCACAGGATTATACGTTTAGATGTTCGTTTGAGAACACCCGTGCAGTAACCAAAGTAACCTCGGTGCGGCTTTGAATACCGGTGGGGTTTGACTTGGTACGTACTACAATTGTAGCCAATCCCGACGACGCCTCAGAGACTCGGGCCTGCACAGGATTATACGTTTAGATGTTCGTTTGAGAACACCCGTGCAGTAACCAAAGTAACCTCGGCGCGGCTTTGAATACCGGTGGGGTTTGACTACGTACGTTTTGTCGAGACGGTTTGACGTATCGCTGGCACCGCCTCAACCCACGCCCCCCTGCTAGTGCGTAATTGTAGGATGTTGTCTTGAAATGAAACTGCGCCTTGTTCTTGTTTCTTGCTTCGCCGATGATTCGTGGGTCCCAGTTCGTTGTCGGAGGAAAGAGGATTTTGCGTAAATCTCGCCGAGCTTAAGTACTCCAACAGTATACCGCGACGAGAGCTGCGCTTTCAGACATCTGCGCGCGTATACCGCGACGAGAGCTACGCGACCCTTTTATTCGGCGAAGCATTTTATTTATTTATTTCCCTTAAATTATTTACATATTCTCATCTAACTTATTTATACTTAATTTCTACTTATGAGCTATCAACAATATTCTTATTTTACTTATAGCTCATACTTAATTACCACTTACGAGCTGCAAACAATATTCATATTTAACATATAGCTCATACTTAATACTACTTAAATCTATGAGTCGCCAACAATATTAATTATATTAAACAAAGATGTCTTCATCTCTTAGATGAAAGGGGATATTACATCACTTATACATAAGTTTTCTCTTTAAAGTAATAATATTTGAAAGTGGAACCTGTTCGAGCGACGTCTGGTTGAGAGTGAAGTCTTCCACGAGTCCGTCCCTCTGCAGCTCACTCATCACTCGGAATATTGAACTCACCGGCGTCACCGTTTCCTTTCCCGACTCTGGAATTATAACTGAATAAAAAATCTGAACTTTCGACATTTCAAACTCTGAGACTATTTCATCTCACCCGTGACGAGCGTGGGCACGATGAAGTGAACGGCGGCGGCGTGAGCGGCGGTGAGCGTGGCGTGAGGAGCGTGCTCCGCGACGCGTTCCCACACCGCGCGGACGCCGCCGGGATTGGCTTCACACACTCGTGCGCACACTACGTATCCACCGCCAAACCTGGAAGTACATTATTAGTTTATGTGGAACATAAACACTTCCAACTATCAAAACGAATCGCAATGACAGTCACCTGGCCAAGCCCTGGTCGAGTGGCGCGATCGCAGTCAAGCGCCCGTCCCTGAGTAAAGCCACTCGATGCGCTCGTCGCGCGTCATGCAGCGCGTGCGTGGAGAGGAGCACACCGCGTCCCACTTTGCACGCTCTCAACCACGCCCGGGACACGCAGGCCCGAGACCCGGGATCCATTCCGCTGAAATAATCAATCGATGACTAAAGCGATAAATAATATTTGTTTAGAAACTAAAAAAAAGAGTCATCTGTATCCACCGATGGATTATGAGGACGTCGGGCACTTACCTGGTGGGCTCATCCAGCAAGACGAGGGGATTCCGCCCCATGAAGGCGACGGCAGTGCACAACTTCCGCTTGTTGCCGCCGCTCAGCACGCCGCTGCGGCTCGAACTGTATTTGGTCAACTCGAACTGCTCCAACGTGCGCTTTATCACCTGAAACGTTCAAATGTTTAACATTCAAAGATCTCTTATAATGTTGCCCTTCACCATGATTTTTAAAAAACATTTTATTCGTTTTTTAGAAACGATTGAAGATATTTTAGACACAAATAATTGTTTAACGGAAAATTATCGCCATCACTTGAGAGAAAAAGTAATCAATAAAAAAGTGACAATAATTAAATACCAAATCAGTATAATTACACTCTCCTTGAGTTTTACTTAATCTTTACTTAAATTTAAGAAGGAAAAACAAAATAAATACAAATTGTTTTTATGTACTAAATGCAATTGGAAAATTCGCATGCTTTATTCTGGATAATTAAAAGTTTATGAATGCTCGGATTATCAGAAAATGTTCTGATGGAGTCAATTGACCGGTGATTTTTATTGTTGCTTTGGTTAATGATTCAGATTCCTTCAATTATTTTAAAGAATCATAATTTAATTTGTTATAATTGGAATCATTAACGAATAAAAGTACAAATATTGTAACGACTAATCAGAGCAGAGCAAATGCCATCTGGACTTTGGACAGTACGTTCAGGGAACGCATTAAGGTAGTTCTGATTGAGTATTCAGTGGAGCATTGTGGTGATGAGAGATTGTGATGAAAAGTGAGATCGGGGCCTTGAAGCTTCAACGTTATTTATAATGTTAAAAAGAATCATTATCAGAATTATTTGTGTCTTTTATGCTCTCACTTTACCCACATGATGCCCACTAATACCGCTAAAGATGATATCTGACAAATATTTTTTATTAAAATACACAATAATTATTACCTCTTCATCGGTGATGCCTCTCAGCTTGCAGAAGAACTGCAGCGTCTCCCTCACCGTGAGCAGACAGTCCAAGGCGTCTCGTTGGGGACAGTAACCTTAAACCCAAATTAAACGTTAATTATATGAACAAAAGAGATTAAACTAAAATGGAAATGTTAGTTTCATACTGATAAGTCCCCGGCAGAGATCTCTTTGGCTCGCCTCGTGCCGGTGGACGTACACGTGTCCGGAGGTCGGACGCACTTCGGCCGTCAACATCGCGAACGTACTCGACTTGCCAGCGCCGTTCTGCCCCACCAAGGCGGTGCACTGCAAATATAACTTATATTTATCATACCATTTAAACAATAATATATATTATAGCATGTTATAGTAGTAGTATAGTACTAATAATTCAATAATTTAATAAATAAAACCTCGAAGGCCGGTATCCCCAAAGTCAGATCGTCCACGGCCACCCGGAAGCCGCTCACGGCCGGATACATTTTGCTGACGTGCACGCAGGATATGACGTCAGTCACCTTGGCACCGGTTAGCGTGGAGCGTTTCAGCGAATTGCTCTTTAGGTCTTCGTTTGAGTCCACGAATCCTGAAATTTGGGTTTTATGAATATTTTTCAATGAAGAATAATTGGAGAATCTAGTAACTAAAATAGAAAATAAAACACAGCATATCAGAAAACAAAGAAAATACAACAATAACAATTAGCTCGTTCAGCAAAATACTCCCCGATCCGGCTGGTCCCCGTGGGGAAACATGACCACCCTCCATTACATATTATGACAAAGGAAGAAAGGACAGTCATAAAAAAAGGCGCTCTAGGTAACAATAATTAAAATTAAAACAACAAAATTAGAACTGAACATTTCTTTGAGAAAAATCAGAGAAAAAAAAGAAAAATGCAAAAATATGGAGGAGGCTTTTACCCTAAAAGGGGCCATACAATACCAATAAAAAACTACCTTAATTTTTTACAACTTATACTCATATTAACATAACGTTAACTAACCAATTTTTGTATGAATTCATTAATAAAGCTTTAATAATAAATAATCTTCACCGGCATTAATGTTCCCAATGGTGCGCAGACGCAACGGCGAAACCGCGGCCGTCACTCGACGCTCTTCGCGTACCACGTCTTCTTCCGAGGATTCGTCCCTTCGTCTGGTGTATCGGGGAGCAAATCTGGAAACCGACGCGCCCATCTTATCTTCTTGATCGCTTAATAGCTTTTCAATTTAGATGCAGAGTCAAGTAAAAAGTTTAAAATAAAGCAGTGGCGCTACAACCTTTTTAGGTCCAGGCCTCAGATTTCTGTATCTGAATCAAGTAAATACACAATGAAAGAAATCACGACAAACTTAACGTTTACTTAAAGTTTTCAAGTCGCTCAACGTGCAGATCATAAGCAATGATGTAATTAGAGGAAAATATATTTTCAATCTTTCTTTGTAAAATTACAGTTCTTTTCTAATGAATAAAATGTCAGTTGAAATAATAATACCTGGAAAGCAGATCGTCGAAGCAACCGTACTCGAAGGCCAGGTTGAGTCCGAAGAGAGCAGTTCCGACCGCCAGCAGCGAGATGTAGTGGTACAGCACCAGGGAAGAGGACAGAGGATCGCGGTACGTGTCCATTCCGAAGGAGCCCAATACCTAACGTTCACAAATGTCAAAAGAATAATTGTATGAAAAGAAATTAGAAGTCAAGAATATAGAACGTACCTGAGCCTGTATTGTGTTCTTAGCGATCTCCAAGAGGCCGTCGGCCAACACGAATTGTGGACTCAACAAAAAGACTTTATGTAAAACCCAGCGGGCGTGGTCCGTGGCCTGAAAAAAATAATATATTACAAACATAAATAAAGAAGTTGGTGAGATTGGGAGAAATAGATAAAGAGAGATGGAGCCAGTTGGAGTAGACCTATACTTTATAAGAGATCCTTGGAGATAGAGATGGATGAATGTTTCAAGGAATAAACGAGGCTTAATTATTATTATTAATTAATAAAAACAATCAATATTTAATAACAACTTACGTCGGAATCGGAAATGATGTCCAGCACCAGTAATATGGCGATACCGCCGAGAGCTACGAAGGTGTTGCCACAAAACAGCACCATGTTGGCCAGACTCGGCTCTTTGAACCACTTCTCCGACACGTACACTACGCCTGCGCACGCGTAGCTGCAATTTCAATATTCTTCAATTATAGAAATGGATTTTGATTTAAATAATACGAGCACCAAAATATTTGGACTACTCACCCGTACAAAACAATGAGTACACAAATGGCAGACAGATTATTTCTCGCCACAAACACGGGGAAGTTGAATATCTTCAGGATGACCACAGTGATTGCCAAGTTCACTAGAATAACCTGTTGGAAATTAACTTAAATACATAGGAGTAATCGTATTCATTGATATAATTCACCACATTGTTTTATTTACATCATCAAGAAAAAGTGGGAAGACCAAAAAACAATGGGCAGACGACATCATAAAGGTTTCCGGGGAGAAGTGGATGGAGGAAGAATAGATTCTAATGGAAAGTTCTTTACCCATAAGGGATCCGTAGAACACGAAGTCATAGAAGTAACAATAACTAACGTAGACTAACAAAATATCCAACTAATTTGTAGTTTTTAGAGTATGGAATTAAAATGGCTTTATTATTATTAACTATACCCTACATTCATACGAGATTCCTAAAGGACATATCTTTGTTCGAAATAATATACTTACACGTATTTCTCACCTAAAAACGCAACACATTCAACCCCCAAACACACCTCAATATATGTATTGTATGTCTGTAATCGGTGTTGATATAATATCTTTAATTTAAAAATTGTAAATTATCTATTTTCTTAAGGTGTTTTTATAAAGAGAAAATAAATATTACGAACGCATTAATACAATTGGCATTTCATTTAGTTCCAAATACGCCCACGGATTTATTGGTGATGGTGTTATGCATAGCACCCCGTTCATGATAAAAAAATGATATTAAAAAGCTCAAATATACTGACAATCATATCACAGATCAAAGCCGAAGACCAGTAGACAGTCGGCGAGACCCCACACAGCAGTTGCAGACGCTTCTGCTTCTGAGTTCGCTCCGTGACGAGGTAGATGGCTGCGCCCGCGCTGACCAGGCTGTATCCTATGAGCAGCATTGCCGATATGCCCGCGTCGGCGACGTGCTGGTACCTGGGAGTGTGTTTCACATTGGTAACTTTTAAACAAGTATATAAACGCAACGGGCCAATTCGACGATGTGTACGTACACGTTATCCTTGTTGAGCTGTTCGTTGGATATCTTCAGAGGGTGCGTATAGAGCGTCAGAGTGGCGTCTTCCCCCGTGGAAGCCTTCAAGAGGGCCTCGTTGAGGCGGTTGAGGTACGCGGGGAGGGCGTGGTGCCCTTTGTTGTTGTACCACGAAGTCAGGTGGGTGACGTCGTCGCTCACTGACGATGAGTAGCCCCCGTATCTATGTATCGATGATGATAAAGATTAAGACCTCGCTCGTTCCTGGCATATTCATTATATTAGGTCCGTACATATGAAATTGGCGTGGCGGGAGGAATAAAAAGTAGATTTTTTTAAATATAATTAATCAAAATATGCAATATTGCTATTTATGTTCTTTTACCAACTAATAGGTAGTTCATTGATCCCTTTAAAAAAAACCATGCGGACAGGAATCAATACAATTTTTGAAGGCTGTTTCGACTGCCCCATTAGAGTTGAATTTTTTATCTTGTAAGAAGTTATAGAAATTTCGAAAAGAATGGTAATCTATTGGGGCAAAGTCCGGGGAGTACGGAGGATGTCTTAGACATTCCAATTGAAGCTCTTCTAATTTGGTAGCCGTCTGTTGTGAAATGTGTGTTCACATTTTAATTGCTGAACTTATATATTTGCTTATTTAGACTCTTTAAAATTTTAGCTTTTTTGAACGTAGGAAATTTCAAAATTCAGTTAAGAAATACTTACAAAGTAAATACGATCGTTTAAAATTTAACCAAAATCTTATGCAATAATATACGAGTATATACAATACAATCAAACTGATAAAAACATAAACTTGCCGTTTCTCGATATAAGCCTGTTGCGACGTGACGAGCCAATCGTTGAGAGTATTGACGTCGGGGAGCACCATCAAATTCGGTCGATCCAATTTTCCCGGAATTTCACATTGTTGAATCGTGTCCACACATTTACACGTTAGGGAGTCCTGCAAAATTTCATAATCATAATATAATATATCTTGTCATATTATTTTCGACAGTTCAGTCAGTTTTTAGCTAAAGTAACAATAAGAATAACTACAGTAGTACATACTAAGAGTACCTAATTAATATCTATTATTGGTTTTTTAATATATAATATATATAATAAAACTAAGTCGATAAAATGTGCGTGCCGATAAAACTTAAAAAGGAGTCCCGACACGATAAAGGGACTTATGTGGTGTGATAGCCCTTTATCCCCCCTCGAACAAGAAAGTTCCCGTTTTAATCTAAAGGGCGTGTTTCTAAAGATATAAGGAACTTTCCAACCCTACAACTTGGAAATTAAGTATAGCGGCGCCATCTGTTATCGAATATTTGAACTTCATTCAGGACAACGATTGTTTGGGTTGCATTTCCAAAAGCGTTGCGAGCAATTGTAGCATGTGTAGTAGTGACACGAAATTTAAAATTCCAATTTCAATAAAGTCTTAAATTTAATTTGTTGCTATAAAAAAGTTATTAAATTTTGTGTATTTATACGTCATTAGCTAACTTATATTTTGGAGTTAAAGCGACATAATTTTAGTTATCCAAATTAGTTCTCAAAACATTAATAAAAGTGGTTATTTCAAAGAGCAATTTTGGCCACTAAAAATAATATTGTTGACGATATCAATTTTAATATTCTAAAGAAAATACCTGGTGAAGAGAAAATATATAAATCGATCGACACGATGGTATCCATTGAAGAAAGTGTCAACTTCCCCACTGAATTTCTAAACTCTTTACAAGTACCAGGAATGCCATTACACTGCCTTCGTCTGAAAATTGGAACTCCAATCATACTACTCAGAAATCTCAACTCCCCAAAATTATGTAATGGAACTAGAATGATCGTAAAACAGCTATCGAATAATATCATTGAAGCTGAACTTATTTCTGGAAAGACCAAAGGACAGACAGTATTTATACCTAGAATACCTCTGATCTCTTCGGAATTGCCATTTCAATTTAAAAGACTGCAGTTTCCAATAAAATTAGCCTTTAGTTTTACAATTAACAAAGCGCAAGGACAAACTTTAAAATATTGTGGCATTAACCTCAAAGAATCCTGCTTCTCTCACGGTCAGCTATATGTAGCTTGCTCAAGAGTAGGAAATCCGAAAAAATTATGTATACGTATATACTCCGGACAATAAAATGAAAAATTTTGTTTATAAACAAGTATTGTAAATAATGAGAAAACGTTTTCAATAAACTTTTTTTTTACTTTTTACGTCATAGTTTATTTTTTTATTTCGACTCTACCACGTCATCTCATATCTACTCCATATGCACGGGCGAAGCCGGGTTTTTTAATATATAATAAGTCTAAGTCTCAGATTCCTCTATCTGTTTCATGAACATTTGTCAATCTAAAAGGCAAGTAGGTGATCAGCTTCCTGTGCCTGACACACGCCGTCGACTTTTTTGGTCTAAGGCAAGCCGGTTTCCTCAGGCTGATTTTTTACACCGTTTGAGGGAATGAAAAAAATGCGCATATAAAAAGAAATTCCATTAGGGCACAGCCAGGGATCGAACCAACTATCTAAGAGATAAGATTCGCACTCGCCGAAGCCACTAGGCCCACCCTGCCAAAGAAGAAGAATCACTGAAACAAAAACTCACCCCTTTAGTCCAATTTCGTGAGTTTTGTTCATATCGTAATATATCCATGACTCTCTTTCCAAGTATATTCTCGGGAACGGGAATCGATGGCCGGCTATGAAATGTAATAATAATATATTCCTCAATAATACTAAGACATACTTTGATTATGCTAAGACGAAATGTATGTAAACGACAAAAATAACGAATTAAGCAATGACTTAACGGTGCCAAAACTAGAAAAATCTACTCTCATCTTACACCAAATAGTCAGTGGTGGGTCGGTACAGATCCGGATGTAGCCTGAGCGAGATCTCGTTGTCCGCCGGAGGCCTGATGCTGGCGAAACCCATCGCCACCGTCACGAACAGAGATGGCAGCACTAGCAGGAGGAATAGCAACCACCTGGAAATACCAAAACATTACGCTAGAAATAGTATTTAATAAACAATAAAAACCTCCATACGTCGTGATATAAACTGACCTGTTCCTAATATAATGAATGTATCTCTTGTGCAGCAGAGCCAGGAACTGTCGGGGGGCGGAAGCCTTGAGGGGCCCCTCGGGGGGCACCAGAGGGGCATGGTCCGTCTTTATGCTCGAAGAAGAGACACTTTTAGATGTCGCATCTACGGCTGCAATCATATATATGATGTTTAGGACGTTCACTACGGCGTCTCTTACTTAATGCGAAGAGATTTTTTTACCCGAAGGATTACTAGGAACGTCATCCCGATCGCAGATGTTGAAGAAGACCTGTTCGAGGCTGGTACACTCCATGCCGTAACTGCGGTACCCGAGTCTGCCGGAGCTGTCTTCTAGGGTCGAACACAAGACCTCGAAACTGGGAAACGTATCCTCTATTATAGAATAGCTATCATTATTCACATTAAAGTTATTCAAAGAAACGCTCAAAGGTAGATCCTAATAAATAAATATATATAGAGAAAAGTCACCGAATATGGTATAGTATCCTAATATTCCGCAAGATGCGACCATCTACTATAATTGGTCCAAGATCCCAGGGCCGCCAGACGTCACGTATTTTCTGACGGATGAAATGTGGACGATTGAGTAGTGTTAGTATGTACTATGATCGTATGCCTACCTGCTAGCTTGGTCAAACGGCCAATTTCCAGGTATCAGGTAATCAAGGTACACAAAAACATTACTTACTTCACGTAAATTCTCATGGCTGATTTTTATATATGTTTTCGAGTGTATAGTTAAAAATAAATTGTCAATACTCCCAGACACTTTCCGTCGGCCATATTGCTTGACAGACGCTTTAAGGGTCTCAAAATAATTAGTCAACTTCACGTAAATTCTGACGCTCCATTTTTATATATGTTCATCCGACAACTATTTTAAAAGCTTTGACAAGAAGACAGACCGATCCAAGGGGCCAATCATCCCCTAAACTAAATTTTAATATATCTGTGAGTGGGAGCGCGAGAGCATTATCTACGCGCATGAGACTGAGTGAGACCGACTGCGCTGCCATGAAAATTACCAACAAGCATTTCACCGTTTTGGTACGTTGGATTTTGTTGGTGATGTAGATGAAGAAGAACGTGTATTCAACATAATACAAAAATTTATCTGTGATGTTTACAACGTTCCTGGAATAATTGATGTAGATGCTGCCAGACTACAGTTGTTTATTAATACATACATGGTATGTGATATAAACGAAGAATTTAATCGAAAGAATTTAAGAAACTTCGATGCCAGTAACTTACCACCTTGTAAAAGTGAGCTTTGGCAACAGTTTCGACGGGCTAGCTATATCGCTAGTCTTTGGAACAATGCAAGTACGAAGATGATAAATATTTTCAACCCCGAAAACAATGGCTGGACACTACAAGATGGTAAATATGATTTTCATTGGTTCGATGGAGATCAATTACCGGGTTTTGTCAGTGAGTCGCTGGAAGAACAATCAGGTAAATTATTTTCGTTTCTCATATTATTTGTATCTTTTTAGTTTTTTCAGACCTTCATTGTTTAACTTGTTTTTTACAGAGGAAGAAAATAAGGATAATGCTGATGATGACGATCACGATTTAGATATTCAATTTCAAGATTGGCTGGATGATGAATTATCTAATTTCAATGATGATGATAATGAAGATTAAAAGCCACTGTTAAGAAATATTGAAGAATTACTATTTTTCCACTTTGTTTCCAAATTTCCAATAAATAATTAATTTAAAAAATTGCTGCTATTTAAATATAAGTGGTATTTTAAAAAAATATTTTTTAGTTCTAATTAATAAATTGAAAAAAAAATTAAAAATGTCGGCTAACTTTAGTATTATTTATTATTTAGTATTATTTATGTAAATTTTTTTCTTATTTTTGTTGCTATAATTTACTTGTCAACAAAAGTTCTAAAAATTATAAAATATCTGTTCAAGTAATTTTCATGGCCTTAACAGCGCAGTCGGTCTCACTCAGTCTCATGCGCGTAGATAATGCTCTCGCGCTCCCACTCACAGATATATTAAAATTTAGTTTAGGGGATGATTGGCCCCTTGGATCGGTCTGTCTTCTTGTCAAAGCTTTTAAAATAGTTGTCGGATGAACATATATAAAAATGGAGCGTCAGAATTTACGTGAAGTTGACTAATTATTTTGAGACCCTTAAAGCGTCTGTCAAGCAATATGGCCGACGGAAAGTGTCTGGGAGTATTGACAATTTATTTTAACTATACACTCGAAAACATATATAAAAATCAGCCATGAGAATTTACGTGAAGTAAGTAATGTTTTTGAGTACCTTGATTACCTGATACCTGGAAATTGGCCGTTTGACCAAGCTAGCAGGTAGGCATACGATCATAGTACATACTAACACTACTCAATCGTCCACATTTCATCCGTCAGAAAATACGTGACGTCTGGCGGCCCTGGGATCTTGCTCTACTATTACATTCACTCTCTTTACTATCGCATTCACACCATCGTGTCTTTTGCGCGAGTGCTACCCGTGTGACAGTCGTGTTTTGTTTTGTCATCATAAATGAGTATTATAGGTAATTTTGTACGTATACGTATACGTGTTTCATTAACTAATAAATTAAATCTAATATTATAAGTATAATATATAAGTATTTTGTAATCTTCTGTAAATAAAAGTTTGAGTCTTGAAAAATATTGATTCAAGTTTGAATTTGTAGGTAGTCTATATATATATTGATTAAATCATATTTTAACGCATTAGTATGGGTAGCGTTTTGCTTCCGAAATATATCTAATGGCAACCACGAGAGAGAAAAAGCACACAAGGAAGACAGAGCAAGAGATGGACAGACGACATAAAGAGAATAGGAGGCACAACTTGAACATGAAGAGCTAATACTAGAATAGAATGAAAGCAGGTGGAAGAGGCCTATGTGTCACAGGACACGCTGATCACCAAAACTGGCACATCTCAATCAGCAATAAAGGTTTAATAATAATAATTGTAACTCACTCTGTGCTGACGCCATCTTCGTCGTAGAAAGGAACGTTGATCTCCACTTCATCGCCAGTCACGTCGACCAAACTGGCATTGTTCACCACATTTCTGGTCAACTCCAGAACTTGTCGAGTCTTTTCCTCGATATCCTGGGTTCCACCGGGATACAGGACGGTCAACTTATACCCGGAGCCGAGGGTTCGCTTGATTTCTATTGGAGAACCGGTGGTGTGGATTTGACCCTGGAAATAGTAATAAGTTTCATCTTGATAATTAAGATAAGAAAATGTATTATCGTATATCTCCAGTACGAGGTTCGCGCATGTGTTGCCGACTTAATTTTAAGCAATATTTGTTATTGCGTATATACCTTATGCATAATGACGACCTGGTCGCTGAGGAGTTCCGCCTCGTCGAGGTGGTGTGTGGTGAGAAGAATGGTTCTGTTCACTCGCAACTTCATTATCATGGACCATATCTCTCTGCAAATATCATTTATATTATACCAATTTTTTTATTTTATTTATTAATCGGCATCTCTATTTCTACTAACCTTCGAGCCTGAGGGTCTACTCCCGAGGTGGGTTCGTCGAGAGTGACCAGGTTGGGTCGTCCCACGAAGGCGAGCGCTACGCACAGACGACGCCTGGTGCCACCCGACAGTCTGCTGACCGGCTCGTCACACACGTGTCCCAGAGATACTACCTTCAGAATACTGGACAAAATAAAACGCAAATTCGAAAAATGTTTTTTTCCTAA
Organism: Pieris macdunnoughi; assembly: GCA_905332375.1. Taxonomy (NCBI): domain Eukaryota; kingdom Metazoa; phylum Arthropoda; class Insecta; order Lepidoptera; family Pieridae; genus Pieris; species Pieris macdunnoughi. The sequence goes on from CAJOBZ010000002.1 coordinate 11,972,148, forward strand.
CGAAAAATAAATAAAATCTTAGAAAAAACTCACCCGTCCACCTCAGAGCTAGGGGCATTATTTAAAGTTGCGTACAAGTGTACGTGCTCTCGAGCGGTCATGTGTTCGTAGAGTACGTCCCGTTGCGGACACACGCCCACCCGGGTCGACCCGCCCGACCCGGACCGGATTACCACTTGGCCGGATGTGGGCTTCAGCATTCCGGTCAAGATGTTGCTATACACGGATTAATAATTTGTTTTGAAAAAATAAACATTGTATTATTATTAAAAGAGCAGTGTGACCTAGAGGCTTCATCGTGCGACTTTCCTCTCTGAGGATGTTGTTTCGATCCCCGGCTGTGCACCAATGGATTTTCTTTCTATTTGCGCATTTAACATTCGCTCGAACGGTGAAGGAATACATCGTGAGGAATCCGGCTTGCCTTAGACCCAAAAAGTCGACGGCGTGTGTCAGGCACTGGAGGCTGATCACCTACTTGTCTATTAGATTGAAAAATGATCATGAAACAGATTCAGAAATCTGAGGCCCAGACCTAAAGAGGTTGTAGCGCCACTGATTTTTTTGTTTAACTATTATTAAAATTTTATTTTATACATACATGAGAGTGCTTTTTCCAGCACCGTTGTGTCCCAGTAGAGTGGTGACTTGTCCCGGCCGTAACTCTACACTGACCCCGGAGAGCGCGGGTTTAGCTCCCCGGGAGTAAACTTTAGTGATGTTTATTATACTGACACCCGCTTTCTCGTCAGTCGAAGATATGTATGTTACGTTGCTTTGCACTTTTTTCAGACCTAAAATATAAGCAAATGTAATTATGAAGGTGCATACTAAATTAAAAAAACGGTGCGTGTACTTATGTACGCGCGTAAGAAGTTATACTTCTTTGGTATTATTAAAAATAGTTTTTGATTGCATGCAAATAATTAATTACAATTAAATAATCAAATACTGGAAAAGGAGTCATTATAGTCAATAAAGTTCAGTTTAAATTTGAAAAATTAAATAAATAAATATTTATTAATATTATATTTATATTTATTAATATTATATTTATATTTATTATTATTTTCTAATATTAATTAGTATTGATTTAAATATTCAATTTAAATCACTTCTGTTTATAATTATGACGCACATATTATAAAATTCGCACTTACGTAGTTGGTCCCAAAGTTCTGTCACTAGCAATTTTTCTAATTTCGACGGATTTTATAAAAAAATTATTGCATTCATTTTGAAGTTTGATATTTTTAAAACAAAAAACAATAACTTTCCGTAATTTTTCACGATTGGACATGAAAGTAAACCGAATATTTTATGCGTTACCGCTGTGGACACTGCAGTACCATTTTCAATTCTCAAAAATTTGAATATAACGCTTAGGTTTGTGTACGGTACTATTGATAGGTACCTTGAAGTCTCCAGTTTGAGGACAAGAAAAGAACTGGTGCCACGCTCCGCAAGAAACCAGCAGTTCAAAGCTATCAAGGCCGGATAGTAAGAAATCCTTCCGAAAACAGAAGTTGATGATTTGCAGATGGTGTAGTAGGAAAACAGTAAAAAGGTTTTAAATGAAGATCTTGGTCTACGAGCATACAAAAGAGTGGACTTACTTAATGCTCGTCTAAAAGCAATAAGGCTTAAGAGATCGCGGTGTTGTTTAAGCGGTACGCGAAAAACCGACACCGTGATATCCTCTTTACGGACGAAAAATTTTTCGATATTGAAGAGATGTAAATAAACAGAATTATACAGTGTACGCTAAGAGTTCTGAAGAAGCTGAAAATAGTTCCAAGGTGCAAATGGACATCATCCATCATCAGTAATGTTTGTTGGGAGTGTCCTATTACGGGCTAACTGAGGTTAATTTTTTTCGAAAAGGGGTCAAAACAGTTAATGTACCAAGAGACGTTTTGTATCGCCTTGTCAAAGACATGTCCAGCACCCTATTTGGGGACATCACTTGTTTCCAGCAGGACTCTGCGTCTGCATACAAAGCCAAGACCACTAAAGCCTGGTTTGAGCGTCAAAACATCGTCTTAATTAGAATGAGGATTGGCCTCCTCCAGTCCGACCTTAATCCTTTGACCAGAAATTTGACAGGCTTAGAGAGGAAGGTCTGTGATAAACCTCATGAAAATTTGGAGAATCTGAAGTCATCTTTAAAAAACCAGTGACTGAAATGGACACGAATATGGTGCGTGTGGATAGACGACTGGCCGCACGCTTAAGGGCCTGTATTAAATGGGGAGGTTATTTGAATATTTTTATGCTTTTTTTATTCCTTAATTAATTTATAAGAATTATATATCACTCATTACAAACTGATCAGTACTTTTGTTTTTATCATTATTTCCATTTATGACAGAACTTTGGGACCGACTACTTATATAATGAAAACAAAATGAAGACACGTGTTTTAAATGTAGAAACTCAAAGCATGTGGATAAATATTATAAATATAAATACACAGTGAACAGAGGCGGCGTGCGTGCCAACATGCGCCACTAACTTCATTCTGTTAATTTTGTGTCACGGTGCGCGCGCATCGTAAAATTTCACTCTCATCAATTTTTCATAACGCGCCTTAAGAAGTATAACTTCAAAATTTGAAAATTATTAAGTATAGAAGTTTTATTTGGTTATTCAGAACACGCATAACTATAGGAAGATACGAACCCCAGATTCTTTCGACGATATGCCCCAAAAGGAAGTAGAGACAGGCGTCAACTACCATCATGGCGGCGGCGAGGCCTATATTCATATCTCCGGTGTCGTCCGGAGATTCCCACAACTTGGACCAGTCTGCGCCCACGCCCATGGCCTCGAAGCGGCAGATGAAGAGAAACGCGTAACACAGCGACGACGACATCGAGAGGCTCTGAATCATTCAAAATTATTTGAAAGGCCTAATGATTGAATTTTTCAAAATTGAATCAGTAAGGACCCCTCACCACAAAAATCTTGAGGCCACTGGTGAGGACGGCTTCGAGTGAGAGGATGAGCACGAAGGGCATGAAGGTCGTGAGATATCCCAACGCGGCACAAATGGCTCCGACGCTTGCCGACGTGAATAGTTTCCCCATCAGGTAACTAAATTTATATTATTATTATTAAGTAAAGTTTACCACAACATACATAATACTATATCTATGGTATGTTACAAACTCTTTTATCTAACATTTTTGACAATTTAGGTAAACATAAATGTAAATGTTACAAAAAAAAACAAAAATTTACAATTAAAATAAATACAAGATAGAATAAAAAAAAATAAAAATACTAGAATTTTTTGACAAGCAAAAGCAAAAATCACCAGCAAAACAGCAGATTAGGCCCTTAACAACGTCTTCTCTAAAACTGTTCAGCCCACTACCGAATCTATCCAGCTATTCTATCCGGATAAGTGCTCTTTGATCCGTTATAATCGCGAAGAATTCATTTAAATTGGGATAATTATTATTTTTAAATTTATAAATTAACTTAATTATCACTCCTTGACACCACGGGTCTAGTGAAAAGATTGAAAAGGACAAAACCATTTGAACTAGTGAATTAGTGTTATTGCACGTTAGTATAACGTGCTAAACAGTTTCCTTTAATAGAGTCTGTAATAGTGTTATTGGACACTTTCTTCTGATAAAAATCCTTTTTAGTAAATTAAGTTAGACTTAAATTACTCATTAGTCTTAAGTTAGGCCAGTAACTCACTTTTCGAACTCACACAGCGGTTTTCGCATCGGCGGTCGCTCTCAAATCAGTCGTGAAGCAGTCATTTTATGATTTGCTATTCTGAAACGGGAGCTTGTAGCTTCTTGTTTATCAGAATGCCAAATCATAAAATGACTGCTTCACGACTGATTTGAGAGCGACCGCCGCTGCGAAAACCGCTGTGTGAGTTCGAAAAGTGAGTTACAGAATTGCAGGGCTGATCGTAATGTTCCATGATGTCTTAGTATAGGCACATGTATAACATTTTATCACGATTAACTATGGCCACGGACGATGCAAGTAATAAGTCAACACAAACTCACCAAAAGCTCAGCACGGAAAGTCCAAATATGAAGAGAAGAGTGAACGTGAGAGTCGGCGTAGTGTTGGGCAGAATCTTTCCGTAGTACAAGACGCAGGATACCAACAGCATCGTCACCGACATCTCGATCAAAGAGCTCAGGAACCACGAAAGGGTGTGGTAACTCAGGTTCACGCCCATCACAGACATCAGCTGGATAATAAATATCAATTAATTCTACTGTATGTTGGTCTGTATGTACAAACTGCTTTATTGAAGTAGTCTTCGAAGAATGATAACGTACCATAGTATTTCCAGATTCTTTATCGGCCAAAGTAAATCTGACGGCTGACGAGACGGTGAACAGGAAAGAGAAGAAGAACGCCACTATCAGAGCTTGGGACTCATAAAGAGACGTTTGGAAGCTGGAACAAAATAATTATTTGGTCAAATAAGAAAATCGCGTCTATTTGTTTTTAAATGGTTTTGCAGTGATAACTTCCAATGGGAGGGTAAACTGCTTCGTTACGTAACGCGTTACATCGCCAGTCTGTCTTGCTTCACTTTCTCTCACGCATACGTTAGACGAAGGCAGGCTCCTCCTCTCTCACTCTAACCCGTGGCGCTAGCCATATTTCGGACAGACGCTTTCCCCTCTCTCTACTCAGTGTTTAGTGTGCTTTAGACATTTACTGTTGATAGTGAGCATATTACCTCAAACTATCACCGTTTAAAAAAGTATAAATAAAAAAAAATATTTTTTTTATTTAACTTTTCTCAAGTTAAACAATTTCAATATTATATAGATTAGTTTTAGTTATCAATTCTGTCGGACATCCCGAGACAAACATTTTTTCAAGTTTCAACTCACATGTCTTTCCTATAGCACGGGTAAGGATTCTGCTGCGTGTATACCGCCCAGTCTTCATCAACGGAGACATCTCTCTTGGGTCTTCTGTCGGAAAGCTGGACGATGGCCTTCTCAACGATGTCCTGGACTTGGACGAAGCCACGGAAGTAACGCATGTTCTCCAGAAAACTGGCTTCCGGACCCGGAGTCCAAAGACTGATTGAGAAATTATTAAAATGTTTTAGAATTGATTCCCATTTATAGAAAAACGTCTCACTCTTAAACTAATGAGCCAATTTTATTTCAGTTTTATTTGAATCAATTGTTCTACCAAATTTTTAATTTAAACTAATATTATATACAACTCACTAGTTCTTAGTGCGTTTAGTGGTCGGCGCGTTCTCGATGTCCATACGTATCTTATATTCGATGTTCCTGGGAAAAGTCTCTTCATCGTGACTCATGTTGAGGAAGACCAAACCTGAGATAAAATATTTCATAAGAGTATTGCATCAAATATCTTTAGAACTATTCGAAAATTCTTTTTTATGAACAATGTTCCCATTTAACACGATCTTTTATATATTACCGGCGGTAAATTCATTGATCCTAGATAATCTGGCGGCCTCTTCCGTCAATCTGTGTTCATCCGAGACAGCCTTGAAGCGGTCCAGATTGATGCAACGCATCAGGTTCGATGCCTTCTTCAGTAGACGGCCTAGACCCTGCAAAATATCGAATATACTTTTTCCATTATAGGCAAGATCAGATTATCACTTTTTTTTCAAGCCTAGAATTTATTAGAGCGATCCGGCATTCGGAAAACTCAAAATCAAAAGAACTTCATTCGTATAGGTAACCAATTACGTCAACAGAAAAGATGTTAAATTAATTCTAAATGTACATTTACTACCAGTTTGCAAGTCAAGGGGGTAGAGCGGGTAAGAAGAACTAACAAGAAACTTTCTGCCACTCTTTTTAATCGCTAAGTTTTGAGTCAAACACATTGTTTGAACTGGAGCTAATCAATCCCAAGGATTAAGATCATTTAAATATTCGGCAAATTTATAAAAAGCTTTATTGATTAGTTTATTTTTTAAGTTTTCAATAAATTGTTTTAATGTTCAAAAAAAATTAATTGTTTTGAAGTATAAGATCGCTCGTCATTAAAGCACGGAAGCGTTACCTCGGAATCGCCAATTCCAGAAAGCAGTTCGTCGACATCAATTTGCGGCGCGGACACGTTTCCGAATAGAGTTACTCTTATTTGGCGATAATCTTCCGCCGATAACAAGTCTCCCAAGGCCTTCAGCCCCACCCTGTGTTTTGACATTTTGTCTATAGAGGGAAAGGCATCCGAAAACTTGTGGATCAAGTTGAACATTTTCACCATCGGGGCAAATGTCGAGTTGGCCTGAAATTGTATTATTATGTATTCTAGATTTCTTGCTAGGCTGAAATTATTGGAAGGGAATAATGTGATACCTTTTCAATGATCTTCAGGATGTTGGGGCCGTGAGGCGTGTAGAGGATCTTCCCCATGATCAGAGGTTTGACGAAGCTCCAGATGATTTTGCCTCCCTCCATGTTTACGATATCCGTGTACACGGATCGACAGAAGTCCGCTGGGCGAATTATAATAGCCGGATTATAATTTGTAAATATATGTTACTTTCAGTATTTTAAGAATACAGGATTATTTGAAACTAGTAGACTCGGCCAAGCGTTGCTGTGGCTAAGATTTTTGTTATATTACATTGAAGTAAACTTCTATTCAAGAGAAACGGCAGGAGGACACCAATACACCATGCTTTTTTGGTGGTTATACCATTAAATTGTAGCTTATGTGAAACGTTGGTATTTATTTTGATAAGGGCACTACCTAAGTACGAATAAAGAGCCTTTTCTAGCGGTGGTATTTGATTAAATAATAAAAGGACACTAATTTTTGTGACGTAAGTATAAAAGATTTTTTTATTTATTTATTATTATTTATTTATTTATTTATTTATTCCATATCCTTATTCTATCTTTACAGTACCTAATTACTAATTCAATAGAACGACACAATATTTACACCCACACCAATTAACCTAGATAAAAAACATTAAGAAATATATATATATATATACCTAAATCTTATAACTAATAATATAGGAAGCAACTCTTGTGAACTCAGCCAGTGTACAAACAAACAGGTCTACCTCAACAGAAGTCCTATTTATTATAATTATTGCTCGCGTGAGTGGTGCTTCGCTAACCAAGTTGGAATGTGCGCGGGTACATCCAAAAGTTGAGACTTCCGCCTCAGGTTTCTACTTGGTACCCGTAGACTCAGTCTCTCCATTATGTCCAGATTATGGACCCGACCCGTAAAAATCTTAAATACATACACTGACAAGGCTAGCTCTCTTCTGAGGCGTAGCTGGTCATAGCCCACCATACCCAGAACAAACAGGGTCGGGTACATAAGCGGATACAAAGGATACACTCCATACAGTCTCTTGTAGAGGTAACGGGTGAATTTATTTTGTATTCGCTCTAACATGAGACTGTATTTAGCCTCATATGGGGCCCACACCATTGCATTGCACTCCAAGTGACTTCTGACTAATGCATTGTATAAAATTTTAATCGCACTGATATTTGTGAAGCCACAAGCTGTTCGTAATATGAACCCCAAATTTCTGTATGCCTTTTTGCATGTCTTCTCGACGTGTTGCGCAAACCCAAGATTGGCATTAAAATATACTCCCAGATCTTTGACCTCTGATACTCTAGCCAACGTTAGACCACTAATAGTATAATTGTATCGAGTGGGAAATCGTGCTCTGAGAAAGAAATTTGCATTTCGCCAAATTAAACTCTAATTATTCTCCTGCTCCAATTTACCACGATCAATGTCTTCCTGCAGCCGTATACAGTCGTCTGTACTTTCGATGGGCATGTATAGTTTGATATCATCAGGAAGAGAAGCACTTTGCATTCTTGACAACTTTTGGTAGGTCATTCAGCATTATCATAAATCCATCGGTCCCATCTGCCCTGTGTCACGCCTGATCTCGTAAAGTAAGCCTATGACCTACACCCAGCGTATTCCACATTTGCGTTCGATCTTCCATAAGCTAGCCAGAAGTTCAATAAGTGTGGAGTGAATCCTACCTGTGCAAACTTCTGCAAAAGCACGTCGTTATCGACCAAATCAAACGCTTTTTAATATCGAATAGGAAGCGTCCACCTGCTTTCCACTGTCCACTACTGGGCTAAATTGCCATATATTTAAGAGGTTGAGTGGTACTCCTCGTAGACCGAAACCCGTGTTGAGCTTCTGAGAGTTGGGAGCTCACTTGATTAAGTAGCACTTTTGAAGTGCAGTTTCCAACACCTTCGCCGGACTTGACAATATAGCTATGGCCTATGCTGTTCTACTTTATCGTGGCATCCTACTTTAGGATTTTTACCCGACTGCTTTTCCAACATGTGGGAAATGTTGCTGTTTCAGACAAGGTTATATATGTGTAGCAGTGGTTCAGCAAGTACAACGCCACAATCTCTCAAGATATAAGGCGGTATACCGTCCGGGCCTGCTGCCTTTTTGGCTTAAGTCGCTTAGCCTCCTGTATATCGCTAAACTGTAAGCTCCCAACGTAACTCTTGCAGCCCCGTTTGAACAACCCGCTCCAGCAACAGTGATGACGTCAAGCTTTGGTTTTGCGTAACATAAAGAGCTAAAATATCGGCAAATGCTTTAACACTCTATCCGCGGTAGTACCTCTCCGTTCTCAATAACACCCGATGGTTCTCTATTGACTCTGTTACTATTAATAAATCTCCAGAATGATTGGGATCTTCAATCACATTTGATTCAACAGCCTTAGTATAATTTTCAAGGCCAATGCGATTAATTTCTTGACTTCAGCTCTGCAACAGCTAAACTCTTTGTAATCTCCTGGGGATTTAGTGACCTTGTATCTCTTTCAGCAGGCTTTTTGTTTAATTTTTTTAATTACCTCCTTTGTTACCATTTTGGATATAAAACTTGAGTATCCTAGGTCCCTGGAATTTTTTGGCACGCATTCCTCAAACAGAGTTTAACTTATAATAGAAGCAATTGAGACTCAGATTTAAATCAGACGAGTATACATCAGACCAATCCACTTCTCTAACCTTAGAATACAATGCATTAAAATCAGCTTTCTTAAAATTCCACTGTAACAAGCGCTCACCCGTTTTTGCCGCATCATCCCTTGAAAAACCGCCCAAACGCGTGGACGCACGCACACAAGAAGCGGTGGATGCTGATCGTCTACAGGTACTAAGGTTCATCCCCTCACACACCGCAACGCTTTAAATTCCCCTACCTTTGCTCAAAACCAAGTCTAATAGACGGCTATTAACATTTTGTATATTGTTACACTGACTAAATTCACAATAGTTACTAAAATAATTCCAAATAAGTATTTACATTGTTTGAACAAGAATATAAATTAAGTCACCGATCACTAGAGAACTGCTGTTGCGATATTTTTTATAGATAGTGATGTGCCCAGAAAAATTGAAATACATCATTTGTTCTATCATTAATAGTTTTCGCAGCGCACGCGATTGAAGGAAGTTTTTTGTTTATTTTTTTACACCTTGGGTTAGATTATTCAAGTTTTAGTAAGCATCCCTAATTTAAAAAAAAATGAAACATAGCCTATGTCACTCGGGAATAGTGTAGCTTGCCAACGGTGAAATAATTTTTGAAATCGGTCCAGTAGTTTCGGAGCCTATTCATTTCAAACAAACAAAAAATCTAATCTTTATAATAGTATAGTATAGATGTATTTCGCCTCTCAATTTACTAACTTGGCAACACTCGCAGCTGTTCCTCGTCCGGCTGCGAAGAGAGGTCGACGCTGTTCACGATGCTTTTGTAGAATCGGCTAACTCCAGACAGGAACGGCTTCCCGCACATCATGTTGCCCACCTCTGCCAGGGTTTCTGGGGCTATTCGTCAAATAAATGTCTTATTATCTTAATCTTGGTCTTTATTTAATCTGTTACTTAGATCGGTAGAGCCGACACTTTTAATATTTTTCTGAATGTCATATTTTAAACTCACATGACATGAAGCCTCCAATAGAAAATCCATCCTTAAGGCGTCGTATTAACGGCTCGTCGGCCAGGGAATCGGTCACATCGGCGACGTTCTGCCGTACCGAGGGCAGCAGGATTGCCATTTCTGATAGCTTATCGAACAATGTGTCGCCCTCGTCGGCCGTTACGTTCAGGGCCGCATATAATTTGTTAAGGAGGAATGATTTTATCTACAAAAATACAAATAAAAACTCACATTCGATAAAAACTAAACTAACTCTTTAAGCCGAAACTTACCCGATCCAAAAAGAAGGTAGTGTTTATATTTTCAATCAAAATGGGGACAATTTTTTTGGCCCGTTCGTCCGGCAAGTCGCAGAACTGATCACTCACGGCCGAGAAAAAGTCGTCCGTGACGTTTGTGTCCGGTACAATTATCTGAGACAGCTCGGTTCGATTGCACACAAACTTCTTAGTGTCGTAGAGGCCGTTCTCTTGCAATAGTAACTGCAATCACAAAACATTTGTTTTTGCTTCTGGGACATTCGATCTGTCTATTACGACTGAAAAAGTCCTCACCGGTCTTAAACGTATTTTGCTGTCGTGTAAAACCCCAAGAAAGTTCAAGAACTCTGTATTATTCACTCCGATGTCCTTCAACGATGACTCTATACGATCAGGATTTTGAAAAACTTCCGATATCGTAACTGAAATGTTTTTAATTTAACCTTAATATTTATTACGTACAATTATACCGCATATAATTCAACGTAGACGTATCATTTTATAATTTTTTTTGAGCGGGCACTAATTAAAATTACTCATTATTAAATTTAATTTGATGTAATGTTTGAATTAAAAACAATAAATATCTATTGATTCTTCACTATAATTTCAATGGTTGACTTTAATTAAAAACCTAATACAAAATAAATTCTTTGATACAAAAAACAACAGTCACCTCGAACTTTAGCCTTATTTAATTTTTATTTAATTATGATGGAAACAAAAAATATTTGAATTTCAGCACATTAGTTTGGCCGAAAGCTGTTACTAGCGATTTTATTAAATATTGTATATTTTAGGAGCTATTTAAATAAAAACCATTTAGCTTTTACTTCATTTTCGTTCCGCGAAACACTATCGTCAGTCTCATCTCTCGCGAACTTCAGACATACGTTTGTTTCACTTCACACACACGCGCGCACACACACACATGCACACTCACACATACACACACAAACTCACACCAAATTTGTTTTTTACGACTCCGTTTGCAATGTTTTCTTTTAGCACTTAATACTTATTTTCTTCTATTGTATCTTATGACAATGACCTGGTTGTACGTGTTCCGGTCCGGTGGTGGAGAGGCTGGCTATCTGTCACTCAGGTCTCCTGTTACAGAGACCAGTCTCTCACATACACTTCCTAATGTAATCATCTTACTTTAATCATAATAACCTTGTATGTATATGTGAGAGAAGAAATAAAGACTATTATTATTATTATTACTAGTTACTAGAGCGGGCGGAGAGACGCTCTGGTGAAATCAGGAATTGTGCTAGTCTAATGGGCGCTCTTAACTGAGGAGCAGAGTCAGCTCAGCCGTTAGTCCGTATTATCTCACCGTTGACGTCTCGGTCGACGATGTATTCCTTATAACTGAATAACACTTTCAAGCCGTCCATCAAAGCGGCCATATCTCGTCGGAGGGTCGTATTGTGCAGAAGCGGTGATAATTCTTCTGCTATCCATTCGACACTGGAAAGGGAAAATAAAAAAGTTAAACTGTTTTTCAATTCAATAATTCTGCTTTTTTCTGCGTTATTATCGTTCTCACCTAATGCCTTTAAATTGAATAGGTTTCGCGGTTTAAGTGGAGAAATTAAATATATTCTTTATTAATTTAAATTTTTATAAATACTATATTTAATTAAATAATTTCTAAAATGTATTTTTTGAGAATCGAAAAATTTGGCTACTCTATTAATTAAAGAACGCTTTAAATTTGAATTAACTTATTAAAAATCTGATGCAATATACATTTGAATGTCGATTTCAGCATCGAGTAAGAAATTTAATAGAAGATGAACAGATACAAGGAAAATATTTAATTACGAACCTACTAATCAAATTATGCAAAGTATCAGAAATCTGCATTTGCATCGCCAAGTTTATCATCGGAGTCAGTTTTCCGGCTGCCACGCCTTCAAAATCCATTTTGCTGAGAAACCTCAGAATAAGAAACGAACGTTCTAGAACCATTTGGACCGAATCCAGAATGTCCGTGACAAATCGGAATTTCCAAAACTCCTTTTGTTGTAATTCAGGTAATTGGGATAACTAAAATTTTTTTTTTAAATTTGCAAAATATCAACATTACACGACTTTCAATTAAAATAAAGGTTTATCAAACGTATAAGAACAAAAGAACTTACCATTTTTTCAATTTTAGTATAATTCAAAATATTGTTAAGGGCTGCTACAACTTCTGTACAATTATATTCTTTACAAATATGTTTGTGCATTTTAAACGATGACGTCGGAAGGGGAAATCCATTCACCTATAATATTAAATGCATTTTTGGATTTCTCTTCTAATACAAAACAATTTTATCTTAATGACTATATATTATATGGAAGTATAACCTCACCTTATGCAAGTCGAGATGGTATATGAACTGTAGATAGTTTGTATCAAAAGCGCCTCCTAAATCCTCATTTAAAGCGTCCCCCAAATCGACTTCGTCTTTTTCTATTTCTTGTAAAGTGACAGGGACACTTATGTGAGACGCAATTTGAGCCTTCAGTTGGACTATATATGGTAGTGAAGAGAAACCTTCCACTTCTTGCAAGTGGGGTAACTCTGTTTTTATCATTTCTATGAAATTCGATATAATCCTTGACACCCTGGATAAAGAATTAAGTCAGTCTTTATATAAACCGATTCATTTGTAAAAGCTAACATATATATTTCATTATTACGTAATATTATTTACACTTTACCGATTTTCTTAATCAATGATACTGGTGGGACTAGGCACCATAGATCCCATTCAACCCTGTTTAAATTCAATGGCTTTTAGGAACATACATATTTCCTTCAAGTTAAATAGTGGGATTTACTCACAAGGTGATGTTGCCAAATATGTTCCTGTCGACGTCGCTGGCGAGACACTCCGATAATCTCGAGTTGGAATTCATATCCTCCAAGAGGATCACTTTCGTTTGCTCCAGGAATTCATTCAACGACTTGTTCAGCTCATACTTGGTGTAGTTCCGAATCGATATTAGCTGAAACGAATGATGATTAAAAAGAAAATTAAAAATAGATGCGATCTACGATAGAACTACAATTAAAGTCGAGAGGAACCATCGCAATATATTTTAATCCCCACCAAACTAATGGTTTGGGATAAAAGCGTAAACTCTAAATAACTACACTCTAGGGTCTGTGTCTATTAAGACGTTACAAAGAGTTGTCGTTAAATGGACAGAAGAAAAATCTGTATTAGAAAATGAAAAGAATGATTTCAGACTAGTGTTAGTAATTACATAAAACACAATTCTTATTTGAGTCTGTTATTTTCGCCTGACGTCTTTTGCTGCACCAGAAATTATGTTGTAAATTTTTTATTATTTTATTCATATCTCGTGATAAAACACGCTCAAGCAATCCCAATTTGTAAACAAAAGAACAGATTTCTTAGAAAGTTCGGTACATTATTTAATTGTGCTATGTATTGAGTGTGTCATTGTATGGAAGACAAGCTTAACCAACCAAAGCCGAGTGATTTCGCTTTATCGTGCTTTGGAATATACTATAGCTTAACATATTGAGAAAAAGTTAAATAATGCCGATGTCGGTGTGATCCCAATTCTTTTGAGGGCAAAGTATAGGAATGTTCGCACCAGCTGGCACTTATTAACTACACGTGCCATTTCACTCTATTCTTTACGGCTCCGTACTTAACGAAACCTCACCGAACGCACAAAATGGAGGAACATAAACTATTGTTCGTTCTAATCACGTTCACTCACTTCTCCGATAGCCATGTCCCAATGGAAAGTGTTCTCGATAACATGATAGAGTGCTTTCGGTGACATCCCGCGGACGTTACAAAGGAATTCCTCGTATTCCTGTTTCTTGAAGAGCTGCAGCGTGATCTGTTTCGCCCAACCGGTCACGTGGGAACACGCCCCACAGTACCTAATGTTGTAAATATGTTGTTTAGATAAATTGGATGTTAAAAAATATATTTTATTCAAAATTGATTCGTAACGGCAAACCCAATTTCTACTGACGTTCCCTAAGTGGTCAGGCAAAACTGTATTTACTTATTTATAAGGCACACACAACGCAGTAGGTACATCTATTAATATAATATACATACAGATAAATATACCTTCGTCGCTTCTACAATAGAGTAAAATATAGAATTTGAGTCAGAATTTCTGAGAAGTATTTGCACTCACGTCTCATTCAGATACAACGTGCTTGCGTCGACAAAGTTGCTCATAGTGCCAAACGCTACTTTCGTGATGGTTTCTTTGGACAATAGATTGAGCACTGAGCTTCTGAACTTCGCTAGGTTTCCATCCGTGACCCACTCTGGAACCATTGGTGTTCGAACTTCTTCAACCACGCTCAAAAGATTTGCTTCGGCTGAAGAAATATGGTCGTTCAGTTGTCGGTAGTCGACGGTGGGTTGCAGTTTAAGTGCATCGTCGTATCCCTGGAAATATGTCAAAATAAAAATACTTTTATTTCATTTTGTGAGGACCGACGTTTAACTTTGGTTTATTTCCTATTTATTATTTATTCTATTCTTCTATTACTGGGAAAACAATTACCTCGAAATACACAGATATGTGACCTCGGTGCTCTACAGTTCTAAGAGTTATTTTTTTGAGAATTTAGTATAGTTAAAAGTCAAAACCATTAGAAGTCTATTTACCTGCGAAGCAAACAATAAAGGCGGTATATCCTTAAACAACTCGGATTTGTCTCCACACAACTGCCCGTGAACGGCGGACAAGAGTCCGGTACCGTCCGGAAGGTAGTCGGATAGCGTCATGTTGGGTCGGCAGAATGATTCCGTATCGTTGACGTTGGTATCGCGGAAGAGTTTTACTAGCTGGAATGAGATCACATTTTAAACATTTCAGAGAATTAATTCTACCTTGATAAATTTAAATTTTACTATTTTCAAAATTATATTATTATAATTAATAGTTAACGGTCTCACGTGTATTTTATCCAAATTATTGAGAACATCACTGGCAATATCGAAGCTTCTTTCGACCGAGTCTAGAAATGCTTTCGACTGATTTCCAGCATACAAGTTCTTCAACGCCTTCCACCAGTCATCTCCCGACAAAAACTTCAGCACCACGGTATAGTGCTCTATATTACTTTCGAGGTATTTCAAATATATCGGGATATCCAGGTCGGATGCGTATTTTATCGACTTTTTTAGAGCAAATATTATTTGTTGTCTGAAAAGAATAAATATTTTCAGAGAAGAAAATACAAAAACTTTACGGATAGTCGTTTTGCTATTATCATGTCGGATACTTACTTTTCATTGAGAAAAGAAACAATGTCATTTACATCTTCGTTGCTAACATTTTGCAGAACTTTAACCACGGTCAGTAGACTGTGTCTGGTTTCCTCAAAATCATCATCGACGACGTGTTGTACTGCGTTGTAAATAATTTTATAATGCTTCGAACATATTATACCCTTAATCCTGGCGTTGTCGCCGAGCATTTCTTTGGTGACATTATTTTTTAAATTATCACACATCATTTCGAGCGAATTTGTGATTTTATAATCGTTTCTATTTGTCCATATCACGTCCGTTATTACGTCAAAATGTATACCGACGACTTCTGAAGCTCTTCTTCTAAATAGCCTCGTCAGCGAAGAAATATCGGTTTCTATAGACTTTTTGTCAGCCTCTGATACATTTGTTACTACGTCATCTATGTTAATGTGACTTAATAAATCATACATTTTGTTTACAATTTCCACCGTTCTCGTTAAGTATATAGATGACGCCACTTGTTTCTTCACAATTTCTCTGAACGCCAAGTACGACGGATCGTCTTCCGTAATTTTGTATGAAATTAACTTGTCTACAGTTATTTCTAGTTTTGATTTAAGATTGACAAGTGATAAATCAATATCGGTTTCGTTCTTTGAAAGTTCTTTAAGAGTATTGGAAAGTTCTGTCGTTGTCACATATGCCTTATTAAATACACTACCGAAGCTCTCCACATGGAGGGTGAAAAACAGATATTGCTGAAAAATTTACAAGATTAATTTATTATAAATGGTTTTTCTTATTTATTTCTGCTTCGAATGGAGTTTCACGAATAAAATTAAAGAAAGTAATCTTTTTTTTTAAATAGAAGTCATTTGTTTTGGAAAGTGTCAGAGGGCATTCTTAAATTATAGGGTAATAAAATATCCCTATTTGATTTTTTTTTAAACACGCATCGTTGCTCTCAACGCTTGTTTTACCGGCATTCATGTCCTCCAAATTCTACGTACAGAGTTGTGATATCTGCCATGCAAGAAGCTGGCTCCTAATTAATAGAACTTCTTCAATATTCATCAGACCAAGCTAGAATTGTTATTTTATAGAAAACTGCAGCATGGACTGGAGGCTCATCTGATGTTAAGTGAGACCACCGCCCATGGACACATAATGCCAGAGAGATCGCATGTGCGTAGCCGGTCTTTTAGGAAACTACCTATCTGAGAGGTTAAAGTAACATCTCAGAAGACATACATTTGATGATGATGAAGCAGCTACCGCAATATGTATACGATTTTTTAAGGGATCAGAAACAAGAATGAAAGATACTCATTAGCACTTTTTATTGAACTGATACTTTTTTACTAAATTGATATTGAATATTTAGCGATGAAATTATCTATCAAGACCAAATGATAAAAGGTAGTTACCGGTTTAGTTATAACATCGAAAAGCGTGTTAGCTCCTACAGGCATTGAGAGCCAATAGAGCATGGACGGGCAGACGAGAGGATGGAAGCTAAGCAGCATCTCTTCGGTGATGGAGCTCCCTGGACCTGGTGTCAACGACGAAAGCACGGCTTCACAATCCCAAAATTGGGTTAGGGACGCACGACGAACCTGAAATATATTGTCAGATGATCTAGTTGCATCTGTTACAAAAATACTTTCGTACGGATGGTTCGATAGGTAAGAAATAATGCAGGATATTTTAAGTGAGTGCCTTCAAGTCAAGTAAAAATGTGACAAAAATTGGATTATGTCTTTTGGTTTCTATTAAATATGATGCTTCATATTTGAGTGTTATCTACTTTCGAATTATCGTGAAGCAAGCAAATACCTGCTGCATGAATCCGAAATCCCAATATGAGTTGATGAGCACGCCAATCAGTTCCGACGCCTTGGCATACATCGAGTACAACGCTGTCTTACTGGTGAAACCGAACACTTGCAGTATAGTTGAATTTGCCCCTATATCGATTTTAATTATTGTATTAAAAAAACGTGTGTGTACTTATGAACACGCGTTAGAAGTTATACTTCTTTGGCGTAAAAAAATCTTTTCAAAAAATTTATCCTACGTTTGTAGAAAAAACTACTTTAACAATACGAAAAAACTACAATGTTGACTATAGCCAACTTCATGGTGTCGGTTTTTTGTGACTGTGTGCGCGCGCATCGTAAAAATTTACTCTCATCATTTCTCACGACAATAGAAGTATAACTCCAATAATTATTGTATTAATGACGTCTTGGTCATCAAAATAGGGTTAAAAGGTAAAATTAAATACGTATCTCGAGGATATTGTTAACAAATTTAATTTCATGAATTCAGGAACTCGAACCGCGGTTATTACAATCTAATTTAAATCGCATTCTTCTTAGATTTGTTTAGATTATAAAATAGTGCGAATGAACACCTTATCGCACTATTGAGGGATCACATCTTGATTACCTTAATACAATAAAACGGTAATAAAAACAATTGCGAGTGTGAATTGAGTCTGAAACTACCATACAAAAAGTAATAATATTTAATGAAAACTTAATAAAGAAAGGACAGCAACAAAACATATTAAACCAATTTAATGCAACCAAGAACTGCCTACCGTTAGCTTCTCTCAAATAAGTCCCCAAATCATCAGTAGCGTTTCCAACAGCCATAGAAATGAATTTAAACAAGTTAATCCACGCGCCTCTGCCCGCTTGCGCACACGCATCGTCCATATACACTTCCGATGAACAGTTCATATAATTGGTCCATAATGTGTTTAGAGACACGTCGTCTGGTGTCGATGTTGTGATGGAATTAATTACCAAATCCACTTTTGTTAAGAAATTTCTGGAAAATTATTATTTTTAATACAAGTTACCTGAACTTAACGAGAAAGTTTATCAATTAATCAGAATTTTGTAATATAATGATATAGTGCTAAGACAAACGAAATCTTTAGTATAATTTTAAAATAGCAGCCTGTATTTTATAAGAAATCGAAAGTTAAAATAATTTTGGTCCTTTTAAAGTTCGTGTTCATACTCAAAGTCAAAATATAAACAAGTACAATTATGAACGTCAAAAGAAAAGATGTTAAATTGATACAAAATCTACATTTACTACCATTTTACAAGTCAAGGGTGTATCGAGCGAGCGGGCAAGTGAAGTGAACTGTGAAGCCATAAATCAATTAGCGTAGAACGTACTATGTATCTCCCGTACTCACCGTAGGTCGGTATCACCTTGTGAAGTATTAAAAGTGTCCATTGTATACTTCCAACTCGACTTCAAATTCAATCCGCTGTCGTCTCTTGTCTCTCGTCTCTCTGGTTCCTCCAGAATATTGTGAGCCAATTCGTTAATAGAGTTGAAGTCTTCAATAGTTCTATCGAAGACTTTAGAGAATTTGAGAAATACGTGTGGAGCTAAGACTGTTTCGTTCCAGTGACTCGTTTTCTACGAGACAATTTTTTGATTTATGTTAGATTTATATATATCTGGATTATGCATATAATTTATTTCCAACACACAAATATACAATATTCTTAGTCTATAATAATAATAATTAAAAATTGATGTTCGTAATACATAATTATAGCTTCATAAATTTTGATGAGGGTAATCTAAAATATTTTAACTCGGCCGATGGCAACATTTCCTCTCTGTATTGCGATAGTTATTCCTTGAGCGAGGAAAGCAGCTAGCTCTGGGGTCACCGCTACTATCTACCAGGCGCCAACTTAAATCTTTAATTATCACCTGTGAACTTGAACCCCACGGCCCAAGAGTCTCTACTCCAAAAGGAAGAAAATCAAAGTTGGAGGAAAGACTCTCATATTTGAAAAGTTTATTATTTTCTGCCTGCTCTGCAGATTAGATTTATTTAATTTTGAAAGGTTTATCAAAACATTTTAAAGGCCGTATACTTTACTTGTATTAAATAGAACTAAGAGGGAAAAATTGTAAACAAAGGACATTATATTTTAAACATTCTTTAAACAGTTGTTCAGGTAAATACTTACATACAACGTAACATTTTTCTCATCCAAATATTTTTTCCATTCCTCTTGAAAGGTTCTATTGAAGCAGACGAGGTTTTCCAAAGATGTTACAGCGTGTTTAGTGGATGGAAAACTAAGGACCTCTGTTAGGCTGCGGCCACACGGCCACGGCGTGTCAGCGTTCAGGATGTTAACTATTTGATCGACCTGTTACAATAATGATACAGAAAATCTCACTAAATTTATAATAATCTAACAAAATATGCAGAAAAAGTCAAGGCTCACCTGCACGTCGTCTCTCACGATGACATCTACAGATTCCACTATCAGTTGCGGTAGACTGGACAGCACTTTGTGAATGACGGAGGCAGACTCTGGCGGAATATCGGTTGGCGCTCGTACTTTTTGGGAGATATCTGGGAATATAATAATAATTTATTCATTCAAGCAAACAATTATAAGTCTTTATGGTGATTATTGTGTTAGTTACAATATTGTTCTAAATATATTACTAGCTTTAAACTATATTTAATCATAAAATTAACAAGGGCACATGCTGTCCATTGCAATGACCCATCTAAAGGCAAATGCAGCCTTCCCGCTATAACCGCCAGCATGCTGTCAAGGCTCCCTCGCTCACGCCTTACCAGAGTTAAAGCTCGTTTGCGTGTCGTGGCAACGTAAAAACAATCCACACCTGCACAACCAAACATTGTAGACGCACTGCAAGAGCGAGGGAGACCCATCAACATCCTGAAGGCAATATTACCTGAATAGGAAGAGCAATGTATTATTTGTATAGCAAGGCTACACGCATAAAATGATGTACAATATACTCTTGCGAACACCGTGCAAACTGCCGAACGACTATATTAGCTCTAACACTTTGTTCCCGGTCAACGTCAGAACCGTCTTTCAGAGTACCTACATATCGTTGTACAATTTCGTTAGGATTTTTTAGCTTAATTTGCATCGTGCCTCTTTTCACAGTAATATTTGAATTTCCATTATTACAATTTGCCGCCGAACTTAACTCCCGTTAAATGATTATTTCCAAATACTTACTGTAAATATATTGTATGAAATCGTGAATAACGTCCAAAGGTCCCGTCACCACGGCCATGTAGTACTTAATGTGGAGCCAAGTATCCTGATTCAGACCAAACGCTTCGTGGTCCAAGAGGTCAAGGGCGCGGAGACCCATATTTAACCTAAGATTTAGAAATTACACAATGTTGAAGAGATATCTTTGGTTAAAACACTTTTGACTTTATACGCTTAGATGGCGCAAGTGGTATGTTTCGTCCCGTATAAAGTCATAATCCCCTAATGGGATAACGGGAATAACGGGGAATACATGTTTTAATGATTTCTGGTAAATAAGTTTTTATATGTTTAGGTTACTTTAAGCGAAATCTTTAGACAATTTATTAATTATATATAAAATAAAATAAAAAATAAAAATAATTTCTTTAATCCGAAACTATTAATATTTTGCCGGAAATCGAACCTCTAGATTTCGGTAAATCTAAAAAGAAGTAATATAATATCATTAGTTGTTAGTTTAATTTAGTACTTACACAAGAAGAACGCTTCGTTTCAAGTTCTGTAGACTCAACCAGTAATCTTTAGCCTGTGCAAACAGTTGTCCGATTTGTTCCTGTGTGAGTTTGTCCATCCCGTAGCTACGGAACTCGAGAACGTAGGGGAAGTCCTCCTCGAGGGTCATATACAATTGCTTAATGCCTTTAATCAGTTTCGTCCAATTAATTTCTTCTAACACGCTGTGGTTGGCGTTCTTCACCTCGGCTATCTATTACAAAATTAAGGTTGAGAAGAAGAATAATTGTACTCGCTACAAACACCTTTATAATTTTATTTATTTATTTATAAAAGCTTGCCAACGCTCGGCACTGATACATCGGTACAAGATAAATATAATACAATGTTTAATGTGACAAGCACTTAAAGGCAAAAATAGCATACAACTAACAAGGGACAATAAAAAGAAATTAAACGAAACTATAATATAATTTATATAAAATCGAAACGAAAATAGATTTCAAAGCGTGACAGGAGAAATTATGGATATACAGAACCAACGCGTTCTCAGGAAAGGAGGAACAAATGGAATGATGGACATTTAAACTTTGTTAAAATTTCGAGGGAATCAACTTGATTGTTAAGTATCTTAATTTCTAATTAATCTTTTTTTTCCCACAATAAAGTTCACAAAATGCGACTTTACATGCTTTATAGTCTATACAATAATTGTGGCTAGTAAGTAAAATTATGTTGACTTAATTTTCTACAATACTAGTGAATAGCTTAAACTAAGTTAACAGTTTTAGTGTTCTATAATATTTTGACACTATGTTCGTGTGTATCGCACTTGCACTAATATTCAATATACTAGGTTTATTAATTAAAAAAACGGTGCGTGTACTAATGTACGCGCGTAAGAAGTTATACTTCTTTGGCATTATTAAAAATAGTTTTTGATTGCATGCAAATAATTAATTACAATTAAATAATCAAAGACTGGAAAAGGCGTCATTATAGTCAATAAAGTTCAGTTTACATTTGAAAAATTAAATAAATAAATATTTATTATTATTCTCTTACATTGAGTGTACATAAACTATTATTCGAATGTTGTTTTTAAATTATGTCCAATGCCATAGCATCTGCCGTGGGCAACTTCATTCTGTTAATTTTGTGTCACGGTGCGCGCGCATCGTAAAATTTCACTCTCATCAATTTTTCATAACGCGCCTAAAGAAGTATAACTTCAAAAAACCGTTTAGTTCTCTTCAGGCGTCTTATTCCAGTTAATGAATTGATACAAATAATAATAAATGAATTAACTTACACCGAGGGATAGAACTGAGTCAAGACGCAATCCATTCTCTATCTCCTTGGAGACATCACAAATTGTGTTAATAAAACGATGAGCATCTAAGCTGGGTGGGAAGCTGAGGAATCGGTTGGCATTCTCGAGGCCTCGGCAAAATATGTCTTCGCTCGCTGTCGATAAGGACCTGAAGGTCTGAACCGGGAAAAGGTTGTGTTGTTTAAAATATATAACTAATTTATTACAAAATTGTATGGCTAATTATAGAAAAAAATAAAGACTTTTATATATAGAAGCTACAGCCTATGTACACTGTCTGCCAGAGGGCTCGCAAGTGCGTTGCCGGGCTTTTATGTACGCTCTTTTCTTGAAGAACCCTAAGTCGAAGTGGTTCGGAAATATTTCAATGGACAAAAACTGTTTTAAGAAACGCTCAGTTGTGGAACGACGGACGTCGAGGTGATACGGATGGTATTTCGTATTCGGCCTTGAAGTACGATGATGAAACCTTTTAATTAAGATTTATTCATTATAAGAATGCAATTACAATGTAAGATTTGGGAACCCTTTTCAATAAAAAATACCTGTGTCCCAATAGATCTATAAAAAAGTTAATTCAATTACAATTTTGAAATATTTTTGTCAAACAATGTCTTCAAAATGTAATGTGTAGTAAAGCTTGTACCTTGTTTTCATCGAGTGCTGTGATCGCGAGAACTTTGAGCAGTTCTGGATACATCTCTTTGAGCCTTTGGGCCGTTTCCTTCGAAGAGGAGTTCAGTTGCTCATTAACCACTGCTACTACGGACGTCGCGTCCTTCAGCAGAGGGCTCAACTTGAATTCCAATAACGTATTCTGTCTGACCACTTCTTTCGCCAGACATCCGTGGACTGTCAAACTGGAGAGACGGTTAATATTTGTGATAAATTTATGTTTTAATTACTAAAATAGTTTTAAAAACCTTGCTGCGTTAACTAATTTGCTTTTAAAAGTGAAACTTTTATTACATCGTCTCAAACTTTTTCGTCTGTGTGTTGCATGTCGCGTGACGCGTCGCGATTTTTATACCCTTAATTGTACCTTAAAATACCTTATTCCAAAATTGTTTATGTGAAAAAAGTTTCACTTTTACCGTGGTTTCACAAAGCCACACAATCCTTCTTTTTTTGTTATATTCTTTATTCCAACATAAGTATTGTATTTAGTGCAGTGTTTCCCAACGTAGGGCCCATGCCCCACAGGAGGGCAATTTGACATTTCGATTTTTGAATTTGAGTTTCAGTTTTTCATTATATCTTTTGAAAATTGACTCTACTTTCGTTAACAATTTCCTAGTGATGTCTTTCTAAAACCTATCAATTAATGAACAATTCATATTTTTAATATTAAAAGATAAAAGTCAAAATCATTTATTCATATAGGTAACAATATACACTTATGAACGTTAAAAAATACATATTAAATGCATCTAATTTTACATTTACGACATGTTTGTTACATAGGGTTCATAAGAATTTTATTTAGGTCACAAACAAGTAGGGAAACACTGATTTAGCGCACATCACGGATGCTCGGTGGACCCATGCGACTTCTTCAATAAAAAGAGTCCCCACGTGAGTTGTGTACTGTGATATCGCGGGTTCCTCGATTGTGAGGAAGTTGCATGGATCTGGTTTGAGCCGCACCTTCTTAAGTTCTCATGTTATTTTCACACGTCTATATTCTATCTATTACATCTTCATATCTAATTATCTTCACAGAGAAAGAGAACAAAAATAATAAATAAAGAGTTAAAGTTAAATCTAAGACGTATCCGTTTCCTCACGATGTTTTCCTTCATAATTATAAAACATCAACTTACAGAATATGTTTTCCGAGACTTTCCTTTTCTTTAACGACTTTCAAAAATTCCGCATCTTTTTCATTAAATATTTTATCCCACTTCATTTCGGGTTTTTTCACTTTGTCCAAGTTTGCGATACGCTGCGTGAAGTTGTTGAGGACGGCGAAGTCTCTGTCTATGGAATACAGTTTGTCTGATACGTCACTTCCCAGAGCTTCCATCACGAAAAGTGAGGCGATTGCGTTAATCTGAAATATGGTGATATTAACTTCAATCGAGTTATGTAACCTAATGTTATTTAATATATATATATATATATATATATATATATATGTCGGGGAATGCTCGGATTATCAGGAAATGTTCTGATGGAGTCAATTGAGCGGTAATTTTTATTGTTACTTTGGTTAATGATTCAGATTCCTTCAATTACTTTGAATGATCATAATTTAATTTGTTATAATTTGGAATCATTAAGGCCCTATCTCAGCACGAATTGCTCTGTCGGTGTCTCGGGGTGGACTGCGGGGAGCCGTGGAGAGCTGAAGCATTGAGGCGCGCCGGCGCGTAATAACAATTAGTTTTGTAAAACATTAAATTACTGTAATTTTAGCAATTTTTTTTAACTGAAATGGATTACGATAAAATATATCGTGTAAATTTCAAAATCATGATCTATATACATTTTTGTCATAAAATGAATTCAAAGTGTCAAAAATTGGCTATGTTTGGATTTTTTTCTATCGAGCGAAGTTATTTAAATCGTGTATCGATCTTTCAAAATGGATACATAAACTAATCAACTCCACTATTTATTTTTTACATTCACCCTACTTCAAGAAACGATGACGATAAATGGAAAGAAACAATGTACTTTTTTGGAGTTTGGCGACCAGATCGGTCCTTAACGAATAAAAGTTAGAATATTGTAATGACCAATCAGAGCAGAGCAAATGCCATCTGGACTTTGGACTTTTTGACAGGGTAGATCTGACTGAGTATTCAGCGGAGCATTGTGGTGATGAGAGATTGTGATTGAAAGTGAGATCTGGGCCTTGAACTCGGTGCTTGTTATAATTGATTATAATATAGCTTCAATGTTATTTGTAATGTTAAAAGGAATCAATCTAAATTAAATACTGTACGATAATTATTCGTGTCTTTTGTGCTCGCACTCTACCCATATGACGCGCACTAATGAAATGACTATGTCCATACCGATGGAGTGACGATATTTCTTCGCTATATATATTTAATTTATATATATAATGTCAACATAGCGGCTGAACAATGATTTTCTAAATTCTATCTAATCTAAGTCAAAGAAAGAACTTACGTTATTCTTTGCTTCGTAAGTCCCGAAGGAAGCAACCATATCCTGCACATACATTTTCCACTCTTCGGTACAGAGGCGTGTTCGTAAGTCCGTCGCCTCGTCTTTAGACAAGAGGAAGAATTTCGTTATCCGTTGCACGTCGCAGAACGGTTGCGCTGGATTTTCAAGGTTCGAAGTGATAATCTTAAAAAAATATTATTAAAAGGTTTTATTGGATTATTATTAAGGGAGCTGTGGTGGCCTAGTGGCTTCAACGTGCGAATCTCATACTTGAGGTCGTCGGTTCGATCCCCGGCTGTGCACCAATGGATTTTCTTTCTATGTGCCTTTTTTTTGTATCTTTTTGATTTTAATTTGACTTTTGAAAATATCCTCTAAAAAACTGTACATTAAACACTGTAAAGAACTGTACTGCTCAATATATGAATTTATCAAAACCAGTCGAGCCTTCACACGTATACAAATATCATACCTGTGCTCGTTCCGGGTCGGCTAGGCCTTCGAGCCCCTTCTCGACAATGTCCAGAGGCAAGCTTAGGAGCACCCTTACCCCTTTGGGGTTTCGCGAGGAGACCTCGTAGATCAACTTTTCTATATTAGTGTTGATGTCCACCATTTTGTTCGCCACTTCTATTAATTTCGACAACAGCGTAGAATAAAATAACGCGTCGTGCTTTTGTTCTTTTGAGACGAATTTCAGTATTAAATTGGTTATTCGGGACAATCTGGAAAGCGGAATTATTTTATTTCGTTAATAATAATATAAACATAATTATGTATATATGTAAATACTTACATATTAAAAACGTCAACTGGATTTTCATCAGTGATTTCATTATTTAGAATGTCCGATGTGTTGCCCCCCTTTTTTAAAGCTTTATTCAAGAATTGAACGCCCGTTATAGACGCGTCTGTGAAGTCTTTGAGCGATTTATATGCATCTGTTTCTCCGAAAACAGGTTCAAAGAGATTGATAAATTTCTTAATTCTGAAATGGGAATACAAAATATTTATTCATTTATTTCTTACATTGGAAAAAAAACAAAATCATAATTTATTATAAATGCAATGGGCGGCCTAATCGCTAACAAGCGATGTCTTCCAGTCCACCAAAAAGTAAGGAAAATGACAATAAAAAAACGTGTGGCACTCGGGGACTGCCGCGGTAAAGCTATTGCATAGCATTTTTTAATCAACTTATGCAATTATAATTATTTATTTATTTTTTATTTATATTAATTCAATCTACCACTCTACCAGACTCAGACACACGCCAATATATTGTCTGTCTCACTCTAACGCGTACCGGTTGCAACGGCCGCGCTTACGCTACGTCACCGATCACGCCAGACCGATGTGAGACGCAGTATGCGTTCTGTCCCGCTCTAACGCGTATTTGCCTATATTACGTCATCGTGTGTCAGGTTTATTTTCGTTACGGAATTTCTTGATTCGGTCGCCGCGATATACCGCGATAATCTATGCAATAGCTTAAAAAAACTAAATTCAAAAGTTAAAGTGCTAGAAGTCCAAATCAACGAAAACAAAATTAGTAGTAATACTGAAAAATTATACATTACATAATCTAAAATAAAAATATCAATCCAATTATTTACAATTACATACAGTAAAATATGTTTTAATATAAAGGACGTACAAAGACACGGGTACGTAAGAAAAGTCACTGTCAGTGCCGTAGATGATGCCGTCGACTTCCGGCGGCAGGAAGCTGTGGATGGAGAGCATTCGCAGAACTGCACTTGTCATATTTCCGACTTTGGCTAATCTCTCGTCGCCGGATAACTTCGCGTACATGTTGCCAGCCTGGAGAAATAAATAAATTCGAGCTATATTTGCAAAGACTGTTACTTACAGTACCAGGCCATTTATAAGTCGCATCGTGCTTTAGAAAGAGATACTCGCTTTGTAGAGCGTCATCTCTGTCACACGAAACACTAACAGTCCGGTAGCTATTAGGAGGCAGAGACGGCGCTATACGAAGCCGAAGCTAACCGAGTATCTCTTTCTAAAGAACGATGCGACTTATAAATGGCCGGGTACTGTAATTACATTGAAAAATTTCCCAACGCCCCACAGGGAATAATTTATGTTTTTTCTTGGAATAAGAAATTTTCACTATATACTTACTGTGTATCGATAACAATTTAATAGTAATTTCTTCCTAAAAAGGAACAATATAAGTTTGTTTAATTTAACCATATTTTTTTATTAAAAGTATATAGGGGGGGGACATAAGAACTTAAGTAAGACTAAGTTGGGCCATAGCACAAAAATGGTTGGGAAACACTGCATTTGAGGCTTGTTTGTAAATATTTTATCGCCAGACGTCGGGACCTACGTCTTTATTAATAAAGAAATACTTAAGAAAATAGTTTTATATATCTCGGAAAAATATCGTCACACCATCGATATGGAAATCGTCAAGTAATGATTCCAAACTATGAAACAATTAAATAATAACAAAATTAATCGAATCAAAACAAATTATGATTCTCCAAAGTAACAATAAAAATCAGTCAATTGACTCGATCCGAACATTGGCTGACATGTATTAATCAAATAAAAATAAAATCAATACTTTGCTGTCTATTTATCATTATTATTTTAATAAAATAAGTAAACCAAAATTATACCATAGATATATATTTTCCTAAATCCATCTCCCACACCAGATCCATATAAATCTTCTGTAAATCATCTTTCGATATCGAACAGAGCTCGTTCACAAACGTACCGAGGTGCTCTGCATTCTCAATTTTTATTACTTTCTTCATAGAATCCGCGTTACATCTATCAAAGGTTCCATTCATTATCTGAAAAAAAGATTATTTCATTGTTTAATATACTAGTGCTAGACAGGCTACTTCTAATTAATTTGCGATATTTGTTTTAAAATGAGTGTTGTTTGATGATTTGCTATTTTAAAAGAGTACCGAGAGTTTTTTACGCCGGCTTTTTCTCTCGGCCTACACCCTCTGTCTTCTTTGCCGATGAGTGGGGATGCCTAGAAATTCAAATTTAATGACGTGGAATAAGTGATACCTGTATTTTATGTTCCATAATAAACATATTTTTTTTAATTTTTATTGTTATAGAGTGGATGCCTAAAAGAGATCGCTCGAAAGCGATAAGGCCGCCAGTTGCCCTCCATTTTATAAATTATGTCAATTGTATTATGTTTCTATACTTCATACAATTGACATAATGAATAATATAGTAACTAACTTTTGCAAATTCTTTTTACCACCTGCATTCACGTGTCAGAAATAAAAATAAATCAGTGGAGCTACAACCTTTTTGGGTCTAGGCCTCAGATTTCTGTATCTGTTTCATGATCATTTGTCAATCTAATAGGCAAGTAGGTGATCAGCCTTCTATGCCTGACACACGCCGTCGACTTGGGTCTAAGGCAAGCCGGTTACCTTCACCATTTGAGAGAATCTTAAATGCGTACAAAGAAAGAAAGTCCATTGGTGTACAGCCGGGGATCGAACCTACGACCTCAGGGATGAGAGTCGCACGCTGGGGCCACTAGGTCAACACTGCTCTTTGAGCAACAGTATTAAAGTGTAAGAAATACAACATTTAATGATGAATCTATTATATCACAAGTATCTGTTAACAAATACTTACAGAACCGATTCCGATCTGTGCAGAAATAACACTTGTAGCAACGTCTTCGTCAATATTTAATTTCTCCTCTAGGTAACGTTTAACGCGTGTAGGGTTCCTGAACAATGCTGTTACGCGGATACCATTCTCTGAAAGTTATATAAGAAATAAATAAAATATAAAAGCCTTTTATTTCTTGCAGTATCAAAGTAAACTGAATAAAATTCTCTCGTCACAATGTTCGTTCCCATACTCCTCCGAAACGGATCGACCGATTCTTATGAATTTTTAATGCATATTCAATAAGTTTGATAATCAGCTACGCACTTCCTACCCCTAAGTGATAAGGGGTTTAATTTTTTATTTTTGAAACAAAAATTTTTTGTTTAATATTTTTTATGATAGAACATACATACAACCCATAATTTTTATTTATTGTAGTTAGATATTTTATTGAACTAAAAAAATGTTTCCTAGAAATAATATGCATACATGGCAAAACGACGTTTGCCGGGTCAGCTAGTATTTTTATAAGAAAATAAATTACACTAAATTGTATATTTTATATCTGTACTAAGTAACACCTTATTAAATATTTAATTCATGCAAAGTTCTTACTCATCCGGGTCTGCTATTATTTATAAGTCCGTTTAAATATTAAATTTAAAAGTGTAAATCTATTTACTGACCTTTATTTAAAATAAATAAATATCCGTGTTATTTAAATATTATACATCACAATACATAACATTTTAATATTTATTTCAGACACACAAATATAATATACTGTATATTTTACAACATGCTTAACCTTATTTTTTTTTAAAAGACAATCACATCAATTGACCTAGTCCCACGCTAAGCTGGTGAAGCTTGTGTTATGGGTACTAGGCAACGGATATACATACATATTATAAATAGATAGACATATAGATACATATTTAAACACCCAAGACCTAAGTACAACACCAAATGCTCATCACATCGATGTTCGTCTCAGCCGGGGATCGAACCTGGGACCCATGGATTCGCAGTCAGGGTTACTAACTACTAGACCAATGAGTCGTCTTATAATTATTAGTCGTATTATTAATAGCTAAAAATTTATAAATACAAAACTAAAACAAATTTAAGTGTGTGTTTGTGTGTGTTTCAGTGTGTATGTCCTCCCTAAGAGGATTGGGTGTTTTTTTTAACGTTTTTAAATTTGTTTATAAATATTTTAAGTAAGCCGATAACATACTCGTGATATCCAGGAACGTCGGTTCGTCTGCTACGTCAGCCAGCGTGGCGATCAGTTTGAGCGCGTCGGGAATAGAACCCGCCACCTCCACAATGCTCTCGTTGCTCACCAGCGGCATAAGCTGGCGTTTCAATTGCGTTAACCTGGAAAATCAGTTGGTTCACAATATGTCGCAAAACGATTTGAAATTTGTAATTAAGAAATGTATTCCTATAGTTTCACTAGTTTTCGCTCACTTTGCCAGAAGGCTCGCAAGTGCGTTACCGGCCTTTTCATAATTCCCTTAATCGAATTGGTTCGGAAATACTTCAGTGGGCACTACACATCGCCGTGTTGCGCGGTAAAAACTGCCTAAAAAAAGGCTTAATGGAACGACGGATGTCGAGGTAATACGAGTGAGGTGATGAAACTCAGCTGCAGGTATAAATCTGAATAACTCTCTCAGTGGTAAATGCGGTAGAAGATACAAATTGACCGCACATCTCCACGCAACATCAAGGGATCAAGCCACTCAGAAAAGGATTAATCGTCGACGATTCGAATCGCTCTTCATTGAATTCTGTCAAGTGGAAGGAGCTGGTACTGGGAAGCTCCCGCCCAGAAGTGAGAACAATACAGCCCGTAGTGAAGCAGCGTCTTGTCTTTCTGAGCCTTTCATTCTAAATTACCGTTAAGTGGTTTATTTTGGAGAACAAGGAGGTTATAGCGATAGTTGGACGAATCAAAGCGATTGCCTTTTTTAGAGACCGGATGTATCGAAGTAGTCTTCCAGGACTTGGGGACAATGCCGAGCAAGTACATGTACAAAAAAAGGACGGGAGCAAGTACACAGCACAATCGGATGGATGCCAGCAGGCCCGCTCGACTTAAAAGAAAGATAGAGTTTTGCGGATAGCACGTTGCCAGAATATGATTTTCAGTACCGAATTATCTCACCGCGATGTGGTCGGTCATAAACTCGAGTTGGACGCGAAAAGACAGCCTAAAAGGTCAGTTTTATCCTTCGCGGTATGGACGAGCTAGTCATTTTCCTTGGTGGAACGGAGAGCTGTCAGAAATTCCCTTGGACAGTATTTTTTAGGCGTGCATGTTTTTTAGGGATTTTAAATAAATAAATTTCCTGCTAATAGCTCTTTTAGGTCTACTATGTATTCACAATCTCGTCTTCAGCGCTGTCAAATATATCAAAACTTCATACAAAAGTATGGTTTGACAGCCCTTGAAACTAGGTTGAAGTTTGATTGACGTTCGGGCGTTAAGACTTTTGAAAACACAAATTGTACTTACTTGGATTGTTCAAATGTAGGTATTTCCTGAAATTCATCCATGGAGGTGCACTCATTGTTCACGTTGCATATAAATGACTGTAAAAACGTTAATAGACCAGCACTTGGCAGCGCCCGCGCCGCGAACTGGCCTGAAAATAACGACTCAAATTAAACTTCATAATTTAAAGAACCTGCCTAAAAGCGTTTAGGCTAGATGCATCACATCAGTTACAATGACGTACCATTCCAGTAAACACGTAAAACGTCAAGTTATTCACGTGTTTATCAATCTTAAATTACACGTATTATATTATTTACAAGCATGTTACGTTATCGTTGATCTGACTAATCTGACAGTTTTGTGTCAAATAACTAACGTATACAAATTGATTTTTAAAGTATATTAAACTCCAACTCCACTATGCCAAAGCCACGAATATATAGACTCACTAACTCAACACACAATTACCACTTTATTTTTCATAATGTCAAATAGCCTTTTAAATTCCCAGAAGAAATGAATGCAATCTTTTGTGATTTTGCAATTGTGTTTATTTATTTGTTCTTCAGATTTGAGTTTTAATTTAAGAAGCAATTTTTATAACTTACATGTAGGAAAATCCTGATTATCAATGTTAAATCGTACGATACAAATACTTGAGATGACTCCTATAGCCCACAGTATGCCAGCCACTGTAATCTAAAATCAGAAAGAGTCACCATTTAACCAAATATTAATTAAAATAATAACAAATTAATATTTTATGAATCCACTTTATTACTTTGATTGCTCTGTTAGTCTGTTATATTAGTTTCCCGCCAATCATAGATAAAACCACAGAGTATAATATACGAACTATACATTGCTCGAATTTCGAATGAATATTTTTTTGAAATTCGAACCACAGATTCAAAAGTTTTATGTAGATCAAATATAATATCATTCATTAAAGTAAAGAAATCAAACGTTTAAATACTTTATCCCTTTATTTCCTTTTGATGTCTTTGTTTATTTTTTGAAACTGACATAAAGTTAAAACTATTGCCATAATATATAAAAAAAACAAAGTATTAATATAACAAATAAATAACTTTTTTGTTATTATTATTATGATAAGACTATTCTCACGTTTGTATTATGAAATACAATATATTTAATAATACACCAAAATTATGTTTAGTATTTATAAAAAACAAACAATAAAGACATTAATTATTCATTTTTAATAATTCCTAAAAGACAATAATAGACCGGCGGCCTTACCCAGCTTCGCACGGCTGGATATATTTGTTTGTTACAAACACAAATATTTCGTATTTATAATATGAGAAATCTTATTCTTATTCCTTACCGGATTCCTCTTCCTCATGAGATAGTCCTTCCACAGCAGCAGTCGTAGCTGCACTCCCGCCATCTTTTCCGTAACTAATCTGTCCCGGCTACATTACTGTAATAAGAATTAAATTAATAATTATTACTAATATTTTGGTGAAGCACATAAATCTAGAATAATAAAAGATGAATAAGTCTTCTTACATCTAGTAAAAGCATATTCAAAAAATTAGTTATGACGCAAAGTGTTACCGATTATGTAAAATATACATATGTAGTAAGAGGTCTATCTCTTCCAGCCAGTGATGCAGGATATTGATTAAAGAAGAGAACAATGGATATTTTGGTAAATATTCTATATTATTAAAAAAAATTGTTAAGTATAACACTAAGTTACACTTAATAATTTTTCAGACAATTTGTAATCTAAACCAAAATAAAATGCCCCACTAGCCTCGGACCTACCGACAGAACCTAGCCCCGCGTTTGGTTGTTCCGCCCTTATCCAATTAACGCCCGAGGGAAGGCCGACATCCCGCGTCATTACTGGTGAAAATCAACCGTTCGTGGGGCAATTTAGTTTTGTAAATAATAGAACTGTTATTTACAAAACTACATTAAATAAAAATGAATTTTATCTATTTTAAGTACTCATAATTTAAGATATTAATAATACAAATTGTACCACAAAGAACGGTTCGGTGGCCGTCGATACATAATCTTATACTAGAATAAGTCCTCAGTTCATACCTCGTTGTACTGCTCCTTACTAGGAAGAAAGGCACACAATAACGTCAGCCGTAAGGATTTGGAGAAATTGTTAGTTTGGGAACAAAGAGAGGTTAGACTGAGGCTGTACATTGCCTTACAATAATAGGTTACGAACACGCACAAAACACTCACTATAACAGTCTAAATGGAGGACGTAACTATTGACAAGAAATTAAAAAAGTATATACAAAAATGCATCAAACGTTAACCGAGTGAATCTCAACAATGACTAAAATAAATGTGAGAGGATCGGCCGAGTAAAAAGATTTTTGAGATCACCCTCATCAAATTCAATAAAATTAAAAATAGGTATTTCGAACACAGATCATCTATTTGTTAAAATACCTGATTTCATTTCCTGATCACGTACCAAGCGGTTTCTTTGACTGGCTGGCGTCTTCGCGGGAAATATTGAGGACAATATAAGTTATATTCTAATTATTAAATACAATAAGTATATATTCGTTATACAATTTTATAAACCATAACATGGTGTTAATGCTTAAGGTAATTATTACAAAGACAAATAAAGCCCAGTAAGTGTAAAACTAAATAAGACACTGCAACACCTCAATGCGTCGCAATAGGGTCTCTAAGGCTTGATATAATTACTCAAACAACGAAAATTAGTTCTGTACACTGAATACATGGACAGTTCTGTAACAGTCATGATCATTTAATTAATAATGTAATAATAAATATCAAATATAGAGCATGAAAGAAAATTTGTTTCTGTTTGTCATATATATTTATGGATGTTTTTTTAGGTAAATGCCTACACTACAATAAGTTAACAGTGCTAAGAGCAAAGCAGTAGTGGTAATGGCTTTAACGTGCGACTCTTATCACTGAGGTCATAGGTTCGATCTCCGGCTGTGTACCAATGGACTTGCTATATGCTCATTAGCTGTGAATAATATTAAGAATAACCTTTATTTCTTTTTCTCACAAAAACTTCGTACATAAACAAGTTAGAGTTATTTATTATTATATATAAATAATTGTCTTTCTTCTATTGAGGAACCTGCTCCCTATAAGACAAAATAGAAACAGAAATTTCCAAGACCGTTGTTTAAGCCAGTATTTTATTCTCTGTTAACAGAAGAAGCAATAATTTGGTAGCATTATGCTAACATGATATTAAATTTGATACTCAAATAAGCTATAATTTGAAATTAATTCGTTAATAAGGGTGTCGGTCACGCGATCCGTTTGGATTCCGGACGTGATAACGCAAGTTGCGACTGTCATTACCGAGTGTCACTTGTCATTATTATTGAATAGCTTGGATTCCGAGGCTAATAGGGGGTTTAGTTTCCGACTAGGTCTCTCATATTGCTTATTATTGTAACATTGCGCTTGCTGAATGCTGTCTCCAACACTATCCACATCATTGATGCTGTATTTGTATGATATTTAGACAATGTTTCTACAAGAATATTTGTATCATACTTTAGCTATCATAAGCCTCTTGTAACTAACATGTCTACTGAACTTCAACCAATGCATAAGTTGCATGCTAAAATAAAAAATGTCAATTTTTTAACCATAAACTGAATAAATTTTGATGTTTTTACTTAATCCTTTGGTTTTGACGGCTTACATGTGTGTACACAAATGCAAGTTACCAAGTAATTGCTCGTTCGATAAAGTAAATACTTTAGGAAGTGCCTAATCACTTGACGATTGTATTACGTTTCGTCAATTTTCGGCAACTTAACTATAAATACTCAATTACAAGACATCATTATTACTCGTACTTTAAAACTTACTCAAATTACTAGTCGTAATTATAGTTGTATACTTTTTTGACGTTTACGAAGTTTTGTTTGTAACATACACGCGTCGTAATAGTATATTTCATTACAAGTGCGGAAAGCCTGTCATTGCAAAGAGTTTCGACAAATGTCTACCCGAGCCGAGGCGCAGCCGAAGGTGAGGGTTGACAGTCGGAACAAGTTGCAATGACGGTTCCGCACGTGTACTGAACAACTATTTTTAATACAGTTGTGAAAAAATTATGCAACTTAATAAAATAATAAAAAAACAATAAACTCAACTCACTAATCATTTATTTCTTATACAAATTATTGTTCACATATACATTGGTACAGTTTTTTATACTAACTG
The DNA here is from genome assembly GCA_905332375.1 of Pieris macdunnoughi. Classification (NCBI taxonomy): domain Eukaryota; kingdom Metazoa; phylum Arthropoda; class Insecta; order Lepidoptera; family Pieridae; genus Pieris; species Pieris macdunnoughi. The sequence goes on from CAJOBZ010000002.1 coordinate 12,008,048, forward strand.
GAGAAGTTTTAGGTTGCATATTTATTTACTGTTTGAGACAAACTATTATTTATTTCGTATGATTTTTCATGTATATTTAATATATAATATAACAAACAACTAAACGCGCAAAGAACATTTTTGGAAAATGGCGCCAACCGTAAAAGAATATAAGCAGATATTTTTTTTTCTTCACCCATTCTGGGTAGGCAAAGGGAACTATGCCCATACAGCCAAGTCTTCAGTACAATTTTTTATTGATATGAAATGAAATTTAAAGAGATGAAATGAAATCTAACCAAACTCATTGAATCAAATCATTAAATCTTATATTGAAACAAAGCAGTAGCTTCTTTTTAGAAATATTTGCATGAATCATAAAAATTTCTATGAATTTTTTATAGTAAAAACTTCGTGGTTGGTTTTTTCTTTTTAATAGACATTATTTTGACAGTTGGGAAAGAAAACGCACTAGTTCGGAAGAGGTAAAAAAAAAAGCACGAGTGTGTAATAGCCCACATCCCGAACGCTATACGTCCCTGCAATACGCCACTTTTTGAGCAACTGTATTAAAAAAATATTTTAGTGTCATAATGCGCATTGTTTTATTATTACTAAACAAATATTAACTAATTAACTTAGACGAGGGAGAGACTAATAGAGTCTCTTGGGTCTAATTAAAGATATGAATTGGCACCTGGTAGATAGTACCGGTGACCCCAGAGCTGGTGCCGTAATGGTACACTGCCACAGGGCCCAAACCTTTTAAATTTGTTTTAATTTTCTATATATTGATTTTCAATCATTATTATTATTAAAAAAAGGATTAAAATTGTTACAAGTTTTAGTATATTTACCTATAAAGATATTTAAAAGTATCTCTGACGACTTGTGCATAAGATATATTCATGCGATATAATTATCATGTGAGCTATTTGCGTAACATAGTTTCCGTGTAATCGTATTGTTGTCACATACAATGACATGGCCCGGCGTCACTCATTGTCCGCGAGACAAGCTGACAAGCAAAGGTTACGCTTCAATGAATGGCGCTTTTCTGTTATTGGAACAATTATTTAAGGATATTTACTTACTAACAACCTAAGGACACAAATATTTCAAACAACCTCTCCAGCGCTATAATATGTATAATTATTATAATATATTATATACATATATAATTATTATTTATTATAATAATATTAGTAGCTAAGCAACATTTAACATTCGCTCGAACGGTGAAGGAAAACATCGTGAGGAAACCGACATGTCTTAGACCCAAAAAGTCGAGGGCGTGTGTCAGGCCCCAGTGCCTGATCACCTACTTGCCTATTAGATTTAAAATTGATCATGATCAGATTCAGAAATCTGAGGCCCAGACCTAAAGAGGTTGTAGCGCCACTGATTTATTATTTTATTTAAGCTACGCAACATTCATTCTGTGCAATTTTTTACGAATAAAACTTTGATATATCAGCTACATTTCAACGAATTTAAGAAATAAGTGACTGACTGTTGTGGTCTCTGGCAGAATGACCAGCGCTGTGGAACACGTCTGCTCCACAGCATAATGCTGAGCCAGGACCAGTTACAACTGCAACACACATTACACACTTAAAGTTCATTTTATTCATTTCTCTTTACATATTTTTCTCTTTGTTATTTTTCTTTTTTGATTATTAATGTTCTGACTATATCTATGTCTAAATATATTATTGTCTTTTAAACTCACTCTAAGTACAGAAGAACCTAGTGGCAGGTGCGTTACGCTTGTTCAATTAAGTTCTACCGAGAATCACAACAGGCAATTATCATGTTCAGCTGTTAATTATATATAATATAGACGTTATAATAGAATATTCGAGACTAACTCGCATGAGTTAATAAATAGTTAACGAGTAAAGGTGCGCTTACACGAGGGCAATAATTGCTCGGCGACATGAATGGACCGATCTGGAGCAATTAATGGAGCAATTTCAATAAATTCAATAAATTGCAATACATTATTTCGGCGATATTGCTTCTAATTGCTCCAGATATTTCATATCGCTCAATGTCGCAGATACGAATTGACGAATATCCAATGGACTTGGAAATTCCTAGCAATTTTTATATATGTCTCATTCGCACTTGTTTGTTTTGCGGCTTGCCGTCTTGCTTCCGCGGGGAGAGCGAGAGGTCTAAATAATAATAATTTCTAATTACTTTATTCAAAAGTAATTCAAAGTCTGTTCGTGACATTCTAGTAAAGTTTTTGAATAATATATCATCTAATTCTTTACATAATGAAAACTTTGTCCTCTTTGCCAAAAACGATCGCACCCAGATACGCCTATTACTTTTCTTTCTTTTTTGTTTTTGATTAATAATAAAAAAAGCGCTACAAGCCGCCGCAGCAAGAACAATGTCGTCCATAGCGAGCGAAAACTGAAATGCTCGTGTATGACAGTATTGCCTAGTTGATGAAGTTGCGCCATATCGCTCAATATTGTATTGCGCAGTATTGATGCTTGTTGCCGTTGCCGTAAATTGCTTGATGTAGTCGTGACGTCATAATTGACGAGTATTGACTGGAATTGAGCAATTTTAGTTGCCCGTGTAAGCGCACCTTTAGCTATTAAATAATCTCAATAATTTATTAAAATTTTCCTACACGTGGGCTTTTTGTGTGAATGTGGAGGGATGCATACGTAAGTTATCAAAGTTACGTAAGCATTCGTATGCGTAAAAAAGACCTTTAATTAATAATGTAATAAATGAATACATAATTAAATCAGAAATTAAAACGCATTTCAATTTATACAAATTAATACAAAAGGAATAATGTTTAGTCTGCGTGCGTCTGCCGTCTTTGCACCTAATCAAATAGAACTGGAACAGCTTTTCATTTGAATGATTTCAATTGTGAATTAGAAAAAACAATTGATAACGATAAATAAATGTGTAAAAATAATCAAACTTTATACACATTTCCGTATACAAAGATTACATAATATTCTTTGTTCAAAGACAAACTCGGTAAAAAAATTAAGCAGTAGGAACTTAAATTGCAAAAGCCAAGTATTGTTTACTTATCACTTGTGAAATCTGTGTCTTAGCTGTTTCAATGAAAATTATTCTACTGAGGAAATCTTTACTTTAAGTAAATCGCGATTGTGTTCACCATAAATTATTTGACTATTTATTTATTTATTAAAGCTTACATCATATATAATGCTATATCTACAGTATATGTCACAAGCTATCTTTTCTAAAATATATATGACAATTTTGGTAAACATAAATATTACAAAAAAAATTAAAACATATATGAAATAAAAATAATTTTTTGCTTATTATTAAGCAAACAAAAAAATACTAGCAAAACAGCGGATAATGTATGAAATAGGAACTTACAATGCTTTCTTTAAATTTATTAGCCCACTACCAAATATATCCAGCTCCGGATAAGTACTAAGACTAAGACTATTTATTAAATTATAACCAATGTCTGTAATCTTACGTTTTACGCGTACATTATTACGTACATTTGGTTAACACAACAAAGTTATAATAAAATCATTTTACCCTGCTTTGAGATGGGCCGGTCACTTGCAGATTTTATGTTAGTTAGGTTCGTAAGTAAATCCGATATTCATAAAGCCGAGTGCAGTAATGCTCTAGGCAGGTTTTAATGATGGTATTTACCTTTAAGTTTGATTAATCAACTCTGGATGGCCTGAATATTTTCAAAGTGTATAAACACAAGGTTACGTAATGGTGGTAATTCTCTTTGAACTTTGATTCAATAGTAGCTGCTATAATATTATTAGAAGCAAATAATATTAGAAGACATTATAGAACAGATAGTAACTACATATTAACATAGAAACAAATTATTAAAGAAAACATTCCCGCATCACTCACAGAAGTTTAATGTTATACCATTGCCGAACAATGACAGCTTTTTGGAAGTGGTGCGAATTCATCAAAACAGCTTTAATTTGTATTCAGATATTCAGGAACTATATTATAAAAGAGATTTATGTCCAACACACAATTATACAGTATTAACAATTAACTTTTTAAATTTGTTTTAATTTTCTTTTTATTAATTATTGTTATTATTACTATGAAGGTTAAGAAATAATTGTAAATACTGAATATTAGTTTGATATGTTTAGTTACATGAATAAAATGATTTATAATATTCTTAACCAACATACATAGTAATAATTATTATAATTAAAAATTAAAACGAATCTACAAAGTTTGGTCCCTGTGGCGGTGTGCTTTTAACGCTAGCAGCATTTCCTTGCTGTATTGCAATACTTATTCGTTGAGCGAAATCACCAACTCTGGGGTAACCGGTACTATACAAACAGGCAGCAACTTAAATCTTTAATTAGCACCTGTGCACTTGAACCCCACGGCCCAAGAGTCGACTCCAAAGGGAATAAAATCAAATAATTTATAAATGATTGGGTTTATTTTTTTAGACAAAGTTTTTATTATATTATCTACTTGCAAATTGAACTATATTTTCTGTTTACAACATATTAACATATCGAAATGACTAAGTTCGGTCGTATTAAATTAGGCAAACGTAACCACGTCACGGCATCATAAGCATACATAATTGGGATATAAGTTGAACCTATTATCTAGTCAGGATAATGCAATATCACTAGATTATTATTTACGTTTTCTGGGTTTTCCCAACGATATAAATTTTCCTTTTAACACGAAGTCTTTACAAATTATACATTTTGCAGTTGGCCTACTATCTATTTAAAGGCTTGCGGGGTGGTAATGAATCCAAGTGTTCTCCAAGAACTCGGTTTCTTTGTACTTATGGGATATGTGCGACGGCGAAGTTCAAGGTTGTTTGCGATACCAAGTGCCAGAATCTACACAGACATCCGTTAACAAATACGTTGCTACTGAATGCTCGTCACGGGCTCGGACACTATAGCGATAATGTGTATCTTATGTATATTATAATACTATATATTTTATTGTTTTGTTTTCGACATTATTGTTTAGTGCTGTAAGGATGCCGGTATGTTTTGTGAATTAATAAACAATTATTTTAATATTCAATTCACATAATACAAAACAGAAATATTTCGCAAACGTTTGTCTCTGAATACAACAACAACATCAATGGCGCTACAACCATTTTATGTCTGGGCCTCAGATTTGTTTATCTGTTTCATGATCATTTGGCAGTGTAATAGGCAAATAGGTGATCAGCCTTCTGTGCGTGACACACGCCGTCGACATTTTGGGTGTAATGCAAGCCGGTTTCCTCACGATGTTTTCTTTCACCTTTCGAGCGAATGCTAAATGCGCATATAGACAGAAAGTCCATTGGTGCATAGCCGGGGATCGACCTTACGACCTCAGGGGTGAGAATCGTACGTTGAAGCCACTAGGCCAACACTGCTCTAGTCTCTGAATAACGAAAGAATATAAATAGAGGAAATCTTTATTTCGACAAACGCTTGTCAGTAATAGCTGAGAAGCGGAAAAATTGTGTGCAAATGGCACAGGTTAAGGCCTTGACCAATATTACACAACCTTCAATAATTACTATTAATTTTATAAATCCATCACGTCACAAACTAAATGTTAGATGTTTCTTGGTGTGCGATTTCATTGAATTAGGGGAAATGTACTCTAAGGATGTGTTATTTAAAAAAAAGTGCGTGCGTACAAAGTACACATGTCAGAAGTGCAACTTCTTTGGCAAACTAATTTTTAAGTCTTGTTCATATTTATACAAATCTAACACCTTAGATTTCCGAGACTTAGAGGAAGGGAAAAAAGATGATATTTTAGGAATTTGATTGTCATTAAAATATAATGTGTGTAATTATATATATATTCCTAAAAGTGTCGAAAATTACTACAAATAATAAATTTATTTCTTCGATAATAAAAACACGTAGCATTTTAATTTACAATTCGACATTTGAGATTTCAATAACTTATTTTGCATAAAATTTATGCATACTAATATTTCATAAATCCTGTTTACGAAATTTTAATTAATTTTAAATAGAATTTCTATAAGGTAATTCGCCCTTCTCACTCTCTCTCTCAATCGGTCTCAATAACTCTATCCCTTTTCTTCGACAAAAACGCTGCACATCTTCGTGACGATAATATTATTATTGCTTTCATCCGTAAAAATGTTACCCTCATGCGCCTAAAGAAGTTTCACTTCAAAAACTTCTCGCTGACCACAACTGCGGTTAAGCATTCAAACGTTATGACATGTTGGAAGGTGTATATTAATAAATAATTCGCGTTAATACCCGTTAAAGAAATGTAACATGAAAATATAGTAGCTACTCAATAGGGATGACCGATGTTAGAAAAACATCGATATTGACATCGATTTCATAATCGAAAGCTCAACATCGATGTTCGATATTTATCGAAAACCGAATATCGATGTTGGATAACATCGATGATTTTTGCATTAAAAATTGACAAAGAAATAAAATACAGTGAAATGGTTGAAACTTTTTAAGAAGCAGAAAAAATTATTACATGACTGTATGAAAAGTAATTTTGATAAAGAACCTTTTAATCTATTTCTACGTTGATAAAGAGTAGTGAGGCAGTGTGAGAGAGAAAGAGCGAGACTATGCCTCGAAGAAAAATGAATACGCGTTCAAAATTTTAATAAACCTGATTTGTGGATGCGTACATAGAAGACATAATTTGTTTCGTTAGTTCCATTGGTCGTGCGGGTGGCCTTGAGTTAACATCGATGTTCGATTCAGTTAACATCGATGTTACGATATTTTTGGTATAGCAACATCATGTCAAAACATCGATGTTTTTGCTCCCAACATCGATGATCATCGAGCATCCCTGCTACCCACTCGCATAAACCAAACAAAATGTTGTGTTAAGACTTTTTATTAGTCCAGAGACCAGCATTTGGATAAGAGAATAATGTGTTATCGCTATTAATCCATTTACATTTACAGCTTCATCTGAAAACACCGAATCTTAACGTAAGTCGTTTGCGTTTCTAGTGCATATTTATACCCTCGGTATTATGTTTAAATAGTTCTAGGTATGCATCTGAAATAATTGAGAATAATTTCGACGTAAGTAATCAAAGTAACGTAGTAATGCAACACGTTGCAGTTCGTTGCGACACTTATCGACGTCCTGAGAACGGATACATTGATCTCTTTATGCGATATTGACTATGTTCTACTAATTACTTTGCCGTACAATATAATTATTTCAAAGCAGATAAGATATTAATATTGTTTTTATTATTATTTATTGGACCCCTAACAGGCTCGCGATCAGATCTGTGGCAGAGAAGCTAGGCAGCAGGGGAGTGTCAAAACCTCCCCTTTCCTAAAGAGGGACTTTATTTACTTAAAAGGCTTGGCGTCTCCCGCCGGGCCCGGGCGACAACCTCTCCGGAACCTCACGATATTTATGAAGACGGCTGAACCAATTCGAGTTATTTTTATTTATTCAGTGTATTTGTGGGACATTGAACAATCTACATAAATATGTTTATAAGCACAAAACTTGAAGACGGCTGAACCAATTCGAGTAAATTTGTTTATTCCTCTAACTCTGAGGAAAGTTTTTATAGAGAGAAACCTTACTCAGGGATTCAACTGAAAGAAAGTTTGAAGTAGCTAGTAAAGAAATACGAAAATCGATGTACGTAATATAACCAAGGTGTGGCCTTGAAGTCGGTAAAGACACATTTATTATGGTAGGAAGTTCGATACGTTACGTTTACATTTAATTTAAACGCGGTAATGTTTCACATTATACACTATTTATATGCAAAAGATTTGCAGAAGATGATATATTATGAAACGCTATAAAAACAATTGTTAGAAAAAACTGACCAACCTTCGCGGTTGGCAGTGTTCAAATTTTGTGGAATAAATTACTAAAAACATACTTAGGATGTATATAATGAAGGTTTTAATCATTATCATGGAGACTTGCTGTGTGTAGTTCCGTCACTTAAGATAAATATAAATTGCAAAAACAAATTAAAGTTCTTGGTCTTTGCTATCAAGTAACACTCTATTGATGTGATCTAAAACATGGAGCAAAATAATACCGTGTTTGTTGCCATGGTTACCCTGTTTTCTTTCACATTAACATCTTTAAATACGTACGGTACGTTTTGTAATCTAATGGATAAAATTCTCATGTCACAATGTTAGTTCCCATACTCCTCCGACACGTCTCGACCCATTCTTATGAAATTTTTATGCATATTCAGTAAGTCTGAGAATACTACTAAGGTACTATCTATCTTTCAAACCCCTAAATGATAAGGGTTGTCCACCCCCAATTTAAATTTTAGTTTTTTTTTGTTTTTGATGATACAGCGTACAAAAATACATACGTCCCCTAATTTTCAACCCTCTATGATCAACCCCTATTTTTTATTATTATTGTAAATAGTAATTTTTATTGAATAAAAAAAATATTCCTAGAAATAATAGACATGGCAAAACGATCGTTTGCCGGGTCAGCAAGTAATAATATAATAGACGATATTGTAACGCCGCTACATACATCTCATAATCTCAAATTTAATTAAATAAAACTAAAACTCCACTTAGAGTTAAGAATAATTGTATCACGTTGAAAATATGAGATTTCTTTTGAATTGTTTAAAATAACTTTAAATATTGCTAGTTCCACATATGTAAATAAATAACAACCGCTGTGAACGAAATTCGATTATGTTTGTTTTAACTGTTCATACAATACAGAGGTCTGTTCTTATTATTATTAAAGTTTTCTTTACATTCATTTTGCCTATCCAGTGTCTGATTGTGCCCGCATCGTTTCCCTTTCACACTTGCATAATAATGCAATAATGTAAAGTTAAATAAGGAGGTCATCTAATGGACTTATAAGCGATCGTATTCTTCTAACATTAATATGCAGAGAAAATAACATTGATAGCGCAAGAAGCCACTTGATATAAATTTGACAAAATGTTGGTATTCAGATGTTATAGAAAAAGTAAGATGTTTTACGAACTTGTTTGAACGAACAGGCTTTCAAATACATTTAATTAAGATAACATAAACTGGCTTAGAAAAATGATGTTAACAAAATATTTGCCTAATAAAATCAGGAGGTAATAAAAGTGTCCGGTTACTTAATTTTTTTATTGTACATGTGTCTTTATTAAGGCATCATGGAAAATTACGATCTAGCCTAACTTAAGACTAATAAGTAATTAAGTCTAACTTAGTTTACTAATGAGGACTTTTCCATAAGAAAGTGTCCAATAACACTACTTACAGTCTCTAATAAACGGAAGTCACTTTGTTCTTGTTCTATTTTGTTTTCACTTACCACTGTTTAGCACTTAAGACTAACGTGCACTAACACTAATTCACTATTTCAAATGGTTAAGATATACAATAACTTAATGATAAACTTATGTGTAATTATTAAAATTGATATATGAAAATAATAAATAGAAAATTAAAACAAATTTACAAAGTTCGGTCCCTGTGGCAGTGTACCTTTAACGCTGGCAGCATTTCCTCGCTGTATTGCGATACTTATATTTAGTGATTAGATTTTTCATCAAAGATGAGAGCTTTCGTTACAATTTCATTATTAATGTGTATTATTATTTATTAATATGCAAGTTAAAAGCAGTTTTGATGTACGATGTGGGAACGTTGAAGAGGTCTAAAACTTTGATAACGTTCATCAGGCATCAGGCCATAATATGAAGTTTTTGACTTGATTATAAATTAAATTGGAGAGAAATAATATCACGAAAAACGTGTTTGAACTTGATATTTATCGAAATTCACACTATAAACTCAATAGTTGTTTACATGAATATTGTGGTTACAAACCACAAAACACTTTTGTTAAGTGAAAACATTCACCTGCAATCCGAATCGTGGCAGTCATTGTATGAATCCTTTGTTTGTTTAGATGTCTATCAATGTTTACTTTAACCACATAAACAATAAGTAAAGAAGAATAAATTACTAACGCTGAATTTCAATACCATAAATGCATGATAGTTACTCTTTTAGAGTGGATGGTCTTGAACCCGGCCGGTATCTCTTAATAATGACGCGATCCTAAGTATCAACACAGATGTTTTCAAGAGCACCACACAACAACTCTAGGTCTCTCCAGGTCTTCTTCAAATCCTTGGAGTACTCTGTCCCGAGAGAATCTCTAATCATCTATGGGAGCTGTGCAATGAGGTGCCAATTGACAGGTCGATAAAACGCCGATATGGAAATGGTTGGGCCATACGCTCCAGAGTGATCCAAGTCACATTTCCAAGCAACCCCTCTACTGGAATTCTCAAGGCAAATGGAAATGTGGCCGCCAAAAACTAACGAAGCATCATTGCAGAGGCGAAGGAAACTGGTATGACGTGGTGTAAAATTAATCCCAGAACCGAACAGGCTAGTTTTCTACGCTTGATGCGTATGCTCCACTTGGGGGATATAGGGCTTAAATATCGTAATTGGGTATCGACTACTATAATCAGCAAATCAACTATATCAGATTCGCTAAGGCTTTTGGCTGTTACAGAGTACAAGCGCTAGTGTTTTTTAAATAATAATAATTTAAAAAAATCTCTCCTTTGAAACAAACAATACGATTACATTTAAGAAGGTATTGGAAAACTGGTTTCCAAGCTAGGTAAGAACTTGTGATGTGGATAACCAGGCTTTCATTCCACAGCAAAGTCATACTGAGTTAAAACAAAAACGTACATACATGAGTAGGCAAACAAGTTTTAAAAATAGTATTTGGATATCAAAAGCAAGTAAGTAAAGTTATTATCAATATTTTTTGGATTTGTGTGCATGTGTGCGTGTATGTGAGGGTGTGTGAGGGCATATTCTATCTCAGAGAATAATGTAAACAACTGCTTCCTTAGTTCCTTAGTATCTTTGCAGAAAGAATCTTAAGGTCATATTGAGGATGTAATTTATTGTTGCTTGGTGCGTTATGTTTTGTTTTTGCAATTTTTACTTTGACCGCTCACCGCACCGAAGTCCGTTCAAGGTCACCAAATTCTTTTAAAATACGCTGAACTCTGGACTTTGTTTTTTTTGTTTTAACCAATTCTCAAAATTATTTTAAGAACGCAAAAAATATTTCGAAGAAACGGTGTATCAATCAACACAATACGCAATTAAATTAAACATTTAACTGATATAATAAATGCGAGTTTAACGCAATACCTATTCCCTGGTTGACCACCACTTACTACTTTTAGTACCTCTAATGTTTTGAAAGCATTTTGATTTCCTATACTTAAATACATTCATATCCGAAGCCCAAGAAAGTTCTTAAAAAAATGATTGGATTATTAGGATATCGAGAGATATTGATAATCGCATTTGATTGATTTTTTTTTAATTTTAAAAAAACTAAATTCAACATTATGATCTAGCCTAACTGAAGACTAAAAAGGATAACACTAACACAATCTTTATTAAAATGGAAAGACACTCTGTTCTTGTATACAATTTTTTTTAACTTACCAATGTTTAGGCAAAAAAACTTCATTCAACATTATGATCTAGCCTAACTGAAGACTAAAAAGGATAACACTAACACAATCTTTAGTTCCCAAAATGGAAAGACACTCAGTGTCTTGTATACAATTTTTTTTTAACTTCAACCAATGTTTAGGCAAAAAACCTCATTCAACATTATGATCTAGCCTAACTGAAGACTAAAAAGGATAACACTAACACAATCTTTATTAAAATGGAAAGACACTCAGTTCTTGTATACAATTTTTTTTAACTTACCAATGTTTAGGCAAAAAAACTTCATTCAACATTATGATCTAGCCTAACTGAAGACTAAAAAGGATAACACTAACACAATCTTTATTAAAATGGAAAGACACTCTGTTCTTGTATACAATTTTTTTTAACTTACCAATGTTTAGGCACTTCCCAACGTGAGGCCAAAGACGGTGTTTCCCTACGGGGAGCCCACACCCTACAGGGGGGCAATAAGACAACGTGGAGACTTGAGACTGTAGCTAACCAAATTGGAGCTTATATAATTTCTCTGTGCAGCAAGCGCAAGTATCGCACTAAATTAATATAGAAAAATCTTTATTCAATTTGGAATTTGAATTTTCATTGTTTTGAAAATTTACATTATTTTTGCTAACATTTCCCTAGTGATTTCTTCCAAAAACCTTTAAATTTCTTTAATGAACAATTATTTTTTTATATATAAATTATTTATGTGACATATTGGGCATAAGGTGGGGCATGGCACAAGAATGGTTGGGAATACCTGACTTGAACGACGGAAGGACTAACGTGTATTCACAGTAATTCGAATGGTTTTGTCCTTGGAAAGGACCGTACCACCGGACCACAGGCCCGTGGTGTCAAGAAGTTGATAGCCTCGACATTCAATAAATAATTTGATATATACATTTATTTTCTAAATTCTTCTATTGAATTACCTGTATAGTATACCTACAATAAGTTGACACTTGCAAATAATTAGTAAAAATCTCTAGCAGAACCCGTACACCGTACAGATAAATGTCTCGTTGAACAAGTTTCCGAAATTTCTTCATTTAATGTAACCTACATCATATGACCTTAAATATGGATTTAAGTTTATGTAAACAGTGAGAATTTATTGTTTTATTAAAAATTATTTGGACAATAATTGTCTTCGTCGTAATGTATCCTTCGTAGTCAAATCAAGACAATATATATTATTTTTACACGTACTCAACCTTTGAATTATTTTTTATTTTCCTACAATGAAGCTCACAAAAAAGAGTGCGACTTTACATGAATTACAATCTAGCCTATACAATAATTATGACTAATAAGAAATATTATGTTGACTTAATTTTCTACAATTCTAGTGTCAAAAGTCAAAATCATTTATTCTGAATGTAGGTAACACAATGTACACTTATGAACGTCACAAAAGAAATATTCATTAAATGCTTCTAATTTTACATTTACTGCCAGTTCGCAAATCAAGGGCGTAGAACGTAAAAGAAGAATTGGCAATAAACTCTCCGCCACTCTTTTTAATCGCCAAGTTTTTTGTTTTACACAACGTTTGTAAGGAGCTGTGAGTGAATAGCTTAATCTAAGGTAATGTTCATTAACAGTCTTGGTGTTCTATTATGTTTTGACACTTTCGTGTGCCCGAGATAGCGCACTTGCACTTATATTCACTACACTAGGTTTTTTACTCAAAAGGTTTAGTTCTCATTCTTGAATGATTTCAACATCGGATAAAAACATTTTGTGTAAATAATGTGATAGATATATAATGTTTACCTTGTAAAATTATTACTAAATTTTGTAATTAGCGTAGCTACTTCTAACATACATTGAATTAATAAGAATCAAATGAGTAAAATCGCATAAAGCCTTCCGTCAATTCGATAAACAAAATGAACAAACCATACCCTTCAAAGTAAACAAGTTTTTACAAAGATAAGTCATCTTATTGTCTACTTGCGTCACGTTATCATCATTATGAATTAAAGTTAATTTTTAATGCATTAAAATCTAGTAGGAATCGAATAACATTTCCTTTGTGCAAATAAATATTATTTTACTAATAATAAAAACGTATAATTCAGCCTCTGAAAATTTTGATAATTATTGTTTAGATAGATAGTGTTTAATTATTACAATACATAATATATTACCTTCTTTTAATAAAAAAAATAAAAATATATACAGTAGTTTATAATATTATCTATTTAATAATAATTTATTATTCATTAAAATTATCAAAATCAAAGTAATTGCTTTCTAGCTATTCTTCTTCAGCCCGTTTGCCTCTTATTACATAAAAAAAACATAATAAACAAATTCGATTTATTTTTTTCTGACCATATTTTTAAATCCGTTCTAATAAAAATATAACAACGTTACAATGTAGTGTAGAAGTTCCAAGAATAAAATCATTTAATTCTCGCAAGAATAATTAAAATTTTCCTCCTATTTGATTTAATATTTTTTTTCACCTAACATTACGATACACGCAGAAGAGTTTCCTACACCTTCACAGCTACTCGAAATAAACAATTTTTTTAATAAGGCCAATTATCTTGTAAAATTGCCCAATTAACCGAAGGTAAATTAAATTTCTGTCAACAAAAAACCCTTTAGGACATAATACTTCAAAGAACTTACACAAAAATCCTTTTTGTGTTTCACTGCACATATAACACTTAACACGAAATAGTAACTTTTAGCGACTGCTGTGACGCCGTCCATTCACTATCGAATGACATTAATGACTGCAGAAGTTTCAAATTGAGCAAACATCTTGCGCGAGCGCTATTCCGTACATTTGCATAATGAAATAAGTTGACGACCTTTACTTTGGGTGGACTACACACATGTTGTTGAGATAGGACTTAATATTAAGAAAGTAAATAACGATATGAATTTCCGGAATGAGGTAAATTTGAATAAATGTATACTTTAAAAAATAATAAAATAATCATTAATAGCATATTATGTTTTAAACATAATAATAGGTTGGGGAATAAGTTTCTTCGCATTTTTCAAGAAAATTTACAACATTTTTTAATATAGTTTAATTACATTTAACTAAAGTATGTAGGTACCATTTTGTTCTATAACTTTTTGCCATCTTGTAGGTAGGGATATGATCCCATTGCTGTAGAAATTTTGGGGTTTCTGATCAAAATACCGCGACAATTGGTTTTGGCAGTCCTCTCGTGATGTTAACCTGACACTGCCTAAAGAATTCTGAAAAGACTGAAACAGGTGGAAATCTGAAGGTGCAAGGTCAGGTCTATACGTCGGATGCATTAACACCTCCCAGCCAAGCTCTCTTAATTTTTGGTGAGTGGCTGGAAGATGTGTGAGGTCTAGCGTTATCTTGATGAAAAACCACACCCCTTCTGTTGATTAATTCCAGCCGCTTTCTCTCAACTCCTTGCTTTAATCTCATCAGTGTTTCGCAGTAGAGTTCAGAATCGACGGTCAAAAAAAATCAAAAAATAAATTTGAAAAAAAATTGAAAAAGCTTAAACTAAATTTGTGCTACTCTCACAGACACTGCACTAGGTCCATAAACATCGAAAAAAATTTGTTTTCCTTTTTTGTAGTAAAATTTTAAAATGTATAGAATTTCTTCATTAGATTCACTTATCTTGGCGGTACGAAAAATAAATAAAAATCACACATTATCCTAATATGAATTTGGAATTACCTATCTTGTTTAAAATCTTAACTTTCAATGATAACAAAAACAGGCAAATACATATAGTATAGCCAAAGAGATTTTATTACAAGTTCATACATAGTATAATGCGAAAAGACTTTTTCCCCAACCTAATATGTATTTTTTATATAAAATGAGATATTGTTTTGTACGACTATCAGTTTTGGTGCCTTGGGCAGGCATATCACAGTCTGTTTCTCTATCTATCCATACGAAATATTATTTTTCATATTGGAATTGAGAACCAAACTCAATTAACTCATAAAAATCAAACTATTTAAAATTAAGCGTACCACCACTATGTGACACCAGCTGCCCACTGAAGTACTTCCGAAGCAATTCGACTTAGGTTCTTTCAAGAAAAGTTCGTACCAATTCTTAAAAGGCCGGCAACGCGCTCCCGAGCCCTCTGGCATTGCGAGTGTCCATGGGCGGCGGTATCACTTAACATCAGGTAAGCGTCTTGCCTGTTTGCCCCCTGTTCTATAAAAAAAAGCTATGGAAGCAGTTGTTTAGAAATATTTAGTTTCTTACTTATTGCTTAATTCTTATCAAGCATTAAGATTGGAATTTTATTAAATTTTAGCAATCAACACCTTGACCCACTATATAAAAAATGTTAAATATTATTGACGCACCTTATCAAGCACATTGCCAGATATCTCATATCACCGATAAGGACTGATTCACAACTCTAGTCACTTCCAAACTATTGTTCAAATCGGATGGAAAAAGTTATTAAAATAACAAAATGTTTTATAATTGACTTAAAAAATATTTATTTGGTATAAGTGAGAATCAAAATATATTCAGTTAATAATGGTGATTTCATAATAGTGTAGTATGGGTTTGCATGATTATAATTTAATTTTAAATTAATGTAGCAAAAATAGGGTCCAAAATGAGTTTGATTAAGACAGAAAGGAGTGACGTCACTGAAAACGATGGGCGGGACAGCGTCTGCTATTTTTGCAATGATTCATTCGAAATGGGAAAATTACAAGTAAGTACCAAGTCAGTAATTAGTTTAAAAAGGGAATCAGAAAGCGACTGATAAGTGGAACACGTAAGAAATGCAGCTAATGGGAGTACTCTATCAGTAAACTTAGTCAAACTCAAATCTAATATCAGTACAGGTCTGGTCAATATATTCTTGAAGCCTTGTTGTATGTCCAAAAAAATATAAACGATTTTAAAACAAATGGTGACTTTCACCAGTATAATACGCGAAATAGAACTAATTTGAGTGTACGACCAACCAGGCTCCAAAAGATAAACCACTCCTTATATGGAAATTGTATTCGTTTTTACAACAAGCTCCCAAGCGAAATTAGAGAATTATCACTAAATAAATTCAAAGCCCTCGTTAAACGAAAATTAATCAACAAAGCTTTTTATAAATTTGAGGACTACTTAAATGATCCTAATCCTTGGGATTGAATTGCTCCAGTTCAAACAATTTGTATGACAATACTTGGCGATTAAAAAGAGTGGCGGAAAGTTTCTTGCCAGTTCTTCTTACCCGCTCTACGCCCTTGACTTGCGAACTGGTAGTAAATGTAAATTTACGATTAATTTAACTTGACGATTCAAAAGTGTACTTGGTTACCTACTTGAATAAAGATATTTTGAGTTTGAGTTTGAGTTTGGTCAAACTAATCTTCCTACTTGACATGATTCTGCCAGTACTACAGAGATTATGATACGTCTCTATATATACGGACCATAACAACCACCATGGTCCTAATATCAGTGTATATTTCTCGTTTCCTTTTTCCAGTACAACCGTCTAAGAGTCTACATAAGTATGAATTCGTTTTAATGTAATAATAAGTGAATTATAATCTTTCAAGGCTGTACAGATCGTATACGTGACCTCACGAAGATGATTTCAGGGGATTATGTTGGGTTTAAGCACGTCTTACCGATTGTACTACAAATTATACTTTATGCTTATCAGTGAATCCATCTTTGTTATTTCTTGAAGATATTGACAAAAATTCATACTAGATGATAAAGAATATTATTACGAAATTGCCAGATTTTTATTTGTATTAGGTTATTAACTGATATGTCTATTAAAATATTATTGATACATTACAATATTGTATACGAAGCATGTAAATTAAACTTTTAGAATCACTTAAAGCGATGTGGCAGTATATTGGAACAGTGTCCGCTGCGTTGTGGTGCTTGGATTCAGAGGAAGCACAGGGACACACACGTCAAGGACTGTCCCATGATGGACAAGGTAAGTGGAGCTTGGTAATCCTCAAAATTAAAACATAAAATCGTTGTCCGATCCGATTAGAGTTTAAAATAGTACGCAAGAGATCTAGGGTAGGTTAGGTTAGTGGCTTGGTGATTAAGGCAAAAGCCTGTAACAGTCTTATAAAGATTTTGGAAGAAAGAAAGAAAAAACATTAAATTAGTCTTAGTTTCGAACACCGACTGATCCTTTTATGTGCGCATTTGTCATTCGCTTGAACGCTGTAGAAAAACATCGCGAGTAAACCGGTTTGCCTCAGACTCAAACAGTCGACGGCGTGTGTCAGGCACAGGCTGACACCTATTTGCATATTAGATTGACAAATGATCATGAAACAGACACATAAATCTGAGGCCCAGGCCTAAAATTAAAATCCTTAATGCTTTTTAAATCATAAAGCAACTAACTCATTTATCTATTTGTGTTTTCAGAGTCGCAACAGTGCATCCCCTACCCATGTCCGAGTGTCAGACCCTGAACCTCCTTCTCAAAACAAACACACTTGGTCACCTAGAGCTGTGCCATTGGACGAATGTGTCTCGTATTTGGAGAAAGAACTAGCTAACATCAAGTAATTATAAACAATATGAGTATAACGAAATAACAGTGGGTAGTATTGGCTGTTCTTTAGGCACTTTAAAGCATCATCAAGTAGTATTAAGATCCACCACTCAAATGTGTATTAAACCAAACGAACTTTTACATTTATAACAGAAACAAATTTTATCCTTATGTGCCAGATGTGATGCTCAGTACGAACAGTACGAAAAGTAACAGAACTAAAACATTAAATGACGTAATCAGACACATCTCATCACAGAACACATTTAAAATGTAAAAATGATGGACGCTTTTATTCGCCACCAACACATGTAATGTAACACGTAATAAGCAGATGAAAACGTTTTCTAGCCAACATATAAAAACTTCAGAACATGCCAAATAGATTTAGCAAAACTTTCCGTGACTTTTTTTTTATAGAACAGGGGGCGAACGGGCAGGAGGCTCACCTGATGTTAAGTGATATCACCACCCATGGACACTCAATGCCAACTGCCTTGTTGCCAAAAACGTGAATATCTCCCCGCTGTCATTTATGATAATCATTATAGACCAACATTTATTCCCTATAGATTAGTCCTAACAGAAGAATCAAGCAACCACGACATTCAATCAACTGAACTGGAACACCTTCGCTCTAAGCTAATGCTGGTGGAAGATCGGGCCCAGCATTTCCTCTCCACCCTTGTGTCTCTCCGAGCAGCACTGGACGATGAGGCAGAGAGATCAGCTAACTGGGCGGCGCAGTTTAAGCACGACCTTTCTAATGTGCAGCTGGCTTTGCAAGTATGCACTGTTATTAATGTATATCCTATATTATACATCTAATAGCATTCTTTTATTACATTTAAACATTGATTTTGTCAAAATATCACATTATCTATTTGGATTTGCTCAGGAGCTTCAAAGCCAGCAGCTGACTACCACGATGCGACTGGAAAGTGCTATCAGCAGCATCGTGCATGAGCAGAACGAGAGAGAACTGTTAGAGCAGGCACTCACGCAACATGACAATAGAATAAGGACTATCAATAAGCTAGGTATTATATAGAAATGTCGAATCTTGTTGTTTGTTATTGATAATAAATATAGCCAAGAATTAAGTTTGGTGGCGGTATTTGTATGGATCAAATAAATACTTTGTTTGAAGCTGGGTAACAACTGACTTTAATGGTTTAAAATATGAACTTACATATAATTAGGGGAATGGGGTTGCGACGCTAACAATAACTTATTTGGCTTATCTATGGGTTTATAAATCTAAATGTTATTGGACATTATCGGAAATGAGAATGTGAAGTGTAGACAACTTGCATCTTGTATTTTAACATCATAAAACTAAAGAGCTCATATTTGCTTCATGTGTGATGTTTCTTTACATTTTATTGACGTTTGTAATTAGTAACTTAAATATATATAAATGAAACTTAACTTACATTAGTTACATAACTCGAGTACGAGGTGATAATAAATATCACCCGCACTTCTCATTTAGAATGAATAACCAGTTAATCCTAGTGGTGGCAGGATTTTGTCCCCGATGAAAGAATAAATGTTTCAATTCGGAAGCCATACCTAAGTCATAAATGATCAGTGACAGGCGTAGTTTTAATGTCTCAGTAGCGCACTTGATCATTGCCATCATGTACTTTCACAACATAACATTTTCAGAAGAGGTAATCGAATACATTAAGCAAACTGTGGAAGAGGAAAGACAGCGCAATTCTGAAAACCAAGCAGCATTGGAAGCCGAGCTGATGGAAGCACGACGATCTTCTCAGCAATTGGCACATCTCTCTACCCTAAGAGTTCAACTGCAAAATGCTACTTCAGAGAATCCAGTGAGTTCGATGCGCAAAACACGTATAAAATAATCTGAACGTTATGGCAATTCATTCTTGTACAAAATCGCGTATACAAAGACGTAGCTTTAAAATAACTACTTTATATCCAGGCATTTGATCGATTGGCGGTGCTGGAAGTGGCCACGGCAGATGTGAGAGCTGAAGCAGCAGAACACTCTAACAAAATGGATATTATTTCACGAGATCTACGTGCTCTAACCAAAAGTTACAACAAGCTAAGGTCAGAACTAGCAGATTTCCAGACAAGAATGACATTGGAACACCCAGAGAGCGGCAGCCACACTGGTAAAACAGCATTTTTTTATAAAACACTATTTTGACCGGATTGAAGTTATGTATTATTATAAATTTACAACTATTTAACATAATTTTAAATTTATCCGACGTTTCGCGTGCTTTACAGCGTGCGTGGTCACGGTGACGCAAAGACAATACTAAGCATTTTTTAAATAATTATTTATCGATAAAGATATTTTTATGTAACGAGTGCTATAAATAAATCTGTAAATTTAGTACCCCGAGAAAACCATTGTTATTATTAATTTAAAAAAAGTTATGTTAAAATAAAACAGAAGTTAAATTAACTGATAAGTTTATTAATTTTTATACATAACTTTACAAACTTTTAACATTTACATTGCTGATTATAGCATGTAAATAATGGAATGAATTGAATTGGATAAAATTTATTGAAACGCGTTTTGTTTTGCGTGAACGGACGGACGACAGCATTTTGTTATTTATTTAAAGGTCAGTTCATCTGGAGGATAGATAAGTTCTCGTCTCGCATGAAGGACGCAAAGGAAAAGGACACCGTGTTGACCAGCCCACTCTTCCGGACCAGCAACTATGGGTATACATTAAAGGTACGCTGTATAAAATCAATACAATTTATCCTTATCAACACTGCTTATACACAAGAAAATCTTTTTCAAGGCCATTCCAAAGACGTAATTTATAAAAAATAAATGCTTTCATTTCGTTTGACATAAAGAGTCGAATCGTACGGAGGATTTCAGTTATAAGAGAAACATTAATTTTCTAGATATAATATTATAATACATATTACAGGCGGAACTAAATCTAAACGGTATAGGCAAGTGGAAGGGTCGTCACATCACATGTACTGTGCGGTTGGTGCCCGGTCCTTACGACCCACTTCTGGAGTGGCCTTGTGACCTCAACATCAACATCGTGCTAAAAGATCAACCAGCTAATCGAAGTCAGGTAAAGGCAACGAAGACCAAGACTACTTCACCCCATATTATGAATTTTATTGACCCTTACAAATTTTAAGTAGCTTGTTTAAAAATAACATTCTTTGTGGTTCCGTTGTTTACTCCACTGATAATCAAGTCAAGTCAATAGTTCGACATTATATCTCTTTAAACAACGATTTTTAGGCAATGGACATAGTAAAATCTCTGGAGCTCCGTCGAAAATCAAAGCTAAAGGAAGATGCCAACGAAAGAAGCAAATCGACCGAGAGTTTGGATCAAGGCGTCATACAAATGAAGAGACAGTACATCTTCATACCACACGCCAGCTTGGACAAGTTCGAGTATATTAAGAATGAAGTCATGTTCTTTGAGTTTATAGTTAATCAATAATATGTAATATTGACTATCGATTTACAATATGTGGAATATTTTTTATTTTTAGCCTATACTCTTTAAAGCCGGCAACGCATTCGCGAGCTCCACGGCCATGGAGTGTCCATGGGCGGCGGTGTCATTTCAGATGAGCCTCCTACCCGATAAACCCTGTTCTATAGAAAAAAGTCGTCGGCGATAGACCGTTATTTTAATAATGTACATTCGCCGTTATATCCGTTTTAAGGATTCATTACGCGTAGTCTATCTTTTTTTAAAGGTACTGACAAAACAAAAAATAAAAACCTTTGCCTTGATGAACCTCTCTAAGAATAAACCACCTTAAAATGTGTTGAGTTGTTTTAGAAGGGAAGAAATTTTTTAAACCATTTAGAAGGCTTCACTTTGTATTTTAAATCACTTGAGACAGAGTGCTACTTTAAGTAATTAAGAGACAGATTAAAAATTAGTGTCTCACTAGTTGTGTTAACGTAAAATTAATCCACCGTACTTATTTATGAACACATGACAAATGATTATGATAATGCGCCAGTACTAACTCGAAATCCAACTGTTATTGCCAGCGGTAGTGCCGTGGAAGTGTTAGCATACGTTAAGAGATTAGGCATTTCCTAGACTTTAAATGTAGGGGAATCACTTTGTAAAGTCATTCTCATTTTACACATACCTGAGGGAGTATGTATGAACAGAGGCTGTACATTTTGCTCACTCAAGTTTTCTTAATTTTAAAAGCGTGGCGATTACCTACATTGTTCGAGTTACGTACCGAGAGTATAGCCCGACCCAGGCTCTTCAGCATTACATTACAAAGTATTCATTTAGCATTAAATTATTTTATATCCTTTGTTTAACGCGGGCTGTTAATAAACAGTATTTTTTTTAAATTACAGTGTACATTCTTTATAACTGTCTATAACGTGAAGATTTGTTAAATTGGTTTGGTTTAACACAAAACCCATTAATTCTTTCGTCCCTATAACGAATAAAAAAGCTCGTTCCCTTAAAATTCGTTATAAAGAGTTTTCACTGTATTTGAAACCTCACCTACCCAGGAACCGTACACAATAGCTTTAATGATACAGATGACTTAGAAAAAACTAAGCGTTTGATTTTATATAACTTTTGCATTACACCATAAATCCTTAATTTTGATGTTTATTATTTATAATATTAAATCCTTATACATGTATAGTTAATAAATAAAACGTAAACATTCGTACACAAAATAATTTTATTTGAAAACACCTATAAAATAGAAAACAATTACACAACGTACATACAAGTAAACATACTAAACGCTATGTTTATTCATTATTTCCAAATGGCTTTAAGTTGAGACGAGTCGCTTTCATCGGGCTCTTTTCATTAAACCGAAAATACTATTTGATAGAAAGAGACGACAGTGTACTATACTGCTTTTTATAAATAAGGTTATTCGAGTTACGTCATACGTCTCGCTTAGGAACTGGGACAGTTACAGCATTTTGTTAAATATTTTAAAATAAAGTACCTTCTTCATAAGTTATTTTATTTCAACTTATAAAACCCGTTTAGATTAGGAACACAACGCTATATTGTGCCATAAGTAAAAAGTGAAATGTCAGCGACATCGGGGCCGTTCAAGTATTACGTAAGTAGATGTAATGCAATTTACCCCCCCTTCCTCTTGTCAGGAAAAGTAAGCAAAGCTCTCAAAAATAATAGTACATAAACGTATAATTTTTTTGTCGAAAATGCATTTCAATGCAAGACAATGTGTGGGTAATGTGTGTAAAAAAGTAAATAATTACTGTTGACGTAATCGCCAAATAAGAAAATCAAACACCCCCCTCCCCCCTATAGTGCTTACGTAATACTAGAACCCAGCCCCGGCCGCATCAAGCAAAATTAAATGTAATGCAGCGCCATCTAGTGTAGAGCATTTTGTACGATGCTTCAGTATAAGATTTACAATAATATAAAAGGTAGGTAAAATCATTATCCTGCAACTATTCCTGTGAAAATGTAAATTCATTACGACCTTTACGACGATAAAAGATGAAAAAACAAACACTTTATACATTACAATATTGATAGGCATCGATGTTAAGTTGAAATGTTTACAACAAGGACTTATATTGTATCAGGAAATGTTCCTCCTCAGAGAGCGGCGAGCTGAGATAGTCGTCGTCTTCATAGCGTATGGTCTGCCTTAATCGATGGACTGCAAGTTGCCGGGCCTTTCTCCTAAAGACCAATGTTATACCGAAATAAATATTATACATTTTTTCAATGGCTTACAAAAATAATACAAAAATAAATATAAAAATTATATAAAACGTGATTTAAAATACAAATAACATATTTGCTCACTTCCGTCTCTTTTCTTCTTTTTTCTGTCTCTTTCGACTGGTGTTAGCTTCGGTGCTGGTGGACGGATTGTTAGTGTCATCTAAACACAAATGTGACGTCATAATCATAATAAATTAACTTAACGTAATCTCTCGGTTAAAACACTCACTCTGGTCAGCACAAGGCCCTTCGCTGTGAAGGATGTCCAAGGCTCGAACCAAATCGTTTCGACTTAGCTTCAAAGCGTATTTTGCTGTCTCACTCTCGAACCCCATTGAACATAGCTAAAATATATGTAAAAAATAATTGCTGCTATCTGAGAAAAACAATTCAATAATAATTGACTGACTGATTAACAAATTCGCACTCATAACTTACATTTGCATTTTATATTATATTTTGAAGTGCATGCACTTCTTTAGGCGCATGAGGGTAAATATTTTACCGAACGTCACGAAGATGTGCAGCGTCTTTGTCGAAGAAAAGGGAGAGAGCGATTGAGAGAAAGTGAGAAGGGAAGAGAATTTATGAAATATTAGTATTTTACATTTTATGCAAAATAATTTATTGAAATCTCAAATGACGAATTGTAAATTAAAATGCCATATGTTTTTACTATCGAAGAAATAAATTAAAATATTTTTTTTATTATTTATATTAATTTTCGACACTCAATATATCAATGACAATTAAATTCCACACATAATCTTAACATATCTTCCCTCTAAGTCTCGGTAATATAAAGATTTAGATTTGTATAAATATGAACAAGAGTTAAAAATTAGTTTGCCAAAGAAGTTTCACTTCTGACATGTGCACTTTGTACGCACGCACTTTTTTAATGTATGTGTCTTACCTCAGAGAGGAGTTGATTATCCGGTACCACCGGCTCCGTTGACTCCTCTTCTTCCGAGAGGTCACTGTCCTCCAACTAATTCGTGATCAAGGATGATTAATAAAACCTAGTTTATGCATGTGGTAAAGAGATTACGAGTAAGATCTCACCAATTCGGGTTGCTCCTGTATGATCCTGACAGCATCCGTGACGTTATTATTGGCGTTCCTGAGAGCTAGAACGGCCAGTTTCCTGGAGTAACCCATTCCTACTAGGCTCTCTGTGAGTTGTTTATCCACGGGGCTGCCGTCTTCGCATAATCCTAGCGCGCGCTGTTCTCTGGAAGACCAAAGTGCATAACGGAGAAATAGAAATATAAAACGGAAACATTCATTAGATTGTGATTGGTCCACATCACATTGGTAGATACATTTTGATCTCAGTTACTAAAACGCGCCACCTCCACCTATCGTGTATTATCCGTCGTAAACAAACTTTGAAACTGTCAAGATGGCCAGTAAAAGAAAAGCGTTATGAGTTTAGAATAATTTCCCAATTTCCCAATAGTAAGTAATAAAATTAGAAATGATTGTAATTGGTTAAATTTGGGTTTTTTTTCTATTCACTCCCTATAACGAAAGAAATCGCTCGATCCCTTAAAATTCGCTATAAAGAGTGTACACTGTATTTGCTAATATAGACTTTAATTTAAAATTGTTATGAATTTCAATAACCTCACCTATCATCCCTATTGGCCCGTCTCTCCACTTCCCTTCGCCTCGTGGCCGTGTCGAGGTAGTGATGGGCCCCGTTCACATCTCCTTGAGCCGCTCTGAGGCCCGCGTACGCTTGGCACTCGCTCCAGCCCAACTCCATCAGGGCTTGCACTGACGACTCATCTACCTGAAATATATATTCAATGTACGAAGAAGATTCATCATGAGACGACGAGGCAGAATCCTAAATTTCACCAAGAATTAATAGTACGAGATCCGACCGCGTGATTTATACGTTCATATGTTTGATTAATAAAATATAATTTTTATCGATATTTATAACTAAACCAATGCAGATCCGCAAAGGTGGCCATCCAAATTTGGCCGCAATTAATTTTAATTAAAATGTAATTAATTATTTATTTTTGAACAATTACGTTCACTTGTAATTGTTAAAAAATATATTTCATTAGAAAGAAATATACCTGAGATACCGAGAAAGTTGAAGGTGCCATCCCTCACTTGGCCGCAACCTAATGTCAGCCAGGTGTAAACAGGTATAATTTCGTTAAATATATACGTTCATAATGTATTATCATGTTATACATACCAAATTGAAGATTAATTCTTTCCCTACATGATGAGATATAGGTGCCTATGCAAAAATGCCCGCAAATAGTGACTGCCAACGATTAAAGATAAATAAAAGCGAGAGAAACTTAAGATAAACACCCCATGTCGAATAAAGATAGAGCATCCCAGCTGCTTGTCGTTTTTATGCTACTGCGCATGCGTCCATAGGCAAGGTGCTCAACTAAATACCGTACTGAATATTGCAATCATATGTTTTTGACAGTCTTATGCTGAAAACTGAAAAATTTATATTAATCAGATCCCTGATTAAAGAACCGAATTAAAAGCAATGGAAACAGAATTCAACAGAATTAAAAAATCAATTCTGTTTAATTCTGTTACCATTGTTTTTAATTCAGTTCTTTAATCAAGGATTCAAGGAAAATAAACGAAACTTTATATTGATGAAAATAAAAATAAAAAAAACATTTGTGTATAAAGATAAATTTTAATATAGATTCAAATTAACGTCTTACAGTTCAAAGTTATTGTTTGAGTTGGATATAATTAAAAAAAAAATTAAAAACACTGGTTTGGATAGTAATTTTTATGACATTTTTTATGAAGACCGAAAATAAACGAAACTTAATATTGTTAAAAATTGTAATAAAACAAAATTTATTTAAAAGATAAATTTTATATTTAAAATGACGTTTCACAGTTAAAAAATATTGTTTTAGTTGAATATAATTAAAAAAATATTTAAAACACTAGTTTGGTAGATTAATTATTATGACATATTATTTTTACTGCTCAATTTTTGGAGTATTTTAAACTCCAAGCAAATACGCGAGCTACTAGTTGAGCACCTTATCTATGGACGCATGCGCAGTAGCATAAAAACGACAAGCAGCTGGGATGCTCTATCTTTATTCGACATGGGGTGTTTATCTTAAGTTTCTCTCGCTTTTATTTATCTTTAATCGTTGGCAGTCACTATTTGCGGGCATTTTTGCATAGGCACCTATATCTCATCATGTAGGGAAAGAATTAATCTTCAATTTGGTATGTATAACATGATAATACATTATGAACGTATATATTTAACGAAATTATACCTGTTTACACCTGGCTGACATTAGGTTGCGGCCAAGTGAGGGATGGCACCTTCAACTTTCTCGGTATCTCAGGTATATTTCTTTCTAATGAAATATATTTTTTAACAATTACAAGTGAACGTAATTGTTCAAAAATAAATAATTAATTACATTTTAATTAAAATTAATTGCGGCCAAATTTGGATGGCCACCTTTGCGGATCTGCATTGGTTTAGTTATAAATATCGATAAAAATTATATTTTATTAATCAAACATATGAACGTATAAATCACGCGGTCGGATCTTAGACTATAAGAGAAAAAAGGAAGAAACATACATATTTTTAAGTCGAAGTAAGAAGTAGACATGGGGAGAAATTGTCTGTGCCGAAAATCAATCTGGAACTGTTTAGGAAAAACAACTTTTGTATGGCAATTAAGGTTTACAATAAATTACCAAAAGAATTAAAAGATCTTCCGAAAGTCTTTAAAAAGCGACTTGGTGTATTACTTTTGAAAAAAAATTTACTATTCAATAAATGATTATTTGCGTGAGATATAAATTTAATAAAGTATGACATGTACGTTATAATGTAACATTCCTTAAGACAAATTTGCGCGCCATTGTGTGTGGCAGAATATACGAACTTACGATTGTACCACCTTACACATTTTTGTACGATATTCTTGCGATGAATTATTGAAGTTTTTTTTAATTCATTGCAGTTAATCTGCTTATGTAATACTTGAACGGCCCCAGAGCAAATATTGAGCTATGAATATTGGTGAAAGAACTGCGTGAAGCATTTTCATATTTGCACAGATTTAACACTCTATTATAACTTATATCTCTTTACTTATTTGATGATTAACTCACCCTCAGGTTATTCAGTTCTCTTTCAGCCTTATCGAGTAACTCCTTGGCCAGGGTCCTATTGTTCTGATGATAGGCCACGATACCCTGAAGGAGGTACAACCTCATGAAGAGTACTCGTTCGTTGGCTGAAATAATAACCACAAAAAAGTAAAACAAACTACCCAGTATGTTTTGTATTTAGAAACCATTTCCATTATTTATAGTTGTTATTTTTATTTCTATAAACATTGAATTTCAATTTCATATTAAACAAGGCATTATTATTATTATTATTATTAGGCAAGAAGGCGTCGCACCAGAGGGCCTCATAGTCTAGCGGTCTTATTAAGTGGCAGCTAGGTGAGGGGTACCGGGTTCGATTCCCGGTTCGAGGGCAAGTTTTAAGTTAATTTAAAATTTGTTCTCGGCCTTTGGGAGGGTTGTGCGGTACCGGGCGAGTGCTTAAACCGTACATGGAGGACGCGGACGAATTTCTAAAGACAAGCACGAATTATAAAAAATCCTATACTTGACGCTGGACGCTGGAAAAAAGGCGTCGCACCAGTCCCTATGACGTACACAGCCTCACTTAAGCATCAAGTTTTTATGTGTATCATTCTTAAATTACACATAATATGTATATTTAGATCAAAAATCGGTTGTCTGTTTATGTAGGTTTACTGACGATAGTTGAACGTGACAACGTCATAAGAAAATACTGATGGAATTGGTTGCATTTTCAAAAGAAAATTTTAATTTTATTCGTTTGATAGATATTTTGTATGGATATAGAGAGGAGGAGGTTAATGGAAATCACAAATAAATTGATCGATTACAATATAATCGATACATAATCGCTTGCACTTCAAGTCTTAAATGGAACGCCTCAGAGCGAGGTAACGCCGCATGCGTCATATTTTTTCGTGCGTGCAGCCGGCTCCATCGAATTATAAGACGTTGTCACGTCAAAACCGTATTCAACGAAATTAAACTCCAAGATAGTATTAGGATTAGACAGGTGAAGCAAATTATGAACATGCTACGTCAAAATCAGTGAATTCGTGTGACTATTGACTTTATTTTTCATACAGTCAAATAGCCTTATATATTAACACTAATAACAGTCACAGTCCAAACAGTAAATCAAACAATATCCGAACGTTGAAACTACATTAATATATGAGAAACTGAGCTCACCGTCCGTGCCCTTGAGAGCGATAAGCCTCTGCTGTTCCGGTCCGTAGCTGTTGGTGAAGGCCACTTCGGCCTTCGCGAGTCTCGCGGCCGCGTCGTTCGCGGCTTGAAGGCTTTGCAGGCCGAGGTAGCACCACGCTATGTCCAGTTGCAGCACTCCATAGTTGTCAACCGTGTTTAGGATTTGGGCCCGACATTCACTGAAATTAAATTACTATGGAACTGGTAGTAAATGTGATCAATTTAACATCTTTCTGTTGATATTCATAAGTGTACTTATTTACCTATATGAAAAAAGTTATTTTAAGTTATGTCGAAAGGGTAGACAAAAGAGTACTTTGGCAGGCAACAACCAATTCTAAACTCAATTAAAATTACTTGGTTGGTAATCGCAGCTTGTGTCACAAACTTTGAATTGGTACCAAAAACAAATAACATAAATTTATTTAAAGTCGACATAATACATCATTTACATTCAATGATGAATAAATTAAAAATACCTCAGTTGTCTATCAGCTTCCAAAAGTAACACAAGAGCAAATGCATATTCCCGCTTCTTTACACAAGTGCGTCCCCTCTCGTGTAATGCGAGTCCTATGAATAAAGACCTCCGTTCTGACTTAGGTAGATCGACTGTTTTTCCAGTCTGGTCTTCCAGCTGCAATATGTTTTATTATACATATTATATAAAAGTATATCACTACTCTTACTATACAAAATAATTAAAGCTAAATTGGGCTATAACTGGCGTTAATATAGCAGACTAGTGCTCGGCGTAAAATAACAATTATTCAATGGCGCTCACGCGCCCAAGACTTGTAATGGATATCACATCATCATGGTTTGGAGATGATAAGGAACAAAGAAAAATATATTTTAAAATGACATTAAAATATTCTACAAATATTTGACTTTTCAAAGCGCCAAGGTGAATGAGATACTGTGTGCAAAGCTAACATTCAAATATGACTCGTCACCAAGGTCATCGTAGCATTCTGAGAGCAGGGTGGCATCCTCCAGAGTTTGTTTCATTTGAAGATACATATCATCCTCTCTCTTAAGAGCCTCTGTATTTTCTGAAATCAATACAAGGCAGGTCCAAATTACTTTACTTTTAACTCAGTTCCACTTTTATTTAATTAAATTTACAAAGATTTAATAAGCTTAATATAATATTTATCTACTGTAATTATTAAAATGAAGACGTTTTAAAAGATATTCTTTATTTTATCTACAGTTATTAATAGTTAAATAATAATATAGTTATTAATGATTTCTTTTTAACATTATCACCATTAGGCATTCTTTTGAGTCCATTTTTTAACACGAGCCTTCACTCTTTTCCATACAACAGATTGTAATCCACCACGGCAACTTGTATGCTCACTACTAAAATTGGGTCAAGGTGTTGAGTCAACTTTTTTATCTTCTTTTAACACAGTGATCAAAATGATCATTATTAATATCATATATATATGACTTATAAACATACCTGCCATAATTAATGCCATAAGTTGAATTCCATTTTTAACCCCTTGATCCTCTAGGCTGCGAGAGGGGTTAATGACCTTACCATTGAATATCAATTTTAATCTGAAAATTTAAAATAAATCTTATTGCAGATCCATACAAAGATTTTGTTAAAAAATATGATGAATTAAAAGAATTGAGAAATCTATTGACAGATTTACTTGTCCATTCTAAGCCCTTGATTAGCTAGCTACTATTAGAGCAAATGTGAATTTAGAAGGATTTTTACCTAGTGTTTTCAACTCCTAACACCTCACAAATTGTATTGATCAGTTCTGTACCCATTACATTCAGTTTCTTCATGACTTTAAATACTCCTTTTTCACCTCTTCCAGGAGCCTTAACTCGCAAAGTAGCACAGCCTGTTTCTTTGAATTCTTCGTTAGCTTTTGAGCGATCAACAGAATGTTGTTGTAGTTCAAGCAAACCATCTAGAACTATAGTCATATCCAAAGATAGCTCAGATGCTATTCTGTTTGCAAGCTCCTGCAAGATAAAAATGTCTAGTAATAAAATATATGAATGTTTGAAAAATTATTACAATTTAACAAAATGTCATATTCGAGATAATAATTTTTGAAAGAATTACCTGAAAGTTATGAGACGTATCTCCTTCAGTAGATACATAAGGAGGTTCCCATAACTTAATTTTACCTTCGTTTAATTTTGCACGTAGTTTTATTAACAAGTCTTCGTGCTCCAAGCTACTTTGCATGGTGATTGTGATTTTATATCAGGATGTAATTCAGTTTCGAATTTCTTTACACAAATAACTGCGAGAACGTAATACTCAAGTACGTTGATTGAAATCGTTTTATGATAGATAAAATTTTATAATTTAGACGCATTTCATATAAACCTATCATTAAAACTCTAAGCATGAACAACAAATATTTAACATACAATAACAAACAAAGCTGAAACTCTTATTGGAAAATGAAATTCATGGCAATATTCAAAATTGTATTATCATTCGCTTACGTCAACGGTCAGATGTCATTTGTTGTCACACGACAAGAACTCAGTGATGCCAGCTTGGCGGTTTTGACCACAAATTTAAGGGGTACAATTATTTGTCCTGGAGATTTTTAAGCTATAATACTCCAAGATCGATTTTTTTTCCAAATTTATTGATACGCTAAAACATAATTTCCATACAGTTTTTTCTGTCCCATGCAATATTTTTTAAGTATTTCTAGTTAAAATGCTATTTAATCGAACCGATGCTGCCACCAAAAGCTTAGCTGATACTAAGATTTCAATTTTCAGTTATATATTTCTTATGGTTTATATACACGGTAGAAGATAAATTTACCGCATCTCCTTTGCTGCATGCGTATCATGTTTGCGATACTCACATTATGGCCATGCGATTCATCCTTCCTACCCAATATCTAACCTAGCTGCAATGTGTCTGGCCACGATGGTCTGCTAAAAGATTCGTTTAGTAACTTACTACCAATTTTCTCGGAATTAATAACAAGTCGGGGAGAACGGAACTAACAGTGGTGCTCGCTGCTAGATAACGGACGAGGCTCTGGCGACCGAACAGTGGCGGTATATCCACACACCTGATCCGACAACGAATTATTAGTAGAGGCTACAGCGACCTTGGGAGGAAATGATCCCTTAAAAGTCTGGGGCAGAAGGCAACGGGAAACCACTGCTCGATATTTTTCCCTAGTAGTCAGTAATCATGAAAAAGTCTAATAATAATAAAACCACGTCCCGGAGTTCTTGGCGTCCCTTTGATGGGACAGGGGTGCGAAGAATCTCCAGGTGTAATAGAACTCTAAATCCACAAGCTTGGACAGTGACGGCACGTGGGAAATCTTTCAGAGATTCTGTGAAGCCATCATGCACCATAAAGAAGAGGCGGAGAGGACCAGGGAGGATGATCCTGCAGCCCACCCACGTCACCGTAGGAGACCACAGCGTCGCCGTTGCACTGTGCAACCCCGTGCGTAATCCTGGGCACGCAGTCTCCTCCCTCCGCCCTCCCCCAGCTTTATAAAACAGGGTGAATTGGCCGATGTGAAAGGCCCTTGCTGAGCCAAGGTCCATTCCACATCATTCGTGGCCGTAGAGGACCGTGATATT
The DNA here is from genome assembly GCA_905332375.1 of Pieris macdunnoughi. NCBI lineage: Eukaryota > Metazoa > Arthropoda > Insecta > Lepidoptera > Pieridae > Pieris > Pieris macdunnoughi. Next base: position 12,040,834 of record CAJOBZ010000002.1, read on the forward strand.
TTACTGGCCGCTTTGCTGTTATGGATTATAACGCTTCCTGACCAATAACGGCACACATTGTGTGCTTTTTGCTAATTTCTGCAACAACCTTACACCTTTGATGTAGCTTAATGTTGAAAGAATTGTTCTCCTTGCGTAGAATATTTAAAGTTTGAATTAAGTAAGGCCTGGTGTAATATCGTGTTAAGTTTTTATGATTGTGATTACACATATTTCGCTCGCTACTCGCCTTACCCTCAGATTACAAATACGTTTTTGACATCACATGCATACGTCGTCGTGACATTATAGACCGAAAGTATTATTGGAATTGGAAGTATTCGTCAAACCTGAAGTTAAAACTTTATATTAGCAGTTTAATGCTTTTTTTGCTTTTTCTATGTGCGCATTTAACATTCGCTCGAATGGTGAAGGAATATTGAGGAAACCGGCTTGCCCTAGTCCCAAAAAAGTCGACGGCGGGTGTCAGGCACAGGATGCTGATCAAATACTTGTCTATTAGATTGACAAATAATCATAAAGCAGATTCAGAAATCTGAGGCCTAGACCTAAGGTTGTAGCGCTACTAGACCAGTGCAGATAGCCTTCAAAATAAATAAAAAGTGAAAAAAAATTACAGTAGGATGAAACCCATTAGAAAAGCAGGGGAATATGATCAAAATGAAAGGAAAAATAAATTACGGTCGATCTGAGGTCGGGAAGGGGCGGGGGGGGGGGGAGTTTTGAGGGTAAAAAACGGTTTATCTCGATTTCCGGCAAATCTAAAAGTCCTATCGAAGAAAGTTAAATGGCAAAGTTGTAGGTAATAAAAAGATCTAAAACTTTTGTATTCACACATTTTTCACATAACCTCAAAATTTATGTGAAAAATTCAAAAAACCAAGTTTTTGGTTTTTAATTTTTATCTTTTACAAATTTCTTTTTTTTTTAACGAAATTTAAAAAAATTCTGACGTCAAAATTTCAGCTTTTTTCAAAAAGTTGGTGTGCTTTCAGTTCGTTGAAATCGCTACTTTCCTATGGTAAAAAAATATATATATATTACCATAGTAAATCTTCTCAGAAAATGCAAAACATCGTATGCAGTAACGCCCAGACCCGTCATACCCTTCCCTACTTACGTCCTTATCTTGAAAATAACAACTTTCTTTTTGAAATGAAAATTTGTAAGTAACTTAATTTAAAAATTACTCCTTCTTTGATTAAAGTCAAAGTTAAATTATTTATTTTAATTAGGCCTATTAAAAAAGCTAAAAGGGTGACAAAACAAATTGCACGAGTATATCCAGAGCACTAGGAACATGTGGAGTACCATCAACCCTTATAGAGTGGATAAACAACATGCTGAAACAACGAGCTATACAGTTCACTGTTAACTACACAACACGAGGAATTGTCAGCAGAGGTTGTCCACAAGGAGGTGTTCTATCGCCGCTACTTTGGAACCTTGTAGTTAACGAACTTATCACAAAACTCAACGCTGACAATCTTTACACAGTGGGTTATGCGGACGACATAGCTATTTTAATATCTGGGAACTTTGAAAGCACCTTATGCGACCTCATGAGAAAAGCTTTCAAAGTGATTGAGAGATGGTGCAATGAGCACGAGCTATCTGTCAACCCATCAAAAACAGAACACATATATACACTGCCATAATCAGGCCAATGCTAGCCTACGGAGCCCTTGTTTGGTGGCCAAGAACAGAACTTCAAACGGCAATCACTAAACTTGTACGCTTCCAAAGGCTTGCCTTGTCCGCTGCTAGCGGTTGCATGAAAACAACACCAACTGCAGCAATGGAGATAGCCCTGCAGATCTTACCTCTAGACCTACACATACAGCAGGAGGCAGCCCTGGCTGCTATCAGGCTTATGGTACTGGATCTATGGGGAAAAAATCACTATAGAGCACACATAGTGATTCTCAACAGGGCGATAGAGTATCAACCTGTTATAGCTGCGCCCTGTGATAGAATCACTAACCAATTAATATTTAACAGGAAATATCACATACAACTGAGAGAAGAAGAACACGATCGGTCGACCATGAATGAGCTACGTATATATAAAGATGCATCTAAAACAAGGTCTGGCTCAGGCGCTGGCATATTCTCTCTTGATCTCAACATCAACATAAACCTACCCTTAGGCACACAGAGCACGATCTTTCATTGTGAATGTGTCGCTTTAACCGAAGCAGCCAGAGCCGTGTAGCGGTTAGGGATTAATGACTTTTGCATTAAATTCGTATCCGACAGTGCATCCGTGCTGATGGCGCTCGGAAACAAAAAAAACAACAGCAAACTAATACTGGAGTGTCACAAAGCACTGGAGGCCATAACCCGAACCAGTAGGATTATCTTGCAGTGGATAAAGGGACACAGTGGATCTCTCGGAAATGATGCTGCTGACGAGCTTGCGAGAAGAGGCTCTGGAATGATGCCTGATGGCCCGTATCCGCTCCTCCCCTTGCCCTTCTCGCTGGTGCGAACCTGGATTCGCCAGAGATCCGCTGAACTCCAACATCAACGATGGTCGTGTAGTACGGTCTGCAAATAATCCAAAATGGCTCTGCCAGCAGTGATCCCGCAACTGACAAAACGACTACTAAGCTTAAATAGAACCAACCTTAAAACAATGATAGGGACAATAACGGGTCATTGTCTTCTAAATAAACATCTTTTTGTCCTAGGCGCAACATACAGCCCCTTGTGCAGAGGCTTTTTCAGCGCAGAGGAAACAGTCACCCACGTAGTCCTGGAATGCGTGGCTGTGGCTAATCAACGTGCAAAAATTCTCGGAACAGTGAGGTCGCTCCGGGAAGCCTGTGAAGTGCCTAAGGAGACTTCTGTGCTTCTGGAAGGAGCTAGGCTGGCTAAATTAGCCAGGACTTTTAACGCACAACGGACCAATCAGGAGTCTAATTGCGGAAATAGGAGTCCTTCAACCCTAACCCTAACCCTAAGGCTAAAAGGTTTCATATGGAGTTGAATGGCCAAGAAACTCCATACTAGTTTACTTTTTGTAAATAGTTTTTACAATATTTAGTATAGGTACATTGATTTGATAATTATGTGTGAAGACTATGTACCTAGAATAAAATAAAACTTCTATACTAAAATAAAATAGGCGCATGGTGTTATGAAAAACAATGCAGCAGATAACAAAATTATTTGGTTGATACATGATGCTCACATATTCCCAAATATTGCAATTATAGATATTAAATTATTTTTAATAAAAAAAGAAATATTTTTTACAGTCAAACAGTGAGTGTGTTACGTTGATTTCCTTTAACAAAAATTAATTATAAAATTAGAATTAATATAAACAATTCGCCCATGTCTTGTGTTGTGGCATATGGCAAACATATTTCTACGTCTGTTTTAAGAAAATAAATGTTTAGATTAGTAATAGAGGAGTATAAACATTAGACTTGGCACGCTTTGATCCTTTGATTTAAGTAGTTTAAGTTATATTCTTAACGAAACTATGCAAGTTTCATCAAAATGTGGTCAGAGGTTTTTGAGATGTCCACGTTATGTAGTTATATACGATTTTTTGGAAATGTTTGTTTATTATAAACAATGTCGACAAGCGTTTGAAGCCGGTTTATTTTTTGACGACTGTTGCGTTTATCATTATTCAACACTTTTTTTTATATATTTATATACGTACACAATTTTTCGTGTTGGTGTTGCAGGTAAAACAGATCTTAGATGCTCACAAATTTCACTCCAATCCTGATTAAATTTTGTTAAAACTGATTCAAACAAAGTAAAAAGTGTAACTTCTTTGATCGTACTAATTTAACTAATAAAACACAATTCTTCTTCTTCAAAGCCTTACAAAGTCTGATCTCAAACTTCTGTAATTATTGGTATCGTCTGACGAAAGTAACTTTGTCTAATTTACTTCTGTTACTTATGTGTTGAACACAATTCTATTTCACATACAGAATTAGTTTCGGTTACGAGAAAAACATTTCACATCAAAGGAAAATTAAAGGCGTATGTATACCGACGGTATTTGCTATCATAGACTGACAAATATGAAAGTGATAGCAATAAAACATATCTTGCATGTACGGGTACGAGATGGTAAGGGTACATAAAGCAACTATACAGTAGTACGTATATAATAATTCGTAATAATAGGCCACAGCGGCTTAAGTATATCTATTAAGACTTGCACTGAACAAATTAGCATCTGACCTAAAAGAGAAATGTAAGTAAAACAGTTTAAATATCTATCAGATGATATAAGTTATAGATATTGTAATGTTTCAGCAGTTCATTTCAAATATACTAGTTAATATTCCATTATTTGCGTCGGAGTTCTAACTAATAACAGAATGGAATATTTGTATAAGTACTTACACATCGACTTGATTGAATGTGATTTAATTTTCACAATATGTATCTCATAGCAAGTAGGTATTAAAATATAAAGTATGCTACATACGTATAATTTGTATTTACAATTTTCTTTACCTACGAAGGAGTAAACATTTTTTTAAAAAGAAAGTTAAAACAAATTAAATAACTTTGGTCCCGGTGGCACCTTTAACGCTAATAGCATTTCATCGCTGTATTGCGATACTTATTCGTTGAGCGTGGAAAGCACCAGCTCTGGGGTCACCGGTACTATCTAACAGGCGCCAATTTAAATTTTTAAAGACCTGTGCACTTAAAACCCCCGCCCAAAAGTCTCTACTCCAAAGGGAACAAAACGAGGTTGGAAGTTACTAGTATTAAAATTAGTTATTAATGTTTTTGAGTAAACTCATTTACCTGATTACCACATATTTAATGTAAAAGTCATAAATTAAATTCTAATATTAATTGCCCAACAGATGAAAAAATCAAAGGTTATTTGAAGGAGATTTCTGTTTACTATGCAAATGTGTTGAGACATGCGTGATCGTGAGCCACCAATTCTATACCAGTGGTGGTAGTGTGGGTTACAGTGTAATTTTGTCCCAATAAACCGAAATGTAAATTGTCACTTATAATACCACAAGAGCTTAGCTTAGATAATTTTGAAGCTCGTGTGGTATTCGGGGGATTATTTTTCCGACCCAAATGTCGGCCAATAGAATTGCACCATGAGACGAAATGTACAGTTAACAAATAAGAATTTCATAATGAATAAAACAACTACTTAATACTTTTCTTGAAGCAACTACCAGAGAAAATTTTCAAAAAATTATCAGTATAATACCATGTAGGTTGTACCACGTGACGTCGAATGGTGCAATTCTATTGGCCGATATTTGGGTCGGAAAAATAATCACTGTAAATTACATTGACCTAGGAATCATTATTTTGTAATTGCTCTTTTTAGTTCGCATTTATCATTAAACATTGTCATTATTTTGCTAAACCTGACTGACAAATTGGATTGATCAACTAATCGGTACGTTGACTATCCTCAGTACTCTACAGATAATTTATCTTTTCTTTTCTAAGCAGGTTATTTTATTCTTTGAAAACAATAAAATGAAAAATATATTATTATATACTGCTTAAAAAATTAGCGGAACAAGATTTTTCTCTTTCTATTGCTTAAACTAAAATTAGATTTAAATTAACTTGTAAGCTATTTTTTACCTTGTTAATTTGTTAATTACTACAATTAATAAAAAAATTCAATTTGTATTTTTTTTATTAAAAAAAAATTAAAATGTGCATTGTAGACGAAAAACTAATTGGTGATAAAAAAGGTCCATCAAAGAAATATTCTTATATCGTTTGAATATTCGTCTTTAGTGATTTTCAGTAACGTGTGTGGCCTCCATGAGCCCTAATCAGCTTGACAACGACGCGGCATGCTTCGTATTATCCTCCGAATATCTTCTGGTGGAATTCGCTCCCATTCTTCAATCAACGCTTCAGTGAGCTGCTGCAGTGTTTGAGGTGCAATCGGACACTTCCGGATGCGCCTGTCAAGCAAGTCCCAAATGTGTTCAATTGGATTTAGGTCAGGGCTCATGGAAGGCCACTCCATTACACGGATTTCCTGCTGTCGTAAGTAATCTGACGTGATGGCTGCAGTATGCGGCCTGGCATTATCTTGCATTAAAAGAAAATCTGGGCCCATACCATATGCTGCGGGCCAAACATGATCTTCGAGCACATTTTCAATGTAAGTTTGAGCACACAAGCGCCCGGGAACAACGACGAGATCTGTGCGCTCGTCCAAACTAACTCCGCCCCAAACCATCACAGAGCCACATCCAAATTTGTCATATTCCTGGACTGCTGCTGCACTGTATCGCTCGCCTGGGCGTCTGTAAACACGGAGACGACCATCGCAACGTGTTAGACGGAATTGTGATTCGTCAGTAAAAAAAGCACTGGCCTCCAATGTCGAAGTTGCCAATTAGCGTGATTTTGCGCAAACTGTCGGCGAGCTTGTCTATGTTGAATTGTTAGACGCACAGCCCGAACTGGTCGGCGTAATCTCAAATTGGCTTCCAACAACCTATTTCTTACCGTCTGGTCGGAAATTTCTACACCAGTAGCCGTCCTTAGTGTATTTTGTAGATCTCTTGCAGTTGTGGTGCGGTTACGTAAAGCACAGTTGACGATGTAGCGATCTTGCAAACGTGTAGTTTTTCTCTTTCGACCTTGACCACGCCTTCGTGAGTATTCTCCCGTCTCACGGTATCGCTTCCAAAGTCTGTAGATAACAGAAGGGGCTACTCCTAGATCATTTCCTACATAACGCATAGTTCGACCCACTTCAAGCAAAGCGATAGCTCGGGAGACATGCAATTCAGTCAGATCTGGCATTATGACCTAAACTCACTCGCTTCAATGAATAACAATACTCAAAAGGCTCACTTCAATTTCTATTAATACTCAAAAGATTGAAAAAAACTACTTAAAATGTGTTTTCTATGATTAGAAAGTAATGAAAATTCAATGACGTCACTTTGTTTTTCGTCTACAATGCACATTTTAATTTTTTTTAATAAAAAAAATACAAATTGATTTTTTTTAATAATTGTAGTAATTAACAAATTAACAAGTTAAAAAATATCGTACAAGTTAATTTAAATCTAATTTTAGTTTAAGCAATAGAAAGGAGAAAAATCTTGTTCCGCTAATTGTTTTGAGCAGTATATATATATGTTTACATATATATAATAAAATAATTGACGAGAAAAAAAATATAACATGCATGCATGCATTTCCATAGAGAATGGAAATGGAAAATTGAGAATGTTGTAAATTGCTATTCGCTATAGATTATACCTAAAAGTTAGAAAAAGTTCAAAGAATTAAATAGACAGAAATAATAATTTTTATTAATCTTCTCAGCATAATTGTATCACGTTTTTCATTAAACAAACTCGAGTTTTACCAAAGCAACATAAATTGCTTACAATCTGCGCCCGTGCACTAGAATAATGATTTATATCAATTATTTAATGAAGTTTACACATCGTACATAATACTATATCAGATATAGTATAGATTCTATGGTATACATGCTGTTTTATCTAAAATTAATGATAATTTTTCTACAGAAAAATGTCACAAAAAGTTAAATTAAAATACTAGCAATTTTTGTTAAATACAAGAAAAAATCCCAGCAAAATAGCAGATTAGGTATGAATTAGAAACAATACTTTCTTTAAAATGAATCAGAACACTACCAAATATACAGCTCCTGATAAGTACTGTTTAATCCGTTAAAATCGCGAAGAATTTGAAAGGTGCCTGTATTATTAAAGCAAATTAATAAAATGCATATTATTATATTCATTTAACTTACTTTTGCTTCACATCCCAATCCCGTGCACTGAAAAGGGTTTCAGTATATTTGCAAATTTGCTTGTTTATCAATTATCTACCTATTAACCGGTGTCAGCTTCACACGAGTTATGTAACCAATCAATAGTTAAGTTATATAATTCATATACATATTAATTTTAGTTATTAATTAAAAGCGCAAACCAAATGTTAACAATCACACTTGTAGCCCATACATTGTAAAACGACAGCTTTGGTAGTAATAAATGGGCCCTTAAGTTTTTCATACACTATCTAATAAATTGTAATATAACATTCTCGTTTCGTTTCCGAGAATATCCATTAGGTCGACTACACTTATAGGTAAAATATTTGTCATTTGGATTTAAGTACCCAAAGGTTTAAGTAGCTCTCGTTTTAAACGATTTCGACCATGGCGTTTCATTTATCTGAACATCTCTGCAACAACCACCACCGAACTTAACTCACAGCTTTAAAATAATTTAGTTCTTTATTAAAAGAATCTAGAAAATATGGTTCTTACGTTTGCTACACATTGGTCGCCGTTACACTAAAAACAGTAATTATTGTAAGTTAAAAATAATTTTAGTTTCTGCGTAAACCATACTCAAATCTTACCTTAGAATGACACATTAAACCAATGCACTGTAAACATTAAGATGTATTATTTAGTTAATCTATTGCACGTATTTGAGGTGTAAAATTTGACTCATTGGATTTTATTCGACGTACAATATTAAATTTCATACCGTAGCTGCACAATCCTCGCCGATGCACTGAAAACGATGTTTGAAACATTTGTATCAAACTCTTTGTGGTATTTTCAACAGCGGATAAAATAAAACTAACCAGAATATCTAGCGTTTTTGAATATAGTTCTAGAAAACAAATTGTTCACTAGATTTTTTCGAATAAATGATATAATTTAGCCCTTCACAACATATGCCAAAATTATACACTATTACGATTACTGTGTACTTTGTAGGACATTCAGTGAGCCTAATGCTCTGAGTTGCAAGACCTACCCTGCTACAGTGAAATTAGTCTCGAGAAATTTTTGCATATGTAGGGTGTAGCGTTTCCACTATACGTTCGCCTACAAACAAAAAAATACCCCCAACAAAAAAAAAAAAAAAAAAAAAAAAAAAAAAAAAAAAAAAAAAAAAAAAAAAAAAAAAAAAAAAAAAAAAAAAAAAAAAAAAAAAAAAAAAAAAAAAAAAAAAAAAAAAAAAAAAAAAAAGAGAGAAAAAAAAAAAAAGAGAAAGGAGAAAAAAAAAAAAAAAAAAAAAAAAAAAAAAAAAAAAAAAAAAAAAAAAAAAGGGGGGGGGGGGGGGGGGGAAAGGGGGGGGGGGGGGGAGAAAAAAAAAAAAAAAAAAAAAAAA